>CABEEJ010000546.1:64232-97057 GCA_901482245.1 Timema douglasi
CTTAGAAAATGGGCAAAGGGTGTATTTCACCGCAGAAACGGCTGAACAAGTGGCCCGAAATCCACGCAAAACAACTTTGCTTGCTTTCTTTGAGCTCTGTAATGAAGATGAATTCGCAAAGACACTGCTATACCACGAAGTCCCGCAATATTTCACATGGGCCAATAATAAGTTTACAAGAAGGAAGCGTGGTGAGAACGTAGTTGGCCATCCAGGAATAAAAAAAGATGCTGCTTTAGGAAGAGTCTATGGTGTTCATCCTTCTCAATCTGAGTGTTTTTATCTTAGGATGTTGCTGCATCACGTACGCGGTCCAACTTCATTCCAGCACTTGAAAACTGTGGACGGAGTTCTCAAAGAGACCTATCAAGCTGCTTGCCGTGCTAGAGGTTTGCTAGAAAACGATGACCATTGGGAAAATACTCTAAGAGAAGCATCGCTTTTGCAATGTCCAATACAACTAAGAGAGTTGTTTGTGGTCATACTTTTATTTTGTCAGCCATCGGAGCCATTCAAATTGTGGGACAGTTTCAAAGATGATTTGTGTGAAGATGTTAGACACAGAATCAGACAGGAAAATCAAGACTTCGCGTTACCATACAATGAGAATATTTATAACGAAGGTTTGATACAAATAGAAAATAGATTGTTGCAATTAAATGACAAAAGTCTAAGTGATTTTGGATTACCTTCTTCAGTTCGTACAGAAAACAATGTTGCAGATACAATGGCACATCACTACGATACAAATGATTTGACCGCTTTCGTCAATGAAAACCTACCAAAATTAGTCCCAGATCAAAAACATGCTTTTGAGACTATAGTCGACAGCGTGAATAATGACAAACGAAAAATATTTTTCTTGGATGCGCCAGGGGGAACAGGAAAGACGTTTCTTGCTAATTTGATACTTGCTAAGGTCAGAGAATCAGGGAAGATAGCAATAGCAGTTGCTTCCTCCGGAATTGCTGCAACTCTCTTGAGAGGTGGCAAAACTGCTCATTCTACTTTTAAACTTTCGCTATCTGTAAATCTTGAGCAACAATCTACATGTTCTATCCGCAAAAACGGGCCTCTAGGTAAATTACTACAAGACACCTCATTAGTTATGTGGGACGAATGCACGATGAGCCATAGAGCACATATAGAGGCCGTGAACAGAACCTTAAAAGACCTCAGGAACTCCTCTGCAGTCATGGGCGGGATTACTTTTGTATTTGCTGGAGATTTCCGACAGACTCTCCCCGTTATTAACAGAGGTACGCGAGCAGATATCATCAAAGCATGCTTGAAATCGTCTCCCTTATGGACTTCGATTGAAACATTAAAATTAAGGACGAATATGAGAGCTCATCTTCATGGAAGTGACAGTGATTTCCCACAACAACTGCTAAAACTTGGTGAAGGAATTTTCCCTGCTCCAAATTTAAGCGGATATAGTGACATTATTCTGGATGAGTATCTAGGCCAAATACTCCATGATTTGGAAAATTTAATAGATGCAGTATACCCTGATATCGAGAATTTGCACGAAAAGGACTTTCATTGGTTGTGCTCTAGGGCAATAGTATCAGTAAAGAATGATACTGTCAACGAAATAAACAATCTTATCGTTCAAAAAGTCAGCGGTCAGATAAAAAAATACAAGTCGATAGACACTGTAACTAATATTGAAGATACAGTTCATTATCCACAGGAATTTTTGAATTCCTTGAACCCTTCTGGATTACCACCACACGAACTGACGTTAAAAATTGGAATTCCAATCATGCTTTTGAGAAATTTAAGCCCTCCAAGCATGTGCAATGGGACGAGGTTGCTTATTAAGGAGTTAAAGGAAAATTTAATTGTAGCGACTATTATGACCGGTCCAGCAGCTGGTCAACTAGCTCATATACCGAGGATACCGATGATCCCAAGTGATTTGCCAATCCCATTTAAACGGCTTCAATTTCCGGTAAAAACATCTTTCGCATTAACAATTAACAAGTCCCAAGGTCAAACCTTCGAATTAGTTGGGATCGATCTGCGAAATAAATGTTTTACTCATGGTCAATTATACGTTGGCCTATCGCGGGTTGGAGCCCCTGAAAATCAATTTATTTTGCTGCCACAAAATAAAACCACATCAAATATTGTTTACAGGGAGGCTCTTACTCAATAAATTAAATGGCTTTTGTTTTGCGGTTATGACCTTTTAACAATTAGTATAAGTATAAATAAAAAAAATATTGAAAAATGACAACAAAAAAAAGTGAAAAATAATATATAAAAAAAAATATAAAAAAACAATGTAAATACAAAAAAAAGTTTAAGAAAATATATTCACAAAAAAAATTAATATCTTAGTTTTTTGTTTTCAATGAATGTTATTTTTTTAGAAACTCACTGTAAAACATTGTGTATTTTCTTTTATTATATTATTATGCCCGTGCGAAGCCGGGATGGGCTGCTAGTAAATTATAAAGATAATATAATTAAGTTTACTTGTCATAAAGAGAATATGGACTATTTACCAAAGTAATTAGTCAAGTAAATCTTGCTACCTCTTAAGATATATTATGGTCATTTATTTTTAGATTTAGTAATTTACTTAGTACTTAAATCCAACCCAATTTGGTTTATTTATAATAATGATATAAATTTTAAACATCTAAATGTATAAAATCATTAAAATATAAAACCAACACTCCTGAAAGCATGAGTTTTGCTTGGAAATAAAAAAAATCACCCTAGTTACTTTCTTTAATACTACCCAAAATTATATAGTGTTTATTATATTTTTATCATTATTTAAAATCACATGTGTATCGATAAATATGGTATCTGTATATTCTAATGAACTTTTCCATTTGGCTTTGGTATGTATTTGGAAATAGTTTTTTATTTAAAAATATTTTAGTAAAAAATACATTATTTAAATTCAATTTCACCTACACAAACGCAATTTGTACATTCTACTTTATCTCTCTCTATTTAAATATATATAAAATGTGTATATACACACATATATAGAAAGAGAGATAAAGAGATGATATACTACAAAGTACGTTTGTTTACACACACTCACACGCACAAAACCCACAAACTCACTCACTGAAAACCAATATTATTATCTACCCTCTGCTTATTCCGTGTTTTTTTTTCTGAACTTACCATTTTCCATCCTTGTCAAAAGATAATTTTATCTAAACTTCAATACATTTTAATAAATAAAACAAGTTATGTATTCTTTTCTATTATGCAAATAAATTAATGTCACAAACAGATATATTTTTATAAAATTGTAGTTTACCTATCATATTAAATCTTCTATTTTGTGAGAATAGTGCCTTAAAACTGTATAATCACTTAGATTAATATTTTTAGTTCAAAAAAGAAAATTTAGAACCAACCCTTAACCCAACTCCGCACATACCCAATGTCCTTTCCGGTATACGAATCACCGCCTCTCAAAAATCGGCACATTTTAAGATAGTTGTGTAAGGGGTGTCAGTAAAGGTATGCGTTTTTTGCAGTTTTTATAGCATAAAAATTTGTTGGTCTAAATAAATTAAATAATTCTCCAGTAGGAACACATAGGTTTAGTTTTCTTCACATGGTTACCTCAACAATTCTTTAATATAATATGTTGATGCTGCTCTGAAATTTAATGAGAACTTTTTCTCTTAATTTATAAAGTTTCTCGTCTTATGCCGCTAAGTCCATGTTCAACAACTGGTGATATCACCATTTGAATATAATTAAACTTTATATTTCTAATAGAGAAACACTTTGTTTAATTTGTCAAAAAGTTTTTCTATAAAAACTAAAATAGAAAAATACGACCATTAGCTTACTCCATCCCCCCTTTCTCACTATAATAGTTATTTCTGAATGCTCTCATAAATAGCAGGGATTCATCAATGGGGAAAAAATCCTTTAAATTAACTGGTTAAAAAAATTTAGCTCGGCTGAATGTTTTCTTTCACTCGTTTCTCACAAATGAGGATACATTTACTTTGGATTCTTCTTTTCATATCCCTGCCATATAAGCGTTATAAAAATCTGTACAATCATTAAGGGCCAGTTTCATAGTCAAATTTAGTACGCCTCAAGTGCGGCGCTACACTAAGTACAAGACGACACCTACCTAAACCAGAATGGAATGTGCCGTTCTCTCATAAGAAACTGGCCCAGTCCATTCTGGTTTAGGTTGGTGTCGTCATGTACTTAGTGTAGCGCCGCACTTGAGGCGTACTAAATCTGACTATGAAACTGGCCCTAAGACGTGGGTTGTTGACCTGGTGGTCTAGGGGTAAGGTGTCAGACTTCTGTGCTGGAGGTCCGGGGTTCCATCCTCGGTCCCGGCACAGATTTATCTGATTACCAAACCCTTCCTTCACCTCTGACGAGACGTGTATTAATCACAGCTTGTGAATGTGGGGAATGCCAGGCCTCCACTGTGGTTCGAATTCCACGTTAAACTGTAGGTCTTCCATTTCATATCACAATTACCCTACCATAACACAATAGCGTAAGTGCGTATAACCCGAACGGGTAGTAAGACGCGTTGCTGATTATAATAATACTAATTAAGACGTGTGTTATAATACCAAAACTTGAAAGTAGCAACTTAAATTAATATTCGGAGGATAAATACATAGTAATGATAATAATTGAAACTTAGCAGGGAAGTTTTTTTCAAATAAAAAGGTCATTTCTGGTCTTGCTGTTTCTTCTCTCCACAGGAAGGACGGGTGAAAATTCGAATGAACGTGGTTTCTCTTACGTCCGTTTTTATCAAGCCATCTGTCCGGTAGTCGGCTTTCACTCTCGTTCAGTTGTAATTTTGGAAACAAAATTATACAGCAATTTGGTTAATTACTTTCACGTGCCGTTTGGAGAGGGGTTGTTGGAGAAGGAGTAAAAAGGGAGAAGGAAGGGGTTTGAATATCAAAAGGATAGCGTGCTGTGAAGATCTTTGCCGTTTGCTTTTTGTAAAAGGGATTGGAGAGAGGGGAGGGTTAAGGGTTAAGGTCGCTATGGGAACGTGCATTTCATTGGCCGCAATAACTTTACTCTCCCGCTTAGTAAATATGTAGATTTCTCGACCAGTAATTAGAACACAACGTCCAGCACCCAAACAAAGTCCCGCCTTCAAACGTCGTGTCCCCGCTCGGACTTTGTGACACGTGGATATCAACTAAAGGCTCCCGCATATTGAGGACCGCTATTTTCAGTGTCACAGGTAAATGCATATTTAAAATATCGCGGAACATTATTTTGGTGACCATAGTTTGAGGTCTGAAATTACTAACTGTTTACATATAAAAGGGTTAATTATATTTTCGTTGAAGGAAATATTTTAATAAACGTCAACAAAGTCTAAGAGAAGTTTAAAGAATAATTTGATGGTACATGATAACAAATTGTTAAAGAGAATCTTGAGTCAAGTAGATTAAACTAAATATAGACGTCCACAAAATGACTTATTTGGTAGTGCGTCTGATTATTGGGATGGACTATAAGTTACTGGCGCTATTCGATCCATGGCGGAAACATTTAATATTGTTTGATTGGGAGCGGTAAATTTACGAGAAGGGGACTGGGCGTTGTGTCTATTTAAGTATAACATTATTTGGAGAGTCAGAAGTTGATATAATAAGTAGATTTAGAAGGTGAACCTTGAATACGCCAAATAAATAAGAAATCAAAATCCAAACATGTAAGATTATATCGTTTTAAAGTTTCTTACAAAATCCGAAGCAATGATACTGTGTCTTTATAGTTGGCGTAAAATCTACTTATGTACAAACAGTTTCAACAAATGTCAACATTAAGTCTAAATTATAGTAGGTATTACTGTTTATAGTGGCTTTAATTAGTTGAAAAGCTCGCACGCCCTATAAAGAACATGCATTAAAATAATGAATGATAAGCTACATTTGAAAGGAGAAGGAACTGCATAACTTAGAGGTAGCGCATTGGTGTTAGGATGTTATTTTTTAAGACTTATACCATATGTATTGCAAGCAGTGGGAAACAATTTTATAAAAAAATTCTTATTTTATTAAAAATATATTTTGGACGATTTGAAATATTTTCAATAGTCCCATAAGAAAAGGCGAAACCAAGCACATTTTTAATACCAATAAACTATGTTATAAGATACACAATGTTTTTCATTTATTATTGTTTCTTTTTAATATTGTCAATAGCGATTTTTTTTTTGTAAATTTTCCCTTTGTAATGAAGGTATACATGTCCTTTCTCTGGCCTCTCATTATCCAAAATTATTTTCTCTCTACAACTCTTACACACAGCGCTTGTTCCAGATTTGTCGGATTCAACTTTTATCATAAAATAAAAATTAAACTCAGAGAGTTATTTAAGGAACTTCTTCACAACCATTCTACCCTTTGAGGCTCTACCTCAAATATTAAGTCTTTTCTTTATTCTGATTTTTTTTTTTTGCTCTCTATTATTCTTTTTAAATTCATACGCTTTTACTATTCTTAAATATTTAGTAACTATTTGTATCATCTATCGTTAATAATTATGCTCTTTTTTTTTTAATAGGCATGACTTGGTGGTCTAGAGGTAATATGTTGGACTTCTGTGCTAGGGGTCTGGGGCTCAATCCTCGGTCCCGGCACAGATTTATCTGATTGCCAAACTCTTTCTTCATCTCTGACAAGACGTGTATTAATCACAACTTGTGAATATATGGAATGTTAGGCCTCTACCGTGGTTCTGATTCCACGTTAAACTAAATGTCCTCCATTTCATATTACAATCACCCTATTATAATATCTTAACCTAAGTGCGTACAATCCGAACTGGTACTATGAAGTGGTGCTAATAATAATGATAATAATTATAATAATAATAATAATAATAATAATAATGTTTGTAATTATTCTTCAGAATATATCATTTCTTGATTTGATTTTATTATATGTGCTTGCGTAGTACTTGTGTACTTTTCATTGCTGGCCTATCATAGGTATCACGACTGTTGGCAAGCACTATAATAAAAGAAATTGAAATTATTACTAATATGTCAATCACAACATGGAAATGCTTTAGAACCAGAACAGAAATGGGCAGTTGTTTATTTTTTGGAAGTATCTAGGACTACATTAACACGCAGCTCATTGAGATGCAGTAACAAACATGTTTCCTCCGTTTATTTGGTTAGTATATAGCTCTGTGATTGTTTAATTAATAAACTATTTTGAATAATTTGGTTATATACGTGACCTACACCCGTGAAACAGATTGTATATAATGGATTAATGATGAGTAAATAAATGGCTTGTAAATTTAGGCTAAAAAGTAAATTGTATTAGTAGTTGACATTAGGTACTAACGGTTATTGGAAATAGTATCTGGCTTTGGACAGTTTAGTGAAAGATGAATATAATAAGCTGATGGCAGATACGAGTGTGGTTTTGAGGAGATGGAACAAAAACTTCTGGAAAATTATTGGATGTTCATGAAGGTTACAAATTAGGCGAGGGTATCGAAATCCATATTTCTGAGCCACTAGTTCACGATCTAAATATTAGTGAGGTCAAATAAGCTATTAGAAGGTTAAATAAAGATAAATCTCCAACAGATTTAATAAAAGGTTATGGTAAACGTTAGTAATAGAAATTAATATACTGCTATGATCCATAATGAAACAGTGAAGGATTACTACAAGAGTGAAAATAAGATAAGAACTATAATACCCATTTTCTAGAAGGGATATAAAATGAATATAAATATATAGGTGTCTCATTACCAGCAACCTCTTTAAAATTTCATCTAGCATAATTTTAATAAGATTGACGCCATATGCAGAAGAAATAGCTGAGGATAATCATTGTAGATTTTGACGTGTTGGATCAACAATGAATCATATTTTTGCTACTCGGGAAATATTATTAAAAAAAGTGTTTATACAACATGCCCATTCATCAACTATGCATAGAATTTCAAAATATATTATATATTATGTATATTATATTAAATATTCAAAACATATTATTCCAATACCTATACTAAACTTAAAATAATAGTTTTATTCACATTCATGATAAGATGTTTTTTTAAAAATGGTCCTGAAAAATGTTTAAGTCTTTTTTATCAGGCATATAATCCTGATTTATACCCTTGCCATTAGTTCTAGATAATATAAAAATCACGAGCACATTATATAAATTCTAAATGAGCTGAAATACATGTCACTAACTCTTGAAATTACACATAACATTACTTGAGCCCTTTGAAAAACAGAGATTTACTTATAAACATGGTGGCATATAGAAAAATTAATAATTTTACTTAGAAGGAATACACCTCTAAAGTTAACTTACAAGTACGTTGAGGTGTTCCTATAGCTTTGGGTTCGATAAAGACTACGATTTTTTGTGTTTAAAGATTCGACGATTCGCCTTCTTTCAATCGTCCCTTTACAAAATCTGACATTATTATTTTAGGTTGTTCTGTATTAAGTCTGGTCCATTCCTTTCGTCAGTGAACTTAGACCGCTGAATTTCCCTGTCCTCTGCCTCCTCCTGAGCTTCCAGAATTTTCTTCTTACCTTCAAGTCATCAAATATTTGAATCATCCATACTAAATTTTTCAATTTGTCCCATAACGGCATCAATGTGTCACACTTTTTTCAAATTTTTCAGTTAGTTGGGGGATTTTACCAATATAAGATCTGACCTGGCATGTGCGTCGGATTCCTGCCATTTCTTATCTGCTTCCTTTATTTGAACCGCTCATGTTCTGTTCCTGAAACAACTAACATTTTAAAGCCTGTCAATACCTGCTTAAGCATGCTTTGGGTTCCGTAAGGTATAACGTTCTACTCTCACAGTAGACTAGACTACCTATGTGACCGACTAAGGTTCGAAGCTCAGTCAGGTGAACTAATGATGGTTAAAAAATAAATTCCACTCTCCTTATAGGCAAATTCAGATATATTTCCTATAAATATAACCTTTATATTCCCTTAAAACCTACAGCGTAATTAGTACATAAATGAAAAAGCCAAAAGAGTAGTAATAGGTGACCTGGTGGTCTAGGGGTAGGGGGTCGGACTTCTGTGCTGGGGGTCCGGGGTTCAATCCTCGGTCCGGCACAGATTTATCAGATTACCAAACCCTTCCTTCACCTCTGACAAGACATCTTGTGAATGTGGGGTATTCCAGGTCTCCATCGTGGTTCGGATTCCGCGTTAAACTGTAGGTCCTCCATTTCATCTCACAATCACCCTACCATTACACATTAGCGTAAGTGCGTATAAAACCGAACGGGTAGTAAGACGCGGTGCTAATAATAATAATAGTAGTAATAATACGTGGTGCTAAAAAGAAATACCTGCTTAACCTTGAAGGGATGTCAAGCCCTTATCAAGTAGTTTACCAACACAGAGAAACTGCATGGATTTAAAGATTTATGACTTTAGTATATCATTGGATATAAAGCTTTAAGATCTGACCCGCCTCGGTGGCGTAGTTGGCTAACGCGCTAGTCGTGTTGAGCTCGGCTGCTGAGGACGGGGAGATCGAGGTTCGAATCTTGGATCGGGTGAACTGAGGAGTTTTTTTCCTAAATGGTTTTCCACTCTCCTTCCACGCAAATGCGGGTTCACCTCCTCTAATTCCACCTGCCCAATTCCTAATCCATTAGCGTAGTTAGTACTTAAAGAGTATAACCCGAACGGGTAGTAAGACGCGGTGATAATATTAATTTTAAGATATGTTTGCTGTCCCTTTGTTCACACCATCCTTGTCAAAGTTACGTCATACTCACTCTTGAGTGTGTGTTTGTGTGTGTGTGTGTGTGTGTGTGTATGTTTGTGTGTGTGTGTGTGTGTGTGTGTCTGAGTGCGCGCAAGTTTGTGTCAGTGAGTGCATGTGTTAGACATTAACCCTCGACATAGTGCTTCAGGGTTTATTGTGTGTAGGTATGCTTTCTTCCAACAAGTAATAGCTTACTAAACAAAAAAAAACAATTCTAACATTACCACTTTACTTAACTATAAATTTAAGTTCGGCACATACGTAAACCCTTCCACTTCAATATAGATACACTACTCTCAAAAGTATTAAAGTAGAGTCACTAAAGAAAAACCTGTTTGAATACAATGCTATATTATTCTTAAATGGATTCACAACTTACACGATTATGTTTGGTTTTAATTGAGAGCTCTTATCAAGGCTTATTTACTGCGAACTTAAATACAAGTTCAAGCTTCAACCATAAAACGTATCAAAATGCAGTTTCCTACATTCTTCATTTGAAAATAGTGACATTGTAATGAGTTTAAAAATAAATATAAATCGTGTTTTATTGAATAGTATATCATCACACAACAAGCAAAGATTGAGGACTGGGATTTAGAGAGTACTGTGAAAAACATAATTATAATTTTATATGTGTGACCAGCTTAAATATTTAGGAAAAATTACAACTAGTAATACGTTATTAGAGTGCAAATTAGGAAATTAATAATACAATCAGTAAATGATAAAGAAGGTGCTTTAGAAGTTATTTGTTCCAAAAAGATATTAGAATTCTGAGAGGTGTGGAAGGTTATATAATAATGAGTTTCATGTCATGTACTCATCACAAGACATTGTTAGAATAATCAAATATCACATATTACATAAGGTATGAAATACAGCTCAAGTGTAATAATCTAGAACCGTTTTCAAGTTATTGACTGCATTTTTATTAAATGAAAAATTATTATATTGGATTCTATTTTTTTTTCTAAAGAGTCTTAGTGTTTTAGTAGTGTTCTTGATAACAAACAGTTTATCACACCCTTAAGAAATTTGGTCGGCTAGCGAGTCTTGACCTATTGAGTAAGAATCAGATACATCAATGAATACCTAACAATATCAGTCTTAGCACGCGATAAATGAATGTATTGTGTATCATAATTATAATGTGTTTTTAATGCTCTCTTCAATCTACCCCCTTCACCTCTCCCCCAAACCCTAATCAAACTTTAACCCTCAACCCCCCTTTAGAATATTCTTGTATATTACTTTTGGGTTAAAAGTCTGATAAATTTCAGTTTTAAGAAGGTGAAAATAATTTTAAAATTGCTATTCGTTTCTTACAAAACAAAGTAATTTATGAATCTAGAAATACAAATTTTTATTTTTCGTATATTAAATATGAATGCATACAGTTTTGAATGTTTTACATATATATTTTAATCTAACTATGTATATTTATAAACCCAATATACATTTACTTGAAAATAGTTACTACATATTTTCCTGGAAGGGAAAATGGCAATTCAAACTAGCCTAGCTAAATCAAACTTTTAATTAAACCTTTTCATCATATAATAATTAAATTACCTCTTAGTTACCTCAACATTATGAAATTGAAATATATATTAATTTAACTATGAGTTAATACATTAAAGTAAGTAGGCTACAATATTTTATTGATTAAATTTTATTTTGAAATATTTTCAATGATTTGCTAGCCTTAATTAACAAACCAAAAATAAATAAAACTTGTAAGTTTTATTGGACTGGCATAGTTTTATAACAATTATAATATCTTCAGATTCTGTTTATAGTTAAGCTTGTTTATATTAATATTCATTCCCTACCCCCAACATGCATACATAACAAATAAAAATGGCGACTTTTATGTATCGTCCAAATGTTTGGGGAAGGTGTATAATTGTAGTTTTGGAATTTTGGGGGTTTGCGTTGAAGGGTGATTTTCTTTTTAGAATGTAGCGTTGTGCTAGCTTTGACGTCATAAATACTGCGGTTATCAGTGGCTACTGTTGTTGCAGGACTCGTATCTACGCATGTCTGACACTAATCAACTCTCCCCCAACCCTGGCAATCTTGATGCAACAGTGTCATAAGTTACATCATTCTCGTATGTTTTCACATGAATTGTATTCAAAATATGTATTTTAGTAGTTATTTCTAAAAGCAAAAAGATGAGTTTTATTTGATTGACTTTTTTTTAAAATAAAATAAGTATTTATATACCTTGGACATTTAATTGCATTTTTTTTTTTACCTTATAGATTTATTTTATTTTATCACCGCATTTTACTAGTATTTTGGCATTTACTCTTATGGGATAGGGAGGAGGAAGTTTAAATTTAGAGGAATTGTACCCACATTAGCGTAGAGAAAGAGAGTGGTAAATTGTTTAGAAAAAAAAATCTCAGTACAACCTACCGGGAGTAAACTACGGTTTCCCAATCATCAGCATTATAGTTTAGTGTTATAGTAGCGCCTTAGACCATGTGGTCATGGAAGCGGGTTCCTGATAGTTGATAGTTTCTGTTTTTCAACTGGATTTAAGAATAATTGCATTACAATAAAATGATACTCCATCTTACTACTCATCTAGGCTGATCAAATTTAATTGCACAAATGGAGTAGGGATAGGTAGGATATACTTTACGAATATATGTACTCGAATTTGCATGGATGAAAATTGAAAAAACTAATTTTAAAATATTAGGTTATGGTGAGTTTAGGTATTTAAACCAGAAGAAAGCGAAACCTTGGTCCACCAGCCCATTGAGGCTTGTAAAATTTTATTAGAAACGTATAAGTACATATTATTATATTATCACAACTTTCATTAGAATTTACCCGCTTCAGTGGCCACACAGTCTAAGATGATACTCTCACTTAAGACTATACTGCCGATAACGAGGTGTTTGAGGTTAGAATCTTGGTCAAGTGTACAAAGTTTTTTAATAGTTTTCCAATCGCCTTCCACACAATTCTTCTAACTATAACCTTATTAATCCCAAAAATCATTAAAGTAATAAGAACATAAGAGGATAAACCGAATGGGTAATAAGGCTAAAAAGTAAAATTAGAATTTACTTATGTATCAAAAAACTGTTTTTTACTATTACATCAACATTCGAAAAGGTTTTATTAATAAATAGTTCAAAGAAAAAATTAGAGCAGAAATAAATGATTATGCATTCTCCTTCAAAGAAATTATAAGCCTCATTGTGGTAATTTGGGCTTCATTTCAACCAGTATGGATTTAAAATTAGCTCTTACCAGCTATATATAAGCATTATCAGGCATACCTAGCTCATTCTTTATAATTTCATGTTCACACATTTAACCTGCTTAAAAAATGTAAAAGACTATTGAAATTTAATTTTTAAATTAAAAAATGAGGATTTTTATATTTTAAAATAAGTGCTTTTTTTACAAACGTTTGGAAGCCTTAAATTTTAAGTCTAATTCACATAATAATGCAACTGCGATAAAAAACAACAACAGATTTTTAGTGCATAAAGTCAGAATAAAATGTCAGCCTTCCAAGTTCAAGTCCAGTATGCTACTACAATATGCGGTCTGAATTGCACGTCCAAATTGGGATTGATTTAATTTTATAGGATCTGTCACTTTAAAACTGCCTTGAAAACCAGTCATTCCTTTTACTTGACAACTTTTACAAATCTTCTTTTATTTGAAATGTATATATTTTTTAAATTTATTAGGTAACACATCTTTTGCTTACATGTAAGAATAAACTAATGCCCTCAATGGCTGTTTAAGTCTATTGGCCACCTGACGCCTTAAATAGTGTGACCACTAATGCATCTGTTGAAAGTATAATCAGCAGATATGGCTCTACTGATGGTGAAACACGTGCATCTGTGCGAGGCTGCAAGTTTTGGGATGTGAGTAAAATAATAAAGTATATTGAAAAATGTTATGGAAATTATTTATTAAAATAACACGTTATAGTTTATTCCTGCCCTGTAAGAGCTTTTCTCTAAATCCCTTAATAACCATAATTTTTAACATTTGGTAACTTATAATTGCACACTCACCAATTGGCAACACTGGTGACTGCTCATGAGCTGAAAATTTTCAGTGTTTTCTGAGTGAGAGTTACAATAAACTTATTTTACGCCGTTTTACAGTTTTAGGTGTTTTTAATTTATTGTTTTGCTTGTTTTAACGGAAATACAATGGTTCGTTGACTAATTATTAATATCTTATGATTTTTCTTTCATTACTTTATGAACTTTAACAACTATACCGTTTAATATTAATTATCATTAGACACGTTGAAGCTTATTTAACATAACATAATTACTTACTAGATAACAT
This sequence comes from Timema douglasi, assembly GCA_901482245.1. NCBI lineage: Eukaryota > Metazoa > Arthropoda > Insecta > Phasmatodea > Timematidae > Timema > Timema douglasi. The sequence goes on from CABEEJ010000546.1 coordinate 78,359, forward strand.
AAGAGACTTGGAAATTCATTACCGCTCTTATAAAAAAAAGTAAGCCACCTATCCCAATCTTGAGCTAGTTCTATCCTGTCCACCTCATTACACCCTATCCCTTTTAGGTTCATTCTAATATTATCTTCCCTTCTGCGTCTACCTCTCCTCAGTGTTTTTCCCCATTGGATTTTTCAGTCAATAATCTAAACACGGTTCTAGATTCTCCCATTTGAGTAGAATGTTTTTCCTAAGATTCTTTATTCCCCTAACAATGTATTCTGATGAGTGCATGGTATTTAACTCATAATTATGTAATCTACTACACTCCCCACTATCCTCATCTTTTCGCCCAAATATTTTCTTAAGCACCTTGTTTTTTAACAGCAAAAATTCGTTTTCGTCATGTAAGGTAAAATACCATATTCCACACTCATAAGGAACAACCTTTAAAATTATTGTTTTATATATTATAGTTTTACAGGTGACCTGGTGGTCTAGGGGTAAGGTGGGTGACTTCTGTTCTGGGGTCCGGGGTTCAATCCTTGGTTGCGGCACAGATTTATCTGATTGCCAACCGTCTTTCACCTCTAACAAGACGTGTATTAATCATAACTTGTGAATGTGGGGAATGCCAGGCCTCTACCATGGTTCGGATTCCACGTTAAACTGTAGGTCCTCCATTTCATCTCACAATCACCACTACCATTACGCATTAGTGTAAGTGCTTATAACCCGAACGGGTAGTAAGACGTGGTGCTAATAATGTAATTTTACATTCCATGAAAGCAGACGATATATTAACAACTTCCTGATCGATTAGTAACATGCATTTCCCGACATTATTATTTTCCTAGTTTTAAATCTCCTTAACATATTATATACTTTTAAAACGCTAATTTTTAATTTTATTTTGAAATAGAACGGGGTGGAATAATTCTTAAGGGTGGCCCTGTATGTACTAAGCCCAAGAAATGTATCCGGCGTTAAGTCAGTCAGCTCATAAGCTATTTATCTACTTGATCCTATTATGCCCGGATGATATGCGAGTATTGTGCGTCGTGCGTTCCCGCAAGCATCCACGATGACCGCACAAGGGAAACATGGCGCACTCTATAATCTACGCTTGAGCTAATCACATTTGTCATCGAATTTGAAAAACATAGCAATGTCCACATCATTTGATTCCTATACAGCTGATTATATCATAATGAACATAAGGTGTGTGGGGATAGTATATAAACTACTCCACTAACATTTACAAATTATTATTACTATTATTATTATTATTATTATTATTATTATTATTATTATTATTATTATTATTATTAGCACCACGTCTTACTACCCGTTTGGGTTATACGCACTTATGCTGATGTGTAATGGTAGGGTGATTGTGAAATGAAATGGAGGACCTACAGTTTAACGTGGAATCCGAACCACGATGGAGGCCGGGCATTCCCCACATTCACAAAATGTATTGTCAGAGATGAAGGAAGGGTTTTGTAATCAGATAAATCTGTACCGGGACCGAGGATTGAACCCCGCACCCCCAGCACAGAAGTGCGACACCTTACACCTAGACCACCAGGTCACCTCATTTACAAACAATCGTTTAAAATGATTTGGTTTTATACTCTTTTCTGGTAAGAAGGTGAGAAAGGAGAATTGGGAAGGATGTATATTATTTTGTAATCAGTTTATATAAATAAGTTACGTGAAAGACACATAGAAAATTCACATCTGTAAACACCACACCTATTGCATCCAAGAACACCTAATATATATATTTTAGAATAGCGTCTCACTACTCGTTCAGGTTATACGCATCTGTGGACATACCAATAACACTAATGTGTTAGGTTAATATATATATATTTTTTATAATAGCGTCTCACTACTGGTTCAGGTTATACGCATATGTGGACATACCAATAACACTAATGTGTTAGGTTAAGGGAAGGTTTAATTTTTAGGAAATTTACCAGCATTTCCTTGTAGGGAGATTGGAAAAACCTTTATGAGAAATCAACCAGGCTTTGAGCCCCAATCTCCTTGTAATTGTCGGTCTAATTTATTTTGAGAATGACACTTTAGACCATGCGGCCATCAAACCAGGTGACCTTTTTACTGACGATTCTTAAGTTCAAAGCTGGTCCGACACCTTACACCACTCAGCCACTATTGTGGTTAAAATCAAACATTCAATTTGTTGCTACTTTGTGTTCATGCATGGAAATAAGCTAACCTATAGACAGATATGTAAACATATTTTACTTCTCAATTTTTGTATGAGTAGTTTTGTTGTTGGTTATTCATGATAAAAGTATTTCTTTTTTTCTCTTTCGTTTAAATTATATTCCTACCTCCTCTGGCCGTGAATAATCAAAGTACACGGGGATTTGTTGTGCTACTGCTGTGGACGAACTCTGAAGCTACGTTACACATATATACACACATCCCACACTCTTTTGAAGTCGCGCATGGAGAAGCACAAAGCTAGTAGTACACTCGGAGGAATATAAAATTGAACCAATTATTATACAAATAAATATATATCTTTAGAGCAAAATGTGCTGAATATATTTTCCGCTATCTAAGATATATTTTGAAATTAATTAATGGCTGTGAAGCTATGTAGGGATATAATAAGATTAATATTTCAGAAAAAAAAAAAATTGTAACAATATAACTAAGCAATAAAACTTTTTTTTTTCCGTATTTTGCGTCTCACTATAGTAAGATTTTGAAAGAATTTTTTTTTAACAAAAGATTTTTTTGTTGCGAGTATTGATAACTATAGTATGTTTAGTGTTATTTATAAAATATTTATCAAAAGCGACAAATGCTGATTACACTAATTGGTTGCTGTTTGTTTACTTGAAGTAGGTCTAATAACTTACTAAGCTCTCGGATAAAGCTCTTATTAAAAAAAATTAATATACAATGCCTTGCCTAGCTATTAAATCTTACTTTTATAACTCAGAACTATAAATAAAACATAACATCACTGATAATATCTCTATTCCGTAAATTGACGATCCGTTACTACATATAAAAGTATATCGCCATTAAAACAATATTTTAAATTGAGATAGGACATTTTAGAAAGATTTCATCACCAACTTTCTTGACCAAAGGTCGGGACTTAGAAAAGTTTAAATCACTATTAATTATAGTTCGAAATGTTCCACAATTATTTTTTTCCATCCAAACCGAAAGTTTATTTATTTTTTGTTTTAATAAAATATATATTTCTACATATTTTAACTTAATGGCTAAAAATCCATATTTTAAATGATTGAATCCAAAAACATAAAAAAAAAGCTTTCCTTATTTTCCTACTCTTAGATCTATTACTTTTGTACTTCGTGAAATTGTTTAGTTTTAATTTAACATTACTCTCTATCCTAAATAGATAAAAAAGAAACGCTCTTATATCTCTAAAATCTGGCATTAAAACTCAATCAAAGACTACTAAAATGTTTATTTAGAGCCAGGCTATACATTAAACTTTTATTTGAAATGTTTCAAATACAATATTCCTTAAATAATAATAATAATTAATATTTTCACCAAAAATTAAAATTAATTGTATAGGTTAGTTACTTGAAATTAAAAACATCAATTCTCTTATTTAAGCTAAAACCAATTTTCAGTAAATTAATATCTATTCTGTCTCGTGTATTCTCAGTATTCTACCCTATTATATTGATACTTCTTTTTGTTGAAGACTATACATAAAGTTTGAAAACGTTGAGTTTTCATGTCACGAGGGCTACTTTTGTCAGTGTCCAACAAATATGAGATGAAATTTTGAAACGTAGGGTGGCTAAGGGAAGAAGGATATAGGGGAGTAAAAGGAGAGTGGCAGGGCGGAGAGTGGGGAGTCGAGAAGGGGTTTCAGAGTAAGGACAATGGCGTCTGGAAAGGAAAGAGCCTATCTGAAGGTTTTACGATATACGGGGGCCATACATTTTAAATTCTCCAGAAGGGACGGGGGTGAAGTAAAAAGGGACAAAATTGCACCATCCCTTTATACCGTATACGCCCTTCTTGAAACTCTTAGAAAAATTCTTTATTTCTTCCCTCCCTTCACTCCCAACCCCTTATCGTTCCCCATTCTAGGCCACCCGTTTCTCTTCGAAACACACTTATGTAAATTTGCATGACCCTGAAGTTCTTGGTTTGTCTTCTGTAGTTGTAGAATATTGTCCGTTTGAAGACCGTTACATATTAGAAGGATAAAACAGGAGTATATGCTTCACTCTCCCAACATCCCTAAGGAGGTGAAGGGATATATTGAAACTCTAATACTAGACCCTGAAGCTAAGGGAAGGGTATAACTTCCTATAAGTATTTTGAGAGGAACATTAGATCAATATTGAACACCATTGTATAGAGAGAGAGGAAAAAAAAGAAAGCTTTTTTTTTCTAGGAATTTTCAATAGTTTAACCAAAGAGGAATGATTGCCTCCTAAATTTCGTGAGAAGGGAGGAAGAGAAGATGGTATAAAATAGAATTAAAGAGAGGGATCGTTACGTTTAATTGGTGTATATAAAATAATTAAACTTCTCCCACACTCTGATAAGCTAAGGTCATTTATAAAGACACTTGTGGCATCATTCACTGAAGTAATAGTATACGTTACCCTGTACGTCAATTGTGTACACTTTCTTTGCAATATTATTAATTACAAAAAAATGAATGCTTGTTAAAAAAAGATTAGAATAAAGAAATTAATTATATTCTCAAACCTTAACTTTAATATCAAAGTTTGTGTTTTAATGTTAATTCGTTAAATAAATTTATTTTTAGTTAGTGAAAATAAAATAATTTATGAAAATAAATACTACCTTAAACCAAGTTTTAAGCGCCAGCTACAAGAAAATACTAAACATTTGTTTAACTCTTGTTTTTAAAAAAGATAAATAGTTTTAAGGTCCCGGTGCCTTTAAAATGGTATATTTACACTAATTAATTAGGATGGGTAAAAGTTTAATTTAGAGGAAATATACTCGCATCTTCATGGAGGTATTTTGCAATTCAATTTTTAAAAATTTACCTAAATCACCAGTCCGATAAAAAAAAATCATTCGTTAATAATTTAATTAATCACTTTTAAAGTATAAGATCAAATTTCAACATTGATAAACTTTTCGGCCGTGATGGGAATCGAATCCTGTATACTTAAATATTCGAGAAGACGTGCTACTGACTGAGCTAATGTGGTAGAAAAAAATAAGTATAGCTTTTAAAATATAAATAATAGGAATGCTAGTATAACTCAAGGTCACTATAAAGCTGTGATATAAGATTTCGATATTTTGGTTTATTAATTACATCTGATAGACTCATTGGTTTTTAATCCCAATAAACCCTTCCCTTAGCTAATTTGTCTCATCCCCCAAGTAATATAATTGTACTTGAGAAAGTTTGTCAGTTACAATAAAAATCTGTTAGAATATAACTTTTAAGAAATTCAAAAATATTATTTCAGTAAACATTGATAAGATATTACTATAAAATTATTGATATTTTGTAAAAAAAAAATTCCATGGGAACAACCTGCAATAGATCTATACCAAGGGAATGGTCTCCAACTGTTGGCCAACTTTAGTGGATATGTGGTGTCTTGTAATCAGCACAATGAACCGGCCAGCCGTAAATCTCAGTTTCCTAGACCGGAGACGCTACTTTCTTTATTCAAGTCACTCCCCATTTGTTTTCATGAGGCTGGGTTGACCTCGTTACAGGCAAACTACTTCACAGAAAGCTTGTAAGCAACAGGTATTGAATCAGGGAACCCTGAATCTCTAGCCAGGTACTTTGACCACTATAAAAATGAACTGTTATGGTTATTTCATGAGTATTAATAGAATATATTAAAAGGAACACTTAAAGGTCATCTGATTTTAAGAAACTTGTATTTGTAGTATTTGTAAGTCAACAAAATCCCTTTCTATCTAATTCTGAATGTATTTGTGTCATTTTTGAACTCAATTGTGCAGTCCAGTGAACAGAGCAGTAATTTTCATAGTGGCCCGGTAGCTCAAGTTACAGAGGCCAAACCACAGTCAGTGTGATCTCACTAGTACGACACAAACACACTACCTATCCTTGTAAAGTAGACCACACGCGTTGCTCGCCATCATATACCCGGCTAAGGACTCAACATAAGCAATAAATTATGACAAAACAAGAAAAAAATATGTATACATTTATTTTCAGGCCCCTTATACAGAAAACTAATAATACTACGACACTGAGTTTTTAGTAAGCTCCGAAAATATCATACATTGACTGCCAGGCAATGGTAATGGCTATTAAAATTAAATACACTATAAATAATTCTAGTTTAACAGATCCAAGTCTTCTTCAAACTGTTGAAAACTTAAATCACACGGAGTAACATATTTTTAAGTTAATAAAGTACAATATATTCTTAAGGTGCATTGTTCGAGAATTATTTCATGAGTGTATACAATCACATACACCAGGATCACCACACACATGTAAATCTGGGAGAAATGAGAAGTCTCCGGGATTTTTTTCATGCCTGGAGAAAAAACTGGAAATAACCGATAATAGCAACACTAATCTAGTGTTTGGGAATTTCAAATCTTTAACTGTAAGTTTCAATTTTTCTCTATTTTTATCTGAGGCATTACCGTGAACTTTTTGGACCAACTGATTATATCAGCACACGAGAGTTTTCTCTGAGCAAAAGGGAAAGTTCCTACCAGTCTTTCCATTAAAAAATATTTACACATACCTTCAGGTTTACTTTTCATGCCACACTCGGAATTAAACCAATGGCTTTATTTTTCTGCTACGAATTTTTACTGCACAGGAAAATTCCCCTCAAACCCCTCCGGGCTTTAACCATGAGCAAAGAGACCTGAGGTGATTTCTTTGCCCCAAGATGACCGAATTAGACTCGAAAATGTTAACAGAAGAAGTAAGTATATTAATTCAAAAAAATATAACCACCCTTCAACACTCAAATCTATTCTACCCGAAAAATGGTGTTTGCTAACGACGGCGTATGTTTCTTTCCGCGTTGAGCTAAAATTATTGTTTTTAAAACACAAATTACTAGTTTTAATGGAAAATGAAATTTCACTTCGTTATGGGTTTTTTCCAAACGTATGGAAAAATGGGAACAGCTTAATTAAGGCATGTATAATTACGTTCTAGGAAAACAGTGACAGCTCTCTCTACATATGATAAAAACCTACTAGTATGTTCTATTTTAATACTTTTGGGATGATTTTTTCCACCTAGTCTCAAATTGTTAACTACGTCCAATAGATTATTAAATTTCCGGAAAATCGTCATGCAATAACTGTGAATGTTTCTACATAATGCCCTAGATCTTATAACTACCCAGAACATTGGTTTGTAATAAGGTTAGTGTCAGTCAAATCTCAACCTTGAATTGTATGTAGCCTTGACCTTTTGAACCTTGAACTAACAAGATCACACTTTAATTGAAACAAAGGTATTTACGTCAGGGTGGTTGTGACAAAAAAACAAATAGTTATTGTTAGTCTCACCGGAAAGAACATTCGCTAGTTGATGAATCAATCACCTATTTTTACCAAAAGTATTAAGTGTTATCAGGGCTATCTGGTCTTATTCAGAGTTTAATTGGTTAAGGTCATGATAAAATGGTTTAGGATTTGGGTCTACTAGCCGCATGTACATTTACCAAGGCCATACTGAATGGTGTATATCTGTTATGGAGGTCAAACTACCCTCATTTGATTCGTCGTGGTAAGAACTCATTTCAGTATTCATTTATGATCTGAGGATGGAGCCTATGCAGCGCCGAAACATGTCGGACTTGTAACACTCTCACTCCAGAATTAAAAGGAACAAGGGCATTTAAAACCTTTCAGATAAGAATAGATCTCAACTTCCATTTAACCTCTTTATACTTTTATGATCCCACTTTTGTCAATTTAACTTATATATCTTATTACCCTGTATTATCTGTTCCTCTAATATCTCATGTTTTTTGGACACATGTTTCTTAAATATTTATGGTTTATTGAATTGTGATATTATAAGTTCCTGAAATAAAATATTAAGCAAACTTACAAAATTTTTATAAAAGGATAGGCATCAATTCTCAACAAACTCAATTAACCTTTTTGTAATTATAGCTTTATTGTATTTATCAGTATCATACACTTCATCTTTAACTTAAACTCATGTCTTTAATACATGTATTTTAATATGTTTTTGTTTTTGGTTATATATGTGTTGCTCTGACTCACATTTTTAATGTGTTTTTATAATGTAAAGTGTTATATTTTAACTTTTATTTAAAAAATTTCTTTCATCACAATCCTTAGACTCAATGCACAATCTCTATTCCTTATCATAATCAATGATTTTACTTAATTCTTGTTTTATTAACAATTTTGTTAAATAGTCCATATACTCTTTATGACAAGTAAACTTAATTATATTATCTTTATAATTTATGTACAATAACTTAATTTTTTTGTCTTATTTTTCTCTTTCAATTGATTTCTATTTATATCAATTAAAACCCGCCTCGGTGGCGTAGTTGGCTAACGCACTAGTCGTGGTTAAACTCGACTGCTGAGGACAGGGAGATCGAGGTTCGAATCTCGGTCGGGTGAACTGGGGATGGTTTTTCCTAAATGGTTTTCCACTCTCCCTTCACGCGAATGCGGGTTCACTTCCTCTAATTTAACCTTCCCGTTTTCCTAATCCATTAGCGTAGTTAGTGCTTAAAGCGTATAGCCCAAACGGGTAGTAAGACGCGATGCTAAATATTATTATTATTTATCAATTAAACTAATACTTCTTACTACCCAAACGGATTATCTCTCTATTTATACTGGATCAATATTTTATTTATCGATGCCAAATTATTCTTTTGCTTAAACGTTGCAAAAATACTGCCATTAAATAACGTTTCCTTGATTCCTACACAGGAGTTAGTATTTTGAATCTCGTTAAGGTTTAATGAGGTATTTTTCTCTGGATATTTCACACTATCTCTAGGCGTGAAAGCGGTAACATAGACCTTAATAATTGCTAACTTTCATAATCTTATAGCCGTGTCCACACTTGTTTCAGATCCTCGTATCATAACACATACGCTTATCTTGAACATTTCTTTATGTACTGGACCTTGTATCCTCAACGTGATAATAATGAGAGTGATTCTCGTATCAGATCGCTGAAACCTACCTCTAGTCTGCGTCTCACAGCCACATTAAATGAAGCTACGTGTGACATGTATGGATGCGTTCCGAGCACTATCATGGGTCAGTTTATACCGGTTCATATCTCTTATTATCCGGCAATAACACACGATTGATAAAATATATTCACTTTATTCTTTTTTTTATTTTGCACCGCGTCCTATTATTTTAAGCTATATGTATATATACTATTTACGCTAATGAGTTAGTGATGATTAAAGTTATCGGTGACCTGGCGGTCTAGGGGTAAGGTGTCAGACTTCTATGCTGGAGGCCGGGGTTCAATCCTCAGTCCCGGCAGAAGATTTATCTGATTACCAAACCCTTCCTTCACCTCTGACTAGACATCTTGTGAATGTGGGGAATGCCAGGCCTCCGCCGTGGTTCGGATTCCACGTTAAACTGTAGGTCCTCCATTTCATATCACAATCACCCTACCATCACTCATTAGCGTAAGTGCGTATAACCCGAATGGTTAGTAAGACGCGGTGCTAATAGTAATAATAATAATAATAATAATGATTAAAGTTGAATTGTCTTCGGCTGTCTATTCATACACTAGTGTGACACCATGGACTATTCGGACACTGGATAGTAGATTAATAAAATTAATGATTGTGACGAAACAAGGATTGGATGTGTCGAAGTTTTGTCTAGAACACATCCGTACACATATCGTTACCCACTCTAGCATCGATCGCAACGGTGATGTGATACCAAGATAACAAACAGGGAGTCAATCTATAGAAAACAAGACTGACGTCATTGTCTACGTGGAAACCATTATGAAAGTGAAACTAATTATTTATAAATGTATAGACTTTCATCATCGCGTTTTACTAACCGTAAGGGCTGTATCCATAATTAAGTACTGTAATATTTACGCTAATGCGTTAAGGATGAAGGTTTGATTTAGATGAAGTGTATCCCACATTTGCGTGGAAGGAGTATGTAAGATCATTTAGAAGAAACCGCTCTCAATACACCCAATTGAGAATCGAATCCTGATAGTGACAAGTCTATTCTGTTGCGATAGTGATGATTTAGACCATGCGGCCACTCAAGCTGATAATTTAGATTTATTTTAACTGTGTTATAACTTTTATATTTATTTCTTCTCCACAGCGCATGAATAAACCATTTATGTTTGTTATGGTTGTAGAACAGAGAAGAATGACGTTTATTTCACTTTACATAATACAAAACATGAAAAGATTCGTTTCAGTCATAATTCCTAAAGCTCTACACACTCGCCATTATTCTCTGTCTTTTAAGAAAACCAAAAATGTTCTTTAAAGTTTTAAATTCTAAATTAATTAAAGTAGGTGTAAATATTTGTTATTTAAATTATTACTTTATCTATTTAACATGCAATTTTCTGAACTTACTAATTATATCAGCACACACAACTTAATAAATAGCTTAAAAATAGGACAAACACTACACACAGCCCCCCGGATATTAATTTATCACTGGGAAAGGAGAAACCTTTCATACTAATAATAAACCTTTCGACAATATCGGGGGTTAACCTGGGATCCTTATCTCAAAAGACAACCATGATACCGACTAATACAAGGATTTGGACTAGTGTATTATTATTATTATTATTATTATTATTATTATTATTAGCACCGCCTTACTGCCCGTTCGTGCTGTACGCACTTACGCTAAGGTGTATCGGTAGAGTGATTGTGAAATTAAATTAAATTATTATTAGCACCGCGTCTTACTACCCGTTCGGGTTATACGCTTTAAGTACTAATTACACTAATGTATTAGGAATTGGGAAGGTTTAATTAGAGGAAGTGAACCCGCATTTGCGTGGAGGGGGAGTGGAAAACCCTTTAGAAAAAACCACCCCCAGTTCACCCGACCGAGATTCGAACCTCGATCTCCCCGTCCTCAGCAGTCGAGCTCAACACGACTAGCGCGTTAGCCACCTACGCCACCGAGGCGGGTATTAAATTAAATGAAAGACCTACAGTTTAACATAGAATCCAAACCACGGTGGAGGCCTGGAATTCTCCACATTCACAAGTTGTGATTAATACACGTCTTGTTGGAGATGAAGGAAGGGCTTGTCAATCAGATAAATCTATGGTGGGACCGAGGATTGAACCCCGGACCCCCAGCACAGAAGTCTGACACCTTACTCCTAGACCGCCAGGTCACCTAGTGTTATATTAAGGTTACTGTTATATCTAAACTAATTTAATTTTCAAATCTCACTTCTAAAGTAAAGTTTTAGTTGAGGGTTGTTACTAAAGAATTGACTTAAGATGCGTTTACAATCTAGCTAGTTATATATATATTGATATAGTTTACGGTCTTTCACTACTTCGGAGAAAGAAGTATTGTAATAGTCGAAAAATCTGTTTTAAGATTTTAATAAATCTTGACGTTTAATGATCCCATTAAATGAAAAAAGTGCTCAAAAAGAGAAAATATTGATTTTCTAAACATTCCCTATAATGATTTTGAATAGATGTAATAGGTTGACAATGTTCAATATTATAAACAAAATGGCCGCTCTTAATTTTCTAATAGCAATATATAGAGGGTACTTTAAATATGCAGAAATATCATATTTGAACATATCTCCCCAATTATTTCAGATACGAGATGATTTAATAAAGTTGTAGTATAGGCATAATTCATCTAATAGGCCTCTATTATTTAAGCGTTAAGGATATGCCATATATTTCCTAAGTTAATGTAATGTTGTTCTTTTCATTTCGTTTCCAAGAAAAATTCTATATTTTCACACAACCTACAACAAACATGAAGACATACCAACCCGTGCAACACACCCAACCTCACGTTAAAATCAAAAAATAATACAAATAAATCTTACCTTTCTGAATATCGAACAACTATCAACTAGAATTAAAGTCGTCCTCCGAAAGAGTCAAACAAGTTAATCAGTATCACAAGAATTAAAAATATATATCACAAACCAAACTAATAAAGTATCTGCACCATAGTTTGAGCACCATCGTATGATAAATTATTCCACACATATTTTACTGGCATCAATGTAGATGTAAAAAATTGTTTTTTTATTTGTTTCCTATTAATAATTAGTTTGAAACTCTTTTTAAAAAACTTTCACGGTAGTAAGTACAAACACAAAAAAATCTTTTTTTTTATTTCCCCAGTTTATGTATATAGGAAAAGAGTAAACTCATTAATTATTTGTCGCCATTGTTGCAAGGAAGTTACTATCCCGTCACAACATCATGAATTGTTAACTAGAAACCCAATACAGCACCCTTCCCCTGCAGACTAACGCCCTCACCCAACAACACCAAGACAACACAAGCGTGTTTTTAAACTAACTATCATAACAATTTGTCACTCCTTCACTTTGGTATCTAAAACACGCATATATAAAAATATATTTATATGTATATATAAATAAATATATTTATATGTATATATAAATATAAATATATGTATTTATATTAGTAGGTTGACATACTTGTCACTGATCAAACGTTTAATAATTGATCTGTAGTGTAGGTTATATCAGGAAGCTCATTTCAATATAGCGTACAAGGGAAAACCCCGAAATAAAGTCTTGTACAGATTTATCTGTAATGCCACTCAAGACTCCGAGCTAAGAATCCCGGCAATAGCGAAAGCTCAGTAGTAGTTGAAATCAGGATTTCTCTAATATAGTGATGAATTTAGTTGTTTGAGGATTTCCTCCTTGTGTATTCTTCATTATTAAGTTAATTTGGGTAAGCCGTGTACGTATTTATAATAAATACATATGCCCCCCTGTAAATATAGTTAATATCGTCTTACTAATTGACCAATATATTCCCGTATTTACATTAATAGAATAGGGGTGAGTAGAATAGAAGGAAAGTTAGTAAAAGTATTTTAATAAATACATTCTCACTAAGCCCTTCCAAGATTTGAACACTGACCTCACTACCACCTACACAAACTAGAATAGACCAGATAAGTAGATTTAAAATTAATTATATTTTTAAGTCGTATTCAAATAAAATATTTCAGTGTGCATCATCTTAATGTCCGTTATGAGGTGACCTGCTGATCTAGGGGTAAGGTGTCAGACTTCTGGTATGGGGGATCGGGGTTCAATCCACGGTTCCAGCACGGATTTATCTGATTTCCAAACCCTTCATTCACCTCTGACAAGACCTGTATTAATACTAACTTGTGAATATGATGGAATGCCAGACCTCTACCGTGGTTCGGATCCCACGTTAAACTGTAGGTCCTCCATTTCATCTCACAATCACCGTACTAGTACACATTAGCATAAGTGCGTATAACCCGAACGGGTAGTAAGTCGCGGTGCTAATAATAATAATAATAATAATAATAATAATAATAATATTATCCGTTATGGTTATAAACCTATTTACTAACTACGTTAATTATTAGTGATTATAAAAGTTGAAATTAGGGGGAGTGAACCCACATTTGTGTCGAGGTAGGGTTAAAAACCATTTAGGAAATAAACTACTATCAACCGGAATTTAAATCTAAATCTCCTCGTCATTGGCAGGCCATTATTTTGTGAAAGTGACGCCTTAGACAATTCGGCCACCGAATGTGTTAGTATATACTTTTTTTATGGGTAAGAAGGATAAAGAAATACTTTCAATAAAATAAAAGCTACTTAGAATTTGCTGGAGGTGGAGTAGGAAACTATTTGGACAAAACATAATGGTATACCTAGATGGGAGTCAAATCATGATATCTCCTTCTACAGAAAACCAGACTAGACCCATACCAAAGTCTCTATCCACGTAAGAACACATGTTCATGTTTTATAAAAATAATTTAATTACATATAGATATCCCTAATTTAAAAATAGGTCATAATTCTGAAATAACACCGGCCCTAAACTACATCTTAGCTTAATCAATAACGTGTCGGTCTATAGAGCTAAGGATGCTGGCTTCGATTCTTGGCATGGCAGAAAAATCTATCAGCAATGAAATGAGGGTGACATTAAGGTGATGAATTAAAAGCTGGGGTTGGATAATGGGATTGTTCTAGAATTAAAATTAGTTTATAAATCAGGTACTAAAATAATCAGTCGGTTCAGAAAGTGCTGGTTAAATACAAGTAATTTTTTTTTTCAAATTAAGAAAGATACCACCGTCTTATTTCTTCGTGTTGTTTCCAGCTACGACCTTCGAGGCAAGCACAAGGAAGGAGCGTTCCACTGGAAGGACGACGATATCCTGGAAGGAAGAGGCTATTTCAGGACTATCACCGAGCCGGCCACCCTGTCTATAGACAACGTAGATGAAAGAGATGAGGGGGAATACCGATGCAGGGTAGATTTCAGAGTGTCACCCACCAGGAATACTAAAGTGAAGCTCTTTGTCATCAGTGAGTACTGTTGTTAATTTAATTAATTAGATAATTGATCGATTGGACGTATCTATAAGTGTCCGTCGCAACTCCATGATAACACCTGACTTATGTAAGATATAATTTTTAAATGAAAGAACTTATAATTCAGCTAAAAGATCAACTAAATTTACCTTCAGGTATTCATAGGTCAGACCATATGATCTAAAATGTTAACTTTGTATATATATATATATATATATATATATATATGTCAATACATATAAAATAATACTAATAATATAATAAAATGGAATCAATGTTTAGCGTAAATATATCTGTATGTGTATTTTCTAAAAGGTCCTTACTTATAAATATATGTGTATAGGCTATATATCTTGAGCCAGATGTCTTATCATAGTCTTATTTTATGCAATGTACTTTTTTTAAGCTGTGAAATCGTTCACAATAATAATAAAACATTTTTTTTAACAAACAACATTTAAAGGTTTTAAATGAAAATACTATTAAAGATATTTACTTGACACTAGGAAAATTAGGATAAGTAATGCATAAGTTCACACATCGATACGATCAATGTTATCCTATCACTGAGAGATTGTGAGGTTTCCTCCCCAAAAAAAGACCTAGTGCTAGCTTCCCCACACTCTCAATGGCAGAGTGCTAGCTTCCCTACACTCTCAATTACAGAGTGCTAGCTCCCCTACACTCTCAATGACGGAGTGCTAGCTCCCCTACACTCTCAATGACAGATTTGTATAACTCCTACACACTTAATTACAGAGTGCTAATTCTCCTACCCTCCCAATGACAGAGTTCTAACTCTCCTATCCTCTCAGTGACAGATTGATAATTCTCCTACACTCTCAAAAATAGAGTGCTAACTCTCCTACCCTCTCAATGACAGATTGATATTTCTCCTACACACTCAATTACAGAGTGCTAATTCTCCTACCCTCCCAATGACAGAGTGCTAACTCTCCTATCCTCTCAGTGACAAATTTATAATTCTCATACCAACCAAATGACAGTTTGCTAGTTCTACTCCCCACTATAAGGCCCCCTGATAATGCTATTTCCTGCTACGTCTTCGCTTCTTATTCGCTTGACGCATTCCAAAACGGATATCCGCATTCTAGCAGGACTCTATTTTCAGACTGGTAACAGGGTCTGTATTAATCAAAGTTTCATAGTGAGCAACAGATGCATCCCTCTTGGGGAAAGGGGGGGGGAGGAAGGAGTGTGTCTCCGACGAAGGCTAAGGGTAGATTGGGGTTGAATAAGACATGAGATGTGAGCCCTTTGGCTCAGAATCACACCGTCTCATCTCAATTTTTGGTTGTTTCTACTGATAAACTTGTTAAAATATTATAACTGAACATGGTAATTGAACCTTTTTAGTTAAGTGTACGGCCATACTCTCCCCACTCAGCCGCCCATGTCC
Organism: Timema douglasi; assembly: GCA_901482245.1. Lineage (NCBI taxonomy): Eukaryota > Metazoa > Arthropoda > Insecta > Phasmatodea > Timematidae > Timema > Timema douglasi. Next base: position 94,396 of record CABEEJ010000546.1, read on the forward strand.
ATTGTTTTTCAATCACTCATTCACTCATCATCTAAGATGCAGTTATGTCAAATTGGCGGTCCATGGAACTTTTGAAAAACTATTATACATATTATACTCCATTTTTCTTTTTGTAAACGTCATAGATCTTTCGGTTGTTCTCTCTGGTTGTGAAAATTGGTTTCTTAAATTACATGGCTAGAAGAAATTTAGGGTGCTTCAAAATAAGATGCTTCGGAAGATTTTTTGATCAAAATGGGGTGATGGTTTATGGGAGTGTAGAAGCTTAGGCCTAATTAATTTTGAGTTATATACTTTGTACTCATCACAGGACATTGTTTAGGAGAGTAACGTTTCGTTAATTACAGTGGGCAGACAGAGTATGCAGCGCCAATAGTAGAATCTAGAACCGTGCTCAGGGTATTGATTGGCAAACCTAATGGGAATAAACCATTGAGAATACCTAAAGTAGATGGGATGATAACATTAGATTGGACCTGATAGAGAGAGGTTGTAATGAGTTGGACTGGATAGAACTATCTCGAGACAGGTTAGGTGGCAAGATTTTTTATAATTGGGGAAAAATATTTCTAGTTCAAAATGTCTTATAGTATAAAATAATAAACGACCTAGATATAAAACCTTTTAGAATGTGGTATTTGGGAAGAAGGAATAACTTGAAGAAATATAAGGTATTTCCAGTAAATAGCAGCATAATTAATTTGGTTGGAGCCAGGAGTTAAAAAAAGAGGCTCTAAAACTATCTGCATTATTTGATTAATTAATTTCCTAACGTTATGAACTACTTAAAAAGCGGATACCACCAATATATAACATTTACAAAAATAAATATATATTTATTAAAATAAAATAGTTGAACCAAAAAGTATTTATCTTTAGGTAGTTAAAACGGTCACCATTTTTGACCGGTGTCACCATTTTTTACCGGTGTCACCTGAATAACATTTGTGTTTTTCTATATGTATTAAAGAAAGCAAACTTAATTAAATGCCTTTAGTGTGAGATAAGGTCTTTACTATAGGAATACTACAAAAAAGTGTTTACCAAACTATTATAGGTGTATCCTTAGGGATGTGCGAAATATTTTAAGGTCTACAATGCGATATACCATCAAGTTTTATTAGTCATATATGTTTTATTTATATAATAATAGGTCTAATAAACACACAACACTAAAAGGTATTGATTTCCGTGTGTCTTGGAGTTTTTTACTCTACCTCTAAAAGCATTTGGAAGACTTTATATTTCAGGAGATATCTTAGTAATGATATATTTCAGTTTTTTAAATAAAGCTGGAAGGGGTGCGATCATTAGGCCATGCTTCTTAAAAGGGCACACGACCAGTAAAAGATTTTCATACATTGTACTATTGCAAGTAAGGTATATATAGGGCTACAAGGAATAAGAAATGTACATTAGGATTTTGGTCGTAAGAAAGTTTGAAAAAATATTAACAATTCTCTGTGAATTGTGAAACCCATTTTACGAGATTATTAAAATTATTCTATAGGTATTTATAATATAATCAAATTTTATGGCTGTAGATCATATGACATGACGTATTAATACATTAAAATTGTATTAGGGAATTTTATAACATTCATGTACTTATCCTCCTTCTATAATCATTCTTTACCTACCCGAGTTTCCGGTAAATACGTTCGTTTCGATAATAGTGTGTACAGACATGATTGGAACTGGTGTATTCTAAATTATTTCAATAATAATTGTCGAGTAAAGAAAGGGGAGGAAGTTGTCACTTTTGAATCCATTTGAAAGATTTTAGCAGTCATCGCATCATGATAATCGGTCATCTGCGTGACACAGCAGATTTGCACATGTCTTGAAACGATTTTACCTCCAACCAAGTACGAGTTTCACCAACTAAAATTTATAAGATACGCAAGAGGAAACTTCAAACGATATAATACAATAACATGTACAATATGTTTTAAGTTAATTATTCGTAGTTATTTATTAAGTTATTAATTAAAAGATAGCCCAATCTAGCAAAAATCTAGCCTTCCATGTGTCCACCAATAGAAGATTATGATGAGTAATATCATCATAAACGTTTAAATTATTATAGTTTTAGCCTCTTTAGTCATCATTGGTGTTCTGCTTGGATCAAATGAAACAAAGTTTGAATCGACATTCTAAAACAAATGCTATCTGATGCAAGAAGAGCGTAATAATGAAGAAGGCGTTTGTTTGTGTACGCTGAGTAATCGCAGTCATTTTTTTTTTAAATACACTGATTGTAATTTCGATTTCAACGGAAATAAAGTTATTTATTATGATTAATAATAATGTTAAGTAGTATTTTATACTTTATCCCAGCTTTATTAACAAACAGCAAACCACTTTTTACACAATCATATAAGGTACAACCAAAGTTTAAACTCAGTCCATCACTTCCTAAAACCAACATATCACCGATTGAGCTAGTCCATGGATGGAATGTAAGAAACTGTTACAAGTTATAAAATATGTATTCAGGAAACTAGTTATACATTTGGACCTAGACCGGTGAGAATCCGAACAAAGTCGTCAGTTTCGTCTTCTCTAGTTTTTCGGTGATGCATATGTCACTCTTCGAATCCTTATTGGGTGTAAAATATATATATCTTTCCTCACTTTTTTTTTTTTTTTTTTTTTTTTT
>CABEEJ010000546.1:106877-150696 GCA_901482245.1 Timema douglasi
AGTGACCTGAGATCCCGGTACCACACGTATTTATACAAACTATTAATTCTCAGAAAGGGGGGCGGATCGAAGGAATGGAAGGTTGGAGAACATTACAGACTAAGGGGGGAGGGGAGGTCCGAGGCGCACGTCGAAGGACGTAGCATATTCTCGAAGCTTCGGTGAAGGCGGAAATGGCTGGTCGCTGGCCGACCACGTGGCCCAGCTATTAGCGGCCTGGCCTTCAGTCGGCTTGTTATGTTTGGCGAGAGCGGAGGTCGCTGGTCAAGTTAGTGCCGCGTGTTGACCCAGTTGGCTGTCCCAGTTGGTAAGTGTTGTTACAACGTAAGTTGTTACAGATCTAACCAGGGCGTAGTACAGACATTAAAAACAGCCAACTTTCTTAAATGATGAAGTAACCAATTTAAAAGTCCAAGTAATTTCAAAGATTGGGAAATTACATGGTCAACATGATAGTGGAAATAAACTTTTTTATCCAGGATAACACCAAGCTCATTAATATAAATGATGCGAAATATTTTTCATTACCCAATTTATAAGTAAAAAAGAAAGGATTAGTTTTCCTAGTAAAAATATAGATTTGTTCTTAGATTTATTAATAGGCATTCCATTTTCAAAAGACCACTGTAGAATACCATTTACATCATTTTGTAAATATATACAATCTGCAATTGATTTGTTGATTTTAAATAATTTTACATCTTCAGCAAAGAGTAAATAATTTGACCAGTTCATATATTTACCAATGTCATCAATAAACACATTACAGAGAAGATGACCTAAATTAGAACTCTGTGGTATGCCACAGGGGGCTAAAAGTATATTTGAGGGGTGTGAATTAATTTTAATAGTGAATGATATGTCATTCAAATAACTGCTGAAACAATTTATATATGAGTGAGAAAGGTTGAAATTATCAAGTTTAGAGATAATAATACTATGCTGATATAAGTAAAATGCCGTACTTTGGTTAAAATAATTAGCATTAACCTGACCTTGGGCAGAGACTTGAGGGGCAGAATGGCCAAGAAATTATACTAAATTAGGGATATCAGATTTATTTTTTATAAAGCCATGTTAATTATCTGAAAGTTTATTTTTAAGGTGGTGGAAAGTATGCTCATGTATGATTTTCTCGAATACTTTGTAGAAAGTGTTTAAGAGATAAATTGGTCTATAGCTACAAGCATTTGTTTTTGACCCTTTTTATAAATAGGCATGACAACATATTATTGCCATGTTAGAGGAATAGTTTCATTTGACAGGATAATGTTATGCTGACAAAGGGCTAGCAATAAAACCTGTAATTCCATCTGTTCCGGCACATCTAGAAGAACTCAAATTTTTTATAGCATTAGCAACATCCAAGGTCTAATGTGGCATGTATACAAGGTCACGCTAGTTTCAATTACGGAGCAGGGTAAGACAGGAATGGCTGAATTATTAACGGAATGAAAGTAGGTCCTAAACTCATTAGAAATTAATAAATAATCCGCTATACTTAATGATAATTCACTATTAATAATAATAATAATAATAATTAAAACCATAATAATATTATTAATAATAACAATAATCGCCTTCAATGACAAAGTTAAGGGTATCCACCAGTTCTTACACTTAACCAATTATAATGTGTCAGCAGACCAGATAATAACTAGTTTTTATATGATGTTTATGATAGAATTGAGAAATTAGTCAAGATACACTTAACTACCGTTACGAAAGGATAAAAAATTAAATATCTGATATTTTAGTGGAATAATTAGCAAAACATATACTATATACCTGTGGGTAGAACGTTGAAGATCCTCTTTTAATAATCCCTCAAATAAAATTGACTGGTCTGCGTAGGTTAAAAGTAATTTTGAAGAGTGAGTGTACGGAGTTGAAAAAAAAATATCAATGCTCTTGCGTTAGCTTTGATTGGCAGTGTTCCCTCTTTTAAATGAACTCCCTCACTGGCAAACAAAAAATTAGAAAAAAAGAACCCTTTTTACACTGTGATACGCGGTTTGTATATATATATATAAACGAAGCTTTCTTTAACGAACCACCATTTAGCTTAGCCCACTCGTTTCCATCTGACTCCTACCCCAATTCCTAAGACCCCCTTTCCACGGAGTTTATTTAGGATGCTTCTATGCAAACATCAGGAGCATTTATTTGATGGTTGAAGTAGGTAGATCTCATTTCGTTCGGTACTCAACGGGTGCATGACGTACTATGACTCAAGTATTTCAAACCCATTTTGCAAAGGTGGTTAACGCTGCTTTTTTTTTAGAAATAATTAATTTTATTCAATAACCGTGATAATATTTTATTTTCATACAGTATGTTCATGAAGTATAAAAATGGTGTGAGATAACTTTATTTCAAAGGATAGTATTTATTAGAGATATTGTTATGAAAATGTGTTCCAAATGTCCTCGAACCTATCTAAAAACATTTAATTTTAAATTTTCCTTAATAACACAGTTTTCTGGTTGTCAAATGCTTCAGGGCCTTACAGTCTTCCTTACATACTGTATTACAGGTTGTATATGGATACAAAATTCCCATTTACCGAAATCGGTGGCTCCACTGACTAAAATTAAAGCTCATATAATATATTTTTTCAGTAACAGGGATGATGGGGTTCAAATCCCATACGACCATAAGAGTGGTGTTTCCTAAACAGTTGTTTTCCTTAGTTAAGTCCAAGTTAAAACATACGTATATAATTTAATATTAACAATTATTTAATTTATTTAATTATTTAAAAAATATATTATTGATGGTTGTTAAAAATTTGTAAAATATTACAACCATTCACTCAGGGATTTAAATCCCATATTCAAGGGTATATTAAAAAATTTACTTTCACATCTAAAGTTTACGTTGCCCATCAATCTGCGCTAGCAAATAAGAAATTTATTTTTCAAGCTAACTTTGTCTTGTTTAGCAGTGAAGAGGAGTTTAAGGTTTTATTCCCAGATTTTTGTTTTAGTTAATTGTATTCTATTGTTTTTCAAAACAAAATTGTGTAATCTCTATCTAATTTCTAGCTTTATAATTCGTATCTCAATACTATAAATAATAATAATCTTGCGTATAATATGAACGGGTACTATGATTTGATTGTAAAATTAAAACTCATTAACAATTTTTTCTAGTGTAGTTTGGTCATAACGTCATGAATAGTTATAATAACAAATGTGAAATAATTATGGGTGTTATAAATAGTTATTAAATATAGAATTGTTTTCGTATCCAGATACAAACGAAATATCTTGTGTCAGTCACAATTTGAAATACTTTCAGGTATCGGTAAGTTCAAGAAATTTGTTACTCTTTTATCAATGTTCACATTAATTTATACTGGATTTTTAAACCTGTATGAAAAATCAATCAATTAATATCCCCAAAAAGTAAAGAGAAACAACCCAACATATTTTATAATAGGTACACAATTTAAACTTTTATCATTTTTCTCTATAAAACACCATTCTTAAATTAATTATATTATTTGTATTATTGGTTCAAAGGGAAAACCTATAAAAGTTTTACTTTTATCACTTTTCTCGAGAAAGAGGACCTAAATACAGGTACAAAGAAGATAAAAATACTCTTTTCGGTACATTTACTAACGGAACATATCTCGGTGTGTGCTCTTTTTTTTTCTATGAAGATTAGTTTTATTTATCTTATACTTCTTGAAATCTCTTTACAAAAATGTAAAGATTGAATCCTAGAATCTTCGATTCTTTGAATCCCTCTAATCCTATTCTATTCGATGTATTTGATATCAGTAAAAATTTCGAAAAAGTATCTCTAATACAATTATGAAGACCTTACTTCATTAACAACTATTTATCGGCAATAATTGGAAAAAAATGGAATTAGTCCTATCTATACTTGAGTAGTTGGGAGGTCAACAAAATCATAAAATAGGATAAAGTTACTTGTATGTTAATATAATAATTAATTTACTTAAAAAAAAGTCGCACTAAATTAATTGTTGCTTATGATAAAATAGATTATATGAATGAAATATCATCTATGAGTGGAACTAGCATTAAAAACATTTTTATACAAAAATGTATATATTTTTGATAGAGTTAAATGTTACATTTTTAATAATCAATGATTTTAAATCGGACTTTAAGAGTCGAAAGAAAATGTAAGATTCGGACTCAAGTTATGGTTTCGAGAATTTTAGGATTCAACTCGTGTTTTGTTCATAGCCACACTGGTGGGCTCACATATTAGTCGATCTAATCTGGTCTGTCCCTCTTATTTGTGTGTCTGGACTATGAATCTCAACCTGTTGTACTGAGGTTAATTTTCCTAAATGAATTACAACAATACTTCCATGCTTAGGCGGGTACATTACCTCTTAACCTTACTTATTATACTCTATACTATTAGTGTAGCTAATTTTGTATATTCCCGACTGCTACTAAGCCACGGATTAATAATAAATAATAAAAAGTTATTTTTCTAGCGATTAGATATGATACAATTGCTTTAATTAAAATGTAAGTGTGTAGAACGTTTACCCTCATAATAATTCAAAGGTTAGTAACTAGACTAGATTTAACACATTATTTAATGTGTTTTACCATATATAATAAGTTTCTTAATTCATTCTAATATTATTAAACTTTAAACTGGTCCATATATAGTTAAAACCTTTTGAACTTCATTCTATTTAAATACACTAGATTGAAATATTTATATTTTAACTAAGAGATAGTTGATGAATTTTATTATTCAATGTTTGATACCAACAAACCATCTATATGTAAATTAAGTGATTATTATTATTTAATAAATATTATCTATAGACATTTTTACACTTTATTACAATAATATAAAAATAAGAGTTATGTATATTGTTAATAAAAAATGTAATTATTATTTTATATTAATTTTAACTTTCATACATATAATATTTTACTTTAAATTTAATACGGTTAGCTAGTTTATTCAAATAATATATTAAGATCAAAAAGTTTAATTTTTTAAACACTTAGATAAATGATTTTTTTTTAACTGGAACAAATGTTCATTTATAACTTGTTGTTAAACTATAAAGTTTTGCCGATACGAATGTCTTATTTATCACGGGGTTACTAAACCCACTCGAAATATAAATGAACTTAAATTTAATGCTTCATCTCTTTCAGGCAATTAACACAAAGTGTGTGGGTGTAGTACTCTTTGATGCAATCAAGTTGCGACGAGGTACCGCACCAGAAAGAACATTTTCCAGGCGTTTGGTGTCTGATGTTACGAAACCAAGAGAAAAATATTCTCCTCTCACAACTTCCTCCTCCCACTAAATCCACTTATATATAAGGGGCTTGATAATTTCTAGCTTCAAGCACTATAGCAGAACACCCCCTACAACACATTTTTTTTTACAAGTGCCAAACATGAAATATTGAAAATTCACAATTAATGTGTTTCTTACCAAATAAACCAATAATTATATTTGTTAAACCACATAAATGATGGTATTATCTAACGAGTCATTCGTGTTAGACAGAGTTGCTATTAAAGGGGATGATAGGGTTTGGAAACCAATTGTGTGTACTTAGGGTGGATTTCTTACATATTTTCTCACCCTCCCTAAAAACAAATGATTGTAAATTAACTCTTTCCTACTCCATTTATGCTATTTACCAAAGCGGGTACTTAAAAGCTGTCAAAAAAATCTTTTTAAATCACATATAATATATACCAGTAAACACTTGCGAAACTTTCCCACATTCAACCATCTCCACCCCCCAAAAAATATATTTAGTATTTTGTTGGGTTGATTAAATTAACTAAGTGTATACACAAAATAGCAAAGAGAGTTTATTTTTGGTAAATGATAAAAATATTGTTAGATTTATCTTTTAACTTAAATGTTATACAAACTTTGTGTTTTAACCTATACCTAGTATGCTATGCTAGAAGTCGGTAAAAAAAAATCTAACCACTGATACATAACTTGTGTATCGCTGTATGCTTTGTATTGGTTGTTAAAAAAGGATGCTGACAACAGAAATAATGCTCGTATACACACAAAATTTATTTGAAAGCTTTAACACAGCGATTGGAACGGTATTCAGGCGATCTAAATGTTAGGATCATCTATTCTGATGCGCCAGTGATGGGAAAATAAGGCTAGAATCTAGGTCATGTGAGTTGAGAGAGCTTTCCCTTTTCTTGAGGTTTTTCAGAACTCAGTGTAAGCATCCTCTAAATTCTACCTTCATCCTATTTACTCATATTTACTCACATGTGTTATGTCATTTTATTCAACAGCCATCGGCATATGTTAGGATAAAGGGTACGATTTCCTTCCCAAGGAAGATTTGGCACTGCTACTTTTTTTTTTTACCAAGATTTGATTCTCAAGGTAGATTGAACATTTCACCCTTTCAGTATAATTTCTTCTTAAGGTGGATTGGGCAAAACTACTTTTCACTACGATTTCCTTCCCAAGGTTGATTGAGCACCACTACCTTTAAACATGATTTCCTTCCCAAAGAAACCTAGCTTTCTTTTTTACTAAGAAATGATTTTATATCAGACAAACTTTACGGAGTAGCTAACGTTCAGCTGGATGCCTAATACTGAATATTAGCCTGCTACACTATACACCCAATACACCTGGTTAAAATTCCTTCTAGTCAAATCAAAAGTGCCCAATCCACCTGTTTATAATTCCTGCTAGCCAAATCTACAGTGTCCAATATACCTGTTTACAATTGTTTCAAGTCGAATCAACGGCACCCCATCTAACTACATATCACACCCAAATTGTCCAATACACCCCCCTCCTGTCAATATTCGGTTCGTAAATATAATACATCGTAAACATAAATGGATATAAGTGGTGTCCCATTGTATACAATTATTTGTATTTGTATAAGCTTATTTTTTTGCCTGATTCATAGGTTCATATACTGACATAGAAATAAATTAAATAGGAACCATATTGATATTTACTATTTAATCATGTCTTTGTATTAATCTGATCAAATAAAAATGTTTTATATTTTAAAAAATGTCAAAATAAGTATAATAATTAACAAGTTAATCCAAGTAGCTTGTCGGAAGAAGTTATTTCATGAGCAAAGCTACCCATATTTATTTATGTCAATTTTGACATGTATGAAAAATTTTAAGATAATTTTTTGATACCTGACAAAATAAATCTTCCTATCTGAATGGAATGGAATGGATGTACATATCAATGATATATCACAGCGTGTAATAACAAGAGTTACGATATTTCAATCAAATTAAGATGCCCACTTTCTTGTAATTATATTCTCTCTCGCTTTCCATTATTAATGTTTAATTTAGCTCTTTGAATTAGACAAGTTTAATAAAAATAGAGTAAAAAGTTATATTTATTTTAATTCATTAGATTTATAACGTAGTCCGATATATCGTTGCCAAAACACTTCATCACTAATTTCTGGTAAGCTAACTTGCGTAGGATCAGTTGTGGGGGGAAACTTTATATTTTTGTAACCTGTGAAATGTGTTCTTCATTCCATTATAAAATCCGCAATTTATTGTATTAATTTAAGGATAATATGAATTTTTTTGTTTTGCTTTTCGGTTTTGTAGAATTTATTATGTTTAGTAAATACCTATAAGATTGTGAGATTAAAGTTTCAAGGAACCATGGATCGGTTGTAATGGTCTAGTCCAAGTTTCGCATTGAGAGGGGTTTGGGGTGTCAGGCAATTTAGATTTTATGAACAATAACAATTATTATTAAATATCTAAAGAAATAGTTTTTGACTGTTTTTACAAAGCTAATCTATCTTATTCGACAAATAATAGATAAAGAAAAAGTTTTTATTTTCAAGTAGCCTATCAAAAATCGGTTTCGAGAAAAACAGGTATTTCTAATATTTATAAATATTAATTCTTCAATTTATTACAAGCTATAAACTGTAGTAATGAACGAAGTCCCTTGTCGAATTATTATGAAGAGAAAAAGGAAGTTTTCAAAGTAGGATTTTTATATCTATCCTCCTATTTCCCGTTCACCCTCATCTTCCATCACCCTCCATTGGGTGGGCCCTTAAGGCTATCAACAAGCGCAGACAGTAACAAGCACTTAAATCTTGTTAACTTTTAATAAGTACGGCATGGTGCTAGTGATACGGATGGCAACAGAACGGTCTTACCCTAGTAGAGGACAGAACGGTCTTACCCTAGTATATTAAAGGGCGGTTTTATCCTGGTATATGATAGGGCGGTCTTATCCTAGTATATGATAGGGCGGTCTTATCCTAGTAGAGTACAGGACGGTCTTAACCTAGTAGAGGACGAGACGGTCTTACCCTATTAGAGGACGGGATAGTCTTACCCTCGTATAGGATAGGGCGGTCTTACACTAGTAGAGGACAGGACGGTCTTACCCTAGTAGAGGACAGGACGGTCTTACCCTAGTAGAGCACAGGACGGTCTTACCCTAGTAGAGGACGAGACGGTCTTACCCTAGTAGAGGATGGAATGGTCTTACCATATTAGAAGAAAGGATGGTTTTACCCTAGTAAAGGACAGGATGGTCTTACCCTAGTAGAGGACAGGACGGTCTTATACTAGTAGAGCACAGGACGGTCTTACCCTAGTAGAGCACAGGACGGTCTTACCCTAGTAGAGGACAGGACGGTCTTACCCTAGTAGAGGACTGGACGGTCTTACCCTAGTAGAGGACTGGACGGTCTTACCCTATTAGAAGAAAGGACGGTTTTACCCTAGTAAAGGACAGGATGGTCTTACCCTCGTAGAGGACAGGACGGTCTTACCCTAGTAGAGGACAGGACGGTCTTACCCTAGGAGAGGACAGGACGGTCTTACCCTAGGAGAGGACAGGACGGTCTTACCCTAGTAGAGGACAGGACGGTCTTACCCTAGTAGAGGACAGAACGGTCTTACCCTAGTAGAGGACAGGACGGTCTTACCCTAGTAGAGGACAGGACTATCCTACCCTAGTATAGGACAGGACTATCCTACCCTAGTATAGGACAGGATTATCTTACCCTAGTAAAAGACAGGACTATCTTACCCTAGTAAAGGACAGGACAATCTTACGCTAGTAAAGGACAGGACAATCCTACCCTAGTAGAAGAAAAAAAGGTATCACCCTAGTAGAGGAATGGACGGTCTTACACTTATACGAGTAGAGATGGTAGGACACTATTACTGTGAGATAAAAAAGAATGCACGGGTTGATTCAACATTATCATCAGGATAAAACGGAAAATAAGTTTAAACAAATACAAATTGCTCTAGTAAATTTGTAAGTAGCAGGCTAAAAATTATTCTTAAACCAATTAAAGATAGTAGAGCTCATCTTTTATCCAGCTTCGGTGATCGAATGGTCAAAGGGGTCAACCTCACAATAGACTTGACTGTTGATGATAGAAGTATTAAGGTTCAAGCCTGGTCACTAATATCGAGGTTATTTTTCGTATTTTCTTTCCCCACTCGCTTCATGAAAATGCATGTACTCTTCCTATAAATTCAACCATCCTCACATTTAATTCAGTAGTGAGTTTATACAAGTAAAACTGGTGATCAAATTTTGTAGTAATGAAATATTTTTGTTTGCTCTATATATTTTTACCCGTTAGGGATATACGTATTTAATTTCTCTTCTATTGATGAAACAGGTAGAATTTAGAGAAAATGTATCTGCATTTGGGTAGTAAATCGGGAAATTATCTGGTCAATATTATCTTTAGTAGAGCTAAACGGTCATTAAACCACTTCAGCATGTATCTCCTTATATTTTTCTAATTTGTGTATAGTTTGCAATTTATTTTAGTTTTAAATGATGCAATTCAAAGATCTGGCGCAGCATAACGTGCTATATTGATGACGTGAAAGAATAATACTATTTACATCCATTCAAAATAAGATGGACGTAAGAAGATCCAACACTGTTTAAAATAATGAAAATAATTTATGTTGAGCTAAGGAGGAACTTACCTTTTCATTAAACATATTTATCCTTCTAAGAAGTTTGTTTACTCTTCTTGGTTTATTTTCAATGTCGGCCATGATTTCATTCAAGGCATGCGCAGATCTATTAAACAATTTAATGGCGTATCTCGTGATTATTAAAGAAGTAAGAAAAGAGAAAAATAAGTGAAGTAAATACTTTCAAACTAGTGCGCATTTCAATTTTGACAAATGGAAATAAACATTTAATTCATTTAAGAAACATTGTTAAAATTCATTGACATATATTTCAATTTTTATAATAAAATTGCATTTTATTTTATATTCATCCCTAGTTATTATTATTATTATTATTATTATTAATATTAATATCACCGCGTCTTACTAACCCTTCGGGCTATACTCTAATGTGTAATGGTAGGGTGATTGTGAGATGAAATGGAGGACCTAGAGTTTAACGTGGGATCCTAACCACAGTGGAGGCCTGGAATTCCACACATTTACAAGTTGTGATTAATACACGTCTTGTCAGAGGTTGAGGAAGGGTTTGGTAATCAGATAAATCTGTGCCGGGACCGAGGATTGAGCCCCGGACCCCCAGCACAGAAGTCCGACGCTTTACCCCTAGACCACCAGGTACCCTTCCATACTTAGTTAATAACTAACGTTTTATCTTTTGTTTTAATATATTAGTTTTCTCTTTGGACTTGAAAGAAAATATAACGTTTTTAAATTTGATTCCTGGAACAGCTATTGAAGAAAATTAGGGTCTTCTTCTTAGGTGTCCTTAAAGAATGAAACCAAATATGTGTAGTTTATTAATACATATATTTTAAAAGTAGAAGATTAACTTAAAAGTACGATATTAATATATAAATAGAAATCTGATTGTGTAGGGAATAACTAGTGCCTATTTATATTCTAAAACTGTGGATTTTTTGCAATTAAGAAGAGGAAACAAATTTCCTACATTTTGCTGTTTCAACAAGACATATTCTCTTGGTGAGCCCAAGCCAAGCATACCATAAATATTTCTATCCCTCTCTTTATATCATCAAGAATCCTGGGTTGATTGATATAAGCCTTAAGAAAAGAATAAATATATTCATACACTTTATTAAATCAAGAAGATTAATTAATATTTGATTTTATGTCAAAATATTAATGGCATTGCATTTTCTTTTCAAAAATTCTAAATATTCATTCTTTTTTTTTTTTGTATTGTAAACGCTTACATTTAACCATGCTTGGAGATTATCATTTTAATTGAATAATTTTGTTTAAGAAGAGATGTAATACAATATATTTTATTTTGTCAGATTAGAATTGTATTTACTCGGAATTCCATGATAGGATTGGGATAAGGTAAAAAGGAAACAATAATAATATCAACACACACAAATTTCAACAATTCTTTTAATTGTGGTTTAAATTTAGTACATTTCATTACGTGATCTATTTTTTATTTCAATAGTCAATGTTTTATTTTTAGTATTTTTTCCTTCAACTCTTGTAGAGATTTACAGCATACCATTGATGAAGGTAAGAAAGTGTAGTTATTATAAACATTGCATCATCCATAAAAACTTTCCCGAGCACACCCAATGGTCTCGAGTGTTAAGAGTCGTCGTGCCACTGTCATAGTTAGCCAAGGTAAAGGTTTTTTTTTAATTATTTTCTCCTAGTTCATAGTGGCACCCAATATACATATATAATTTTATTCGTCTCGACTGGAATTTAGTTGTGTAACATATTTAAAAGACAAACCTGTATTTTTATTATAACATAAACAGAAATCAAAAAAAGATAAGCCTGAAATTTTGCCAGTGGTTCAACTGGGGCAGGTAACATATTGTAATTAGTGCTTATAAATCCAGCCCCTTTGATCGTACTGACATTGAAATAATAGTAGAGGAGACCGGGGCATGTTGACAACGTTAAGCAAGATTGTTTGATATAAATAGTTTCAATCCATATATCATAGTGAGTATTTTTTGTCTTTAAGAGTATTTCATTGACTAACTTTTCCGCATTGTAATTTGTTACAAAATACATTTATTTGGATGAAAACAAATGTAAATAACAGCACTGCAAATTCACCCACTTTCCCAAAGCCGGGGTAAGATGACGAATTATAAGGTTCATGCATTATATTATATATAAAAACCTTTTTATATATTAATATAACTTATATATTAAAATACCAAATAATTTCTAAATCACATATCTGATTTAAATTGTATTCATTAACTTTAACTATTAGTTAATAGTCTATGAAAAAAAGCAATCCACACATAACATGGAATTTAACATTTTGGTGCTTGCGAAACAATATAATAATCAAATAAATCAATAACCATTGTTTACGCCATAATATACAATTATGTTTTTAATACTAACAATAGTCACACTTAAACTGGCCAACTCCTTCATAGCTTGAAGAGTCCTCATGAAACCACTGTCCTCAAGCTCCACACTTCACCAGGAGTGTTAATAAGCTCTTCTTCACATCTTGGACACATTATATTTTCAGTGTTTTCCTGAGATTCCTTTGTGTTTTGGAATAACTACTTTGCAGCTGTTTTGGCATCCCTTTCTTCCTTCTTTTTTAATTTCTTGTTCTTTTTATACAAGAATATCTTGCAAAGGCGTACTCGTTAGAACAGATGTTGTTACAACTGGCGGCTTCCCTTTCAAATATATATTTGCTTCTGGCAAAGGTTTAATTTAGTTGTCCTTTAGTAGGAATTTATTTTTGCACAGCTATACTCTCATTCTACTTGTAACCACAAGTAGGAGCCTCTGCTTGAGCATTAACAGCTTCTGGTTGGTCTTGCTGCTGGGATGTTCCAGGTTGTGGAATATTTGTCTTTAGGGGGAGATCATTTTACACTGCAACTGCCTGTGGTCCATTGCAAACCAAAGTGGGTTCATCATGGGAAGGTCCTTCCTGAGGAAGATCTCGTTCAGTTGTTGCTGAAGGTACAAAATCCTCTTCGGTAAAATTTTTTGGATTTTATGGCTCAATTCCGCAAGCTTGGAAACCCTTTATTGCGTTTGATACTGTTGCTGCCCTCAAGTATGCCGTGCCAAAAGGGTGATCTAAATTTCTTGTATCGGTCTTCCTTAACCATGTGCTCACCTTCTGCATAGGACAATTACATTTTTAAGTGTACACGGTGCATTGCATGCCAATATCAATGCTAGCATAAATATAACGTTGTAGTGTGTTATTTTGAGAAACATTTATAAAACCCAAATTATTTAGCCTACTTTTAGTAATGTTCATATTACCTCTCACATTTGCAGATTTCTAGATATGTAAGCATACTTTTGTAGTTTTATAAAACTGGGGCGAGATAATTAATTCGTCGACTTATCCCCACCAACTTGTCCTGGATTACATAACTTTCATGATATCTTAAACTAAAATGTCTATCTATTATAACTATTACAAGTATAGATTACTAATATTTCATACAATTGCTAATAGAATTTAACAAACAAGAACCATTTGTTACAACTGAACAAGAGCTTATCAAACCTACCTTCAATTTCACTGCGAGGGTGCAGCGACTAAACTTCCTATCTGCACAGCTACTCTCAGACTAGACGGAAAATTTAATTGCTGCTAGCTTATAGCAGCCTAGGGGTGAGGGTGGTCAAGGCTACAGGATAGCCAACCGTCTCTCGGTACCACAGGCACCCAAATTTCAATTCGTCATCTTGCCCCGTTCGTCAGTACGTCCCGGTCTCCCCTATTCAACGAAATGACAGTGTGACTTTTGATAACACATTTTACACCTGTGAATGTTTTAGCTATACAACAGAACGAGGTAAATATTAAAATAACTTTTAACAAACATTACATTACATTGGCCAATCTGGCCGTAAAATTTCTACTAGGTTCTTTGAACACATCAGTGATTTTAAACATGATAGGAACAAGTCAAAATTTTCTGAACATCTTAAAACTTCTGGACATCAACCGACCCCTATGGAAAATAGCATGAGATTACTTTTCAACACATCCAAAGGCACAACCATGAACACTGCTGAAAACATATTTATTCAAACTGCACTTTTAAATAATAAAACTGTATTAAACGAACAAACTAATTTTGAAAATCAAATTCTCATTAACACCCTTAGGAAACTCCCCCAACATACCAAAATTAAAAACCTTTAATCCTCTCTATACCTGCCCATCCATCCATAGTAGATAAAGACCTGTTCGGGCCAGAGTCGAGAAGAATAGTACCTTAACTCTGTTCCTTTTGTCAATTTTCTTTCACTCCACCTCTTCCGTATTTCTTCTTCTTTCTTTTTTATATTAAATTTAATTATTTATAATCTATCTATCTATTTGCTAACTTCCCAGCTTAGATCTACATATTCAACCACAATAAATCTCATATCTTTGCTTTTTCAGTATGCTTATTCTAGATCTTTTCGATTCTCGTTTTATATACAAACGTTAGTTCTATTCTAATTTAGTTTTCCTCACAACATCAGTTGGAACACTCCTTGTCTCTTAATCATGGTAATTATTTTAATTCATACATATTTAGCTTATTTTGCATTCTACTTTTATTAACTATAGGAGCATATATTTATGGTTAGGGTGTGGTTGAAGCATGTGTATTTGTATTATTCTTTTTCTTTCTTTTTTCTTTAGTCTTGAGAATGATGCCGTAAGTGCATCGAAACATGTCGACAATATCATAAACACAGCAATGTGGAACAAAGGAACAGGGGATTAAAGATAAGGAACAATTCAATTTTAATACGTTTTCTCACATTATTTTAAGATTTATTATTATACAATTCCAATTAATGTGTCCTTAAATGCATTTATACTTAATAACTGACAGAGATTAAGGACTTTTTATACATTAATTTTACTATATTGTAAAGTTCATCCAACTCCACGAATTTTGATGTAGTAACGTCCTTGGTATATGTCTGACAATTCTTTAATTTTTTAATTTTTTAATTTTAATATTTGTTAAATGTTTTATAATGTGTTATTCAATTTTGTGAATATTAATCTAATATATAATACAGATTACGTCCTAGTGACATTGACTTGTATCATTATTACCAAATTCTTGTTAATTTAATCTTGTAATTTTGTTTTTAATCAATACATCATAGTATCACTTGTTGAAACATAATATATTCCATCAACGCATTTAAAGTTGAATTCTCCTAAATTCAATTAATATAATATTATACAATTTATTTTGTTCTTGTTGTTTAGAAAACAATGAATATTTTTATTTAAAACATTTTTTTTTATATATTCCATAACTATATAGCTACCACCCGCCTCGGTGGCGTAGTTGGCTAATGCGCTTGTCGTGTTGAGCTCTACTGCTGAGGACGGGGAGATCGAGGTTCGAATCTCGGTCGGGTGAACTGGGGATGGGTTTTCCTAAATGGTTTTCCACTCTTCCTCCACGCAAATGCGGGTTCACTTCCTCTAATTCAACCTTCCCAATTCCTAATCCACTAGAGTAATTAGTACTTAAAAGCGTATAACCCGAACGGGTAGTAAGACGCAGTGCTAAATATTATTATTATTAAATAGCTACCCTGTAAGGCAATCGATTCTTACTAATTCACTTTTAATATCAAATAATTTTTATATATAGATTTTAAGTAATGACTTTCTGCATACACATAATTACTACTAAAATTATATAATATAATAGCTGTTTGACCCGTTCCTCTCACGGGCAGGCCACATCAAAATGTATCAAATGGGGTCGTTCAACATCTGACTGACATCGCTTTCATTGTTCCTCCGTGGACAGTACCAATCTAACCATGGCCATCACAAACCAATAGTAGCAAGTAATAAATTTAAATAAATCAAATCTTTGACAATAAATATCACTTATTACACAAATGAGAGCACGAATGAAAGCAATCCTTTGGAAACCCAAACTTTATCCAAGCACGAACATTGTAGAAGTAAAATGAAGTAATAAATATTGTTACAGAAACATATTTCCCCAAAAATCATAAATTAAATTACTATAATCTGTTACAAAAACATATTACATTTTGAGAATCATGATCTATCAAAGAGAATCACGGTTCCCACTCTATTACACCATTTTTTTAAAATTGTTTATTGTTATGTCTCGTCTGTATAGGCGCTAATTCATATTTAGCGTTTTAACTGTGTATTCACAATACTAATGGATCCTATCTAATATAATCTTTAATTTTTTATTCACTAATAAAATTTTTTTTCTTCCGCCACAAAGTTAATGTTCTCCAGTGTCTAGAAGGCATTGATCTATAAGTTTAAAAAGTATTGCTTTCCCCTCCATTTCCCAGTATTTGATTTTTCAAGTTAAATCTTTTGAGGTTTTATTGATAATTGAGGTGGTGCTTTTACCAACTTGTTTTTTTTCATGCTGAATGTTAAGTTTTCGAATAGTTTTGTAGAGATGCTAAGCTTATCCCTCCTTATTCAGATCCCACTTATTAATTTTGTAAATTTAAGACATACTTGGTTATTTTAAGGGGGTTTTATTTGACATATTTCAAATTGTATCCACATATAAAATAGTGTTTTTATTAATTATATATATTAAGCTCTTCAATTTCTCGGACATCAGTTTAATTTCATCACTGAAACATCACACTCGGTTTTCTTCGAATTCTAGCACCCGTGGGTACCCGAAGGGTGACTCCATGTCCCCAGCGGTCCAGGAGATATGTTTGGGTGTGAAAGGATGGTGGAAGGAGGGAGTGTTATAGGAACGTTTATTGGCTTACATTTTAACTGAACTTCTGAGCTATGTCCATAAAAATTTCCCGCTCAATCCTTATATTGATTTTTGAGTGAAATGGTAAAGTAGATTTGTGGCACATGACACAGTGACAGAGTGATTACTTATTAGAATAGTGGTAGATATTAATATAGAATAGTTTTTGTGGGTGTGTTTAGTTCAAGTTTTATGAAGTGCAAAAAAAAAATTAACTCAAATAGAACCCCTTTTCTACAGATTTTATTGTGCTCAAAAATATTGCCATGCATCATTTTAAACTAACTTCAATTTAATCTGTCAGATTTTTCATTAAACATTTTGAATCAGTTAAGTTTACTATGACTCTTAAAGCTGCTCTGTTTTACTACTAGCCTCTATTAAGAAATCACGCTATATACATTGTGTGTGTGATTGTTTGTATGGTTGAGTGTGAAAATGAGAATGTTAGTGTGAAAATGTGAGTGTGAGTATGAGAAAGTGAGTGTGAGGTGTGAGAAAATGAGTGTAAGAGACTGAGAAAGAGCAATTGAGGTAGATCGAGTTAGTGTTATAGAGTGATAATGAGAGTATGTGTATTTGTTAGAGAGATAATTACTGGGAGAATAGAGAAAGAAAGGGAGTGTGTGTGTGTTTGAGGAGAGAGTGTTTGTGAAAAATAATGTGTGTGCAAGAAAGGTAGATAGAATGTGTATGAGAGAAAAAATATGATGTAAATGAGATCGCGTAGTAAAGTATGTGGAAGTGTGTGTGTAAATGTGTGTGAGAGAGAGAGACAAAGTGAGAGGGTAATATTTAAGACAGATATTCTGTGAAAGAGAGAGAATGTGAAAGCATGTGAGAGAGAGTTTGAAAGAGTTAGAGGGAGAAAGATGAGTTTAGAGAGAGAAAATTAGTGTGAGAGATAGTTAAAGAGAATGAGTTTGAGAGAAAGAGAGTTTGAGAGATTGATAGTTTGAGCGAGAGATTGATAGTTTGAGCGAGAGATTTTGATCAAGAATGATTTTGAGATAGAATAAGTTTGAGATATAGAGATTGAGATAGAGAGGGTGAGAGTGAGAGATAAAGAGAGACTGAGATATATATATAATGAGATTTGTATAAAGAGTGAGAGTGAGATAGGTATAATGAGATTTATATAAAGAGTGAGAGTGATTTATATAGAGTTTGAGATAGAGGGCGCTTGAGGGAGAGGGAGTTTAAGAGAAAACGTTTACGAGAGAGAAAGAGCAAGCGTTTGAGAAAGAGAGAATTATAAAGAGAATATAATAAATATATTGTGTGAGAAATTGTGTTATAGAGAGTTTATGTGAGGGTAGAGAGTGTATGTGGGAGATATATAGAGAGTCATAAATTGTGATAGAGATAATGAAAGAATAGTATATGAGATAGAGAGAGTGAATTATAAACTGTGTTTTGTGTGTGTGTGTGTTTGTGTGTGTGTTTGTGTGTGTGATAGAGAGAGAGAGAGAAGGGAGAGAATATGATAAAGAGTTTGTGAGATCGTGAGAGTGTGTCAGATAGAGATAGATATGTGAAAATATAGATATGATATACAAAACATTAAGGTACTTTGAAATATCATACCCTCAAAATTAATTATCTACATGGAAACATAACTGAACTTAAAGTATTTGTAAGAATCTGAAAATTTAGATGGGGCTCACAAAACATTACTTTTAAATATTATCCTCAAAATTAAGCGGTAAAATGAAAATATAGCTTAACCTAAGTATTTATATTGTGTGTACCATTTGTTATAATGATCATAAAACCCATTATTTGAAGAAGAAAAAAGAAGAAAAGAAAAATGATAGTTAGATAGTTAAAATGGCTATATTTAAACATTATCCAAGATAATTTAATCGGTTTTGAGATTATAATACACACCCTAATTAATATATTTAAACATCATTGTATCATGTGCGAAACAAAACGTAGACAATATTTTCATGAACTTAGCCTTTTAATTTTCTAATTATGCTCAATATTATTGATTTAAATGTGAGTTAGTGATAACAACATTCCAATAAATTATAGATGTCTCCTTGGTTTTAGGCATCTTAATTTGTATGTATTATGACCAGCATCCAAAGAGAAATATTCATTTAAAGAGAAAATAGTGATGTGTTAGGACCAACAAATAAAGATTGAGTTATTTTCTTTCTATCAAAAGAGATTTATTTTATTTTATAGAGTTACAGCCATGCAGCAAATAATGGTTTCAATGATGATCAAACAAAGAATTAAAAAACTAAAAATTATCTGTTAAAACTGGGTTTTCGTGCTAAACTACTATTTTTCCCGATATCCTGGACTCCTGTTTGTTAAAATTAGTGGTCGTTTGTCAAAATCTGTTATGTAATTTCCTCGTAATTTCTATTACTGGAAATGGGCTTAGCAAATTATATATAAGAAGAGGAGAGTTGTACGATGTAGGCTACGTTAGCCCCTGTAAACAAAATTGTGCAACTCTAGGCCGGGATTTTAAAATTCGTTTTAGATTTACTTTTTACCCTTTAGTCCCCTCTAACACTTTTTTTTAAAAATATTTGCCCTTCTTTCTCTTTAGGCATTTATTATTACATTATTTACATTAAAGTAATGCGTGGTTTTTATAAATATTTTATTATAGTTATGATGATAAGTGACTATTAAAAATCGTTTAAAATTATGCTTGGAATGAAAAGGTATAAATAATACCAGATATATGGGCGTTTAGAGATAATAACAATTTACTTTTTCGTAAATGGCCTAGTGGTAGTCTTCATCGCTGATTTGAAGTACTTGTTGTTGATTGACTTCCATCCGTTTCGATATTTAGCTTAGCACTAAGTGTATTTAGGGAATACGCTGTATATATATATATATATATATNATACATAAATATAAATATATGAAATACATAACTATTTATATATATTAAATAAAAATCCAAATTTATATTAATATATACATT
Source organism: Timema douglasi (assembly GCA_901482245.1). Lineage (NCBI taxonomy): Eukaryota > Metazoa > Arthropoda > Insecta > Phasmatodea > Timematidae > Timema > Timema douglasi. The sequence goes on from CABEEJ010000546.1 coordinate 126,591, forward strand.
CATTAACCAGCTTTAAACAGCGCTAACAATTGGTTGAAGCGGAATTTTTGATTTTGCTTTAATGGTCGAGGTTTTTTTTAGCGCCTTAGTATTCTGAGAAATTCAACGCCTCGAGAAAGGAAACATACTTATTTGGTTTTCTTTGTATCAGTAATTTGGAGAATAGCTGTTTTACGCTTAGAAATATGCACGGAGAAAATCATTCATAATTCTAGCTAAAAACAAATTGCACTTAGTCAAAACAAAAAAGAACTACTTTTTTTTCATTTAGAATATGTTGAGTGGCTTGTTATACCATTCTAGCCGTACTTTTACTTTCTTTTTACGATATAAAAGAGGAAAATAAAATCCTCTTCCTATTTGATATTCAAAGCTTTCTCGTAACATTTGTAAGATTGTATATGTTTTTAATCTTTTTCAACAAAAGTTCTTAGCTACAAAAATAAATTATGAAATTGTTTTCATAATGTGTTACCCTTCTATATATGTTTTTAAATATTAATTTGAATCTATCACAAATAGATGCAGATACCAAAGGGAAAGCAAAATGTATTTATAATTTCATACTCATGCAGAGGAACTATGAGGCGAAGTGGCAGACTAGAAAAATGCAATCCTATTTTAACTTTTAGCTAACCTAAATCATTGTCCAAGAAGTCTTAAGGCGTTAGGAATCGGACACACTTAATAACCTGTGGGTTAGAGTTTTCGGGTTCAGACATAGGGTGGCATATAGAGGATGGATTTTCGTGTTCGATGTTGAGTTTGTTTTCCACCCATGTTCTTTCCACGAAAATGTGAATATGTCCGTTCTAATATATTTGCCTAATGATTACTTCATTAATAATGTTGTTAATCACTTTTGTCCTGAATTAAACCAATTTATTCAATTAAGTAAAAAGATACAACCGGGCCATGAGAGTCAAACCCCAGTCCTTTGGGTTTAAACAACAATGTTCTATCACTAAGTAATCCTGGTTCTTCTCGTGTCCAGGGAAAATGCTAATGTATCAATTTGTGATACACATTTACTAAATAAATTGGATGGAAGAAAATTGTAAATTGTCAGAAACAAATTGCCATAATCTGCAGTTGTGGATAACTTTTGCGTAGCTGATACGTTGACAAGTTACCATAAAATAGACCAAATAATAAAAACAATCTTTTTCCCCAATTAATTGAAGTGTTTAACGTACACTTTCTGAATCGACAGATTACATCAGCACACGATTTATAAACTAACTTAAATTTAGAAAAGACACAAATCCATCCTCCACTCGTTATTTCATCAATGTGAACGATTAAACCGACATTTCATCAATGATAAAAAAAAATTGGCCATGCTAGGAATCAACTCCGGGACGTTTAATAAATTCACAGACAAGCTACTGACTGATCTAAGCTTTCGGACAGCATTCATTTAAGAGTGTCCCTGTATATGAGACGAACCATGATGTCCAAGTGATAGAGCATTGGTGTGCTAAGCTATAGATCCCGTATAATTAACGATGAACCTAGGTTTGATTTAAACCTGCAACTAGGAACTATCTTGGGGACCAGTATCATATATCATTTCATAATACAACTACTTAAACTAGATAAACACCTTCCTTCCACTGAATATTAACAGTTGAATATTATATAGTACCAATCCTTACCTAATTTTCTATAATACCCATAATTTAAGTGTGTCAAATTGGTAAATTTATTTTTGAGATAGGTTTTTAAGAGTCAAACACATTTAGTCAAGGTTCACACCTAATTATTAGTAATGATGTTTATTTCGTATAAACAGATTAGTAGTAGATCTTTAATCCCTAACTTATGGTATGGATTTCAAAGTACGGCCCATGTGGCCTGATACATGATTATATACGTCCTGCGGACATTTTTATTAACAAACAAACACACAACGTGACCCTATTCATTTTGATATAAGTACTTAAGTGCTGAAGAAATACACAATTTTAAATCGTGACAGTTATAAATCAAGCCTTATTTTAGAAAATATACCAAGTGAGGTTGTTATACCAAATTTTTACTCTTTACACATAAGAAGTTGACTTCAAATCGTTGTTCAATTTGCACACCAAATATGTGAAATGTTTGTCCAAACATACATGTGTAAAAATTGATAGTTTTATTTTTGCTTACTAATAGATTTTAATTATTTTATCTGACAATATACGTTTCTTGAAATGTGACCCCAAGTGTATCTTCAAATTTCAATTTGGCCCCTATGACTAAACCAGTTTGACGTGCCTGTCTCAAGGGTGATACATATGAAAGAAAGCAATGAGAAGCATTGTAGAAGTTTAGAAATCTCGGATTATTTATGAAATGGTTTAATATTTAAAAATATAGTTTTCACCAAAATGTCGGTGAAAGTGTTTTGAGAAATATGTGATAGTTTACATAAACCCGTATGAAACCATTCTACATTACCTTAAAACTTTCTCTTGTGACTTTATAAAAACACAGCTTTATTTATTTTCCAACATTTTGCTTTAATCCCATAATTATAATTTTTTGCGTGAAACGTCGTTGATTTCTTAAATTTATTCTCTCAAAAGTTAATCTTTTAGCTCCTCAAAAACTTTCTGATAATTTTTCGTCACATTTTGTGGAAAATCATGTAAACAAATTAATCGTCTTAAACAATTTGGGATTTATAAACGTCTTACGACGTCTCACTGTGTAACACCCTCTAGTAAAATTGGAGCTCTTCTTATTAATAAATATATTATTTTAGACTTTATCATATGGATCAAAAAATATTAATCAGATTATGTTTTTTGAGTATCAGATAAACATAAACACACACACAGAGCACTAGAGAGAAAATATAAATATATGTTACATATATAATTTTATGTTTACTATAATATGGCAAGATTCTAAATTTAATATAAATTTAGAGAAATAGTTATCTAAAAATAATATATTTCCCTTTATTTGAATCTGGTTGATTATGAATTCAAACATCCTATTTATCTCTTCGTGTATCATTTTTCTTTTAGGCTCTACATTTTCTTATTCTCTCTCTTTCCTTCCGTATATTTACCTCTTTGCCTGGCACTACTACTGTATTCTTTGTAACATTTTATTCTCCTGTTTTATCTCACTAAAGTATTCCTTCTATCTCATTCCATCCATATCATGACATTTTTCATCCTTCCCCTCGGGGTCCTTCCTGAGTAAATAGAGTAATAGTAGGAAGACAATACGAGTCTCAAGCCTCGTGCCACTATTTGTCTTCATCTTTGTCTGGGAACACAAGAGGTTTTCTGCCTCAGGATAAGGTCCTGACAACAAGCTATACGACCTATATCCTTCCAGATCTTTTAACAATTTCCTACACAACTTATTTTTATGGGGNGGGGGGTTTACTCTACAGACATCATCCCCTTTACATGCCTTTTAATTTCACAAGGAAGAAGAAGAAAATATGACGAAAGTGTAAATAACGATAACGGGAGAAAAGGTTTTGTTTGCCTGAAGGCATTATTTAAAATGCATGACATTTAGTTAGCTTTCTTTGGAGAAACGTTAGCGAGGGTTTAAGGAGGAGGGTGGGGTTGGAATCGAGGTAAGAGGAGGAGGGTTAAGTGGGTGAGAGATTTGCTAGGGATACTGGAATTCCCCTACAGGAAAAACACGAGGGACCTCCTGAACTCTCATAATGTTTAGCTAGCTATAACCCTTGTAGTAAAACACTAACAGTATATCCTATTTGTGAGTTGAGAATTTTAGTATGTCATCTTAAATTTTTGAGCTGAATAATTAATTTAATATTAGATTTACAGATGTTGATATAGTGGGTATATTTAAAAAAAATCGGAACTTGTGAATTTGTGGAATGCCAGTTCTCCACCGTGGTTAGGATCACACATTAAAATTGTAAGGTCTTCCATATCATCTCATAATCACCCAATCATTACACAGTAGCGTAAGTTCTTGCAACATGAACGGGTAGTAAGACGCGGTGGTAATAAAAATAATAATATATTTTTTAATCAAACACTTCTTACTATCCTTTCATTTTATCTGATTACCCACACACATGTGGGACGGATGAGGAAGGCGTTTGTTTTATTCATACTTGTCATTATGAACCATGCATTCGGGTCAATTGAATATTTGCATCAATGAGGTAAAGATTAAAAAGATAAGATTTCATGCGAAAATGTACCTGAATTTGTGTGAAGAATAAATGAGAAACTACTAAGGTGGAACTTAAGGGGATGTGAGAAAAAGCCAGAGTTTTTGCAGTATTTATGGCAAACTAATTTTTTTTAGCCGAAATAAATAAAATATTGCTTCACTACAAATATTTAATTTTAATTTTTCCACATGTTGACTTCAAAATGTCTTTAATATCTGTCAAGGGTGTCTTGGAAATTAATGAAAACTCTTTCACCTGATTTAAAACGTTTATCTTCTAATATTACTATGCTCATTACTGATAATAAAGTACTGTTGGTATCACCATGTGAAGAAAATTGAGCTCTAGTTTTTACTGGGGCAATATTTTATTTATCTTAGACAAAAAAAATTGTATAAAGACTGAAAAAAATACTGTCATTTTCTCGTGTCCCCTTCCATACCACCTTAAGGAAAAACCATCCTCAATACACTTGTGAGTGATACAGCCATTATCTCCCTTTCGCTGTAAGTCCCATATATTGTTAAAGTGAGACCTTGGACCATGCAAATACAGATGAAGATAATGTGTTATCAATAACATAATCTAAGATAAAACAATAAGAGGATTATCGAAAAGAAATTTTATAATTATTAGTTTGAAAAGTCACTAACTATATACAGTGCGTAAATAAATTGTACATCGTATGACCAGATCATAAATATTTTATAAATAAATTTAAAAAATTTAAAAATCACTATCAGTGTGCTTGCCAACTACAAAAATATTTGTATTTGAAAATCAAGTATACAATATTAAGTTTTATATAAAACACTAGTTAAATATACATTTTGAACTGAATAAAAAAAATTATTTTCAAAACTCTAACTTTTCATTAATTAGTCTTTAGTAAAAAAAACCTTAATTTAAAAATTAGAATAAAACTATTAAATTTCTAGTATAAAGTGTAAATATCAATCTTGCTACCCTTCTGGTTAGCTGAAGGGTATATAAAAAGCGCCATATAATCGGAAAACAAAAAATATACGTAAGGACAACCTTAATTGTGAAACACCCTTTTTATGTTTGGAGATTTAAAAACGTTAAATGTAATAGTAATATTGATGTTTAAAAATGCTATAATTACAATACTTTTATATAAAATATAATATTGGTTTTTATCCTACACCTATTGAAATTCCATTCAATATAAATTGATTTTTTTTTTAAGTTTGACCTAAATTTAAAGAATAATCAGCATTCAAATTAACTAAATTTAAAAGCACCATGTCCGTGTCGATAAAGGCTTTAAATTTAAATTAAATTAAAATAAAACTGTATACCATTCTTCCTACATGCAAGCGCATGGAAATTATTAAGAAACTCCGACTTCCTTAAATAGTTTATCCCTTAAGTTTAACTATTCCGATAGAAAGTAAATTTAATAAAACGATGATCATAATATTTTACCAATATAATACTTAAATATAATAGATAAAAAATGTATTATCATTAAAATATATTTTCTCAATAAATAATCTACCATAAGACTTATTATTAATTTTCACAATATTTTAAAAAAGGTTATATTAAACTTAAGCATTCAAATAATGCTCTATTAATTTCCTAGATCACATATTTTGACACAAACAAAGAATCTTTTTTATATTTTAAGCAGGCATAATATACTAAAGCATCACCGTTTTCTTTAAATAAAACTTTTATAATTATAGCTTTAATCTCGAGAAATTATTTACGGAGAAGTATAAAACAAAGCTGTCAAAACAGACTTTAGTGCCAGCCACAAATAGAAGGTAAATTCCGTACAATACCCAGTTTTTTCTATCCATAAAATTCAGATATTTTTAATTACCAGAAAGTTTTATGTTTGCTTTTACCTTTGAATACGGGGGTGGTAAATAAGTAGGGGTACCGGTTCTTTAAAGTGGACAACTCCATTTTTTTAAACATTCATTTTATTTCTAATAATAAATTTAATTTAATTACTTAACCGCATGGATGAGATAATTAATTTGTTCCCTAGGGTATTTAAATGAAATTTAGATCCATCAACTAAATAATCAGATGCGTTACGGATTTAGCTTAGTTATCGAACGAAGTTCTAATTATTTAGCTGTTTTAAAGAATTAAATTTTAAAAGATAACATATTAAATATCATTTATTAGTTTAATTTAATATCAAATTTTTAATGGCTTGAATAAAAGGTCTGCGATGTTTAAGATAACTTGGAAAAGGTGTAATCGCTTTAAATTGGAGGGGGCAGCGACAGATATGATATGAATCATATCAGCTGAAAAAAACTATTGTATTGTCTTTCCTAGAAAATATCCTACTAAAATAAATTAAGTATAAATATAATTATACTAGAGAGAATAAATGATTTAACACAACTTGGATTCAATACCCCAAAAAATTACTAACTTTACCAAATTAACTTTCTCATATTGTGTATTATTGCGTCAAAGAAAATGTTCGGAGATAAGTTTTGAATAAACTACCAATAAAAATATTTCTTTATTAAACAAACACGTAACCTTGTTAATCACAATAAAAATTATTTAAATTTTAAAATAAATCTTTCAAATATTATTTAGGAAACTCAATATTGTTTCATAAATTATTTTTGAACTATCCTAAAATAATTTGCTATCTATAAAAATTAAAATGTTTTCTTATTTACCAAGAAAAACTATTCACAGCTATTGCCATTTTGAATTTAATCTTGAAGATCAATTTATTTATTTTTTAATTTATTTTAAATATACTATCGTTAAATTAATTTATTTTAGTTAAATAAAAATAAGTTATAATTTATTCTTAAAACAGTCACTGATAAAAATTTGTTTCAGTCACTAGAGCTAAGCTCAAGAAAATAAAATTCTACAAAAATCAGCGATAAACTAAGCACTATTTTTTTTAAATCCACACAAATATTTATAATACAAACTACTTTGCATATACCCGATTTAAATCACATCAAAAAAGTTTTTATTTTTTATTTAAATTTAAAAAAATTACTTCAGTAAACTACCCGTAGCCGAATTGTCCTATAACAAAAAACTCTTTTGAATTTTATTTGATATGTTACTTTCCAACACTCCCCAGTTATACATTATAATCAAAATCACTATATCCTTTTCTAAATAACTCAAACTTTCATAGGTAATTAAACGTTAAACGTCGTTTTATTAAATTTTTACTCAAAATGAAGTTTAAAAGGCTATTTGGTATTTAAGCACCCCAAAAATACCCATTTGGAACAAAATCGATAGCGTCATTTTTTTAATATTTCAAGCTTTTGAAAAATCTGTCGTCAATTAGCTATCCACTAATGAAATTTTACCACAAAAACAATTATACAGTGTCAATTGTAATGTCAAACAATTTCAACATACCGATTTGGAACAAATAGTTACGGCAACTTTTTAGATATTTCATGTATTAAAATATCACTCATCAATAAACGACCCATAAATAAGTTTTATCCCAAACTAAGACTACATTGTTATTTATTTTCTCAAACACTCAAAAGATACCCAATTGGAACTAAATCCTTAAAGCCGTTTGTAAAATATTTCAAGTTATTGAAAAACTGTTCGATAGTACCACCCATAAATGAGTCTTTTCCCCCAAAACAAGTAAACAGTATTACTTTTTATCTAAAACACTAACAAGGCACCCTTTTGGAACCAAATGTTTTAACCAACCACATGTAATGTATATCAAGTTTTTTTTAAATCAGTATTCAGTAAACTACCCCTCAACAATTTTTTCCCTAATATCAATTATAAAGTGATATTCCTTATATCAAACAACTATTAACTGTGCATTTCAAACGAATTGGCTTAAGCATTTTCGAAAAGTTTGGGTTAAAAAAAATTACTCATCCTTAAACTACCCTCAATTGAAGGGTTGGTGTAAAAAAAAATTCAGGTATTTTATGAACCTATATAAATATCAGGTTTGAAAAAAAAATCATCCATTGATCAGTGGCCAACGACAGACAAATTAAAATAAATTTATTTTAATATTAACGTTATGTTTAAAATATCAATTAAAGGATAATTTATTTTAAAATCAATAAACTATGTTGACATTGTATTATTGGTGAAGTTCTATAAAATTCTTTTGCCATATGTTGTCATTGTTAGATTCCGTAAAAAAAATTAAAAAATATTATCTTATTACAAGTTTTGAACTTATTACAATGAAGTTAACTCCTTCTACGTAGACCGCTTGCCTTACAATACAATAGCGCTTAAAGTATAGGTCTCAATTTTTAGGCGTTTTTCTTTCATCGCTATATCATCTTTCAAAACCCTACCTTATGTGTATGAAATGTGTTCGTAATTTTAACAAATACTTTTATTTGAGACAAATATAAAATGATATAATTTTAATTAATCATTTTTTTAAATTAATGTATGCCAGATCAAGTTGTCAATATTCAAACAAATACTTTGTAGCGATGTCAATTTAATAATTTGGATTTTAGAGATAATCTATCTATATTTGAGTTGAATGTGAGCGGTAAAACAAACAAAAATATCCATTAGAAGACCCGAACAGGATTTAAACCTTAATATCCCCATAAACAGCAGGCCCGTCACACACCAGAATGACAACTTATATCATTCGGTCACTTCTTAGATATTAGTTATTGATATAGGGTAGTCAAAAAACACAGTTTTTAATATTAATAAAAAGTTATTTAATATTCATATATTTACATGACATTTAATACTTTTTTACATATCAGTTAGCACATTGAACTAAATGTCAACGTTACAATTTTTCTTTACTACCATTCCTTACTACACGTTTGGACTATACGCTTATATACTAATCACGCTAATTGTTTTAGGGACTAGGAAAATGTATTTAGAGGAAGTGTATCCGTATTTGCATAGAGGGATAGTGGAAGCCATCAGTACACCTGAGAGAGATTCTAAATTTGATTTGAATATCCGGTCATCGAAAGTTTATTCTGCTGAGAGAACAGCACCTTTGACAATGTCACTTCTAACTTGGAACTATAGTTCATAGTCAAGAGCTTCTTTTCAAATAGATTTTCAATATAGTTTTTGAACTTTAATTTGCACTTTCCTCATTTAAACGCCTTTTAACCATTATTCATTGTATCACTCTGGAATTAAGATCAAATTTAAATCATTTATCTAATGATTTACCCATTTAATATGTTGATTAAATCCATCCAAACTTACTTCTTTATTCTTTTCATTCCCTATTTTATATTTTAACGCTACTTTATACATTAATTTAAAATATTTTATGAATTGTTAAAGAAACTTGATAGCTTTTTTTTCTAAATTACAAGACTAATATAGCTTCTCATCAAATTCCATGATCCTCTTGATACGTATCTAGGGACCATTGATTTTGTCATGTGTAGAAAATTAAACTAAACGTATATGCACAAGCATTTTCTGATTTATTTTGACAAAAATAGATTATTTACTTATTTAGCACCACGTCTAATTACTTGTTCGGGTTGTACGCTTAAATACTAATTGCACTAGTGGAATTGGAAAGGTTAATTGTAGAGGAACTGAACCAACATTTTAGTAAAGGAAGAATGGAAAAACATTTAGGGAAAACCCTCCTCAATTCACTTGAGCGAGATTATAACCTGAATCTACCCGTCCTCGGTAGTCTAGATCAACATGAAACTAGCGCGTTATCTAACTATGCCACCGAGGTGGGTTAGAAAGAATTGTTGATCTCTAAACTGTAAATAATGGCATAATCTTAAAGATTATTCTATCATCCCTCTTTCCTTTCTGAAAGTATTTAACGAGGTTAACGCTGGATTGTACGTTGGTATACACCACATATACATCATTTTGGTGGCCTTGGACACGTTATTGACAGAAACGTTGTCATGGACAATAGCACCTGCCCATTCTCTCTTGGGCAAACATTTCCAGATACCTATCTATTGTGACGCTGAGGCATGCTTCAAGGCGTAAACTTACCTGTACATTTCAAACTATTGTTATTATTTCCTCTCTTTTATTATCGCTATAGTGAAAGCTGTTTTATTTAGGTTACGTATACAAAACAAGTACTTTCTATGTGAATAGAACCATTTAATAAAAAATATGTTGTTTGTATAGTTTAACTTTTAAACGAATGGTAGAATAATTTGTTTTATTTTAATTAACTAAAAGTATAAAGCGTTTTAATTATTATTTTGATTATATAAATGACCATAGCAGGGATTGATAAAGTGTGTCATAATGATTTTGCTGGTGTTTTTTATTCTTTTACAACACGTAAATAAATAGCTATGCTGTGTTCATACACTTTCCTTAAGAAGGTAAATATATGACTTAATAAATTTAAACTATATTTTAATGTAAGGTCATACCATTTATAGATGCCATTTCCTTAACAGTATCAAACAGAATATAGCATAGTATTGTATTTATCGGATCGAAAAGGGACTTATTCTGTTGTACTCCTTATATTTAAGTATAAAAGGTAAGCTATATACCAACATGCCATTTCATAAGCGTAAAAAGGAGTGTTGAATAAACTGACGGCTAGCGTGGTCACATTTTTAAATCTGTCACCTTTTGATGTATAAAACGTATTTGTAAGTTTACTTAGAAACTATGGCTTTGAAAATCAAACAAACAATACATTTATAATCCATATTTTCTGTTGGACTTGATCGCCAAATTAACTTCAAACCAAAGATTATTCATAAAATATATTTTAATCTTAAATCTAAACAGAAATTATATTTTTTGTTGGTAATTTTATATTCACTTTAACAAGCAAATCTTGATAAGTTAAAAAATAAAACTTAAACCTAGGTAAAGTTCACCATCTTCAAGTCATATAATATTACATTTACATTGATACATATTTAGACGCATAAGATTATTATACCGTTAAAAGGTAGAAAATATTAATCAAAATGGTATACAGTAAGCATAGGTAGATCCAACTATTTAACTGATAAGAAATATTATTATTATTATTATTATTATTAGCACCGCGTCTTACTACCCGTCCGGGTTATACGCACTTACGCTAATGTGTAATGGTAGGGTGATTGTGAGATGAAATGAAGGACCTACAGTTTGACATGGAATCCGAACCCCGGTGGAGGCCTGGCATTCCTCACATTCACAAGATGTCTTGTCAGAGGTGAAGGAAGGGTTTGGTAGCTAAGAAATAGATTTCAACAAATATATTCTATTGTGATATTTTGATTTGTATGTCCCTACCCCTTTCACTTACAGTTAATTGGAAAACACATTTAGGTTTTAATAAACATTGTACGATGTTAACTAAGTATAGGGCTAATTAATGTACCACTATAATCTATGTTGTTACCTTGACACCTTAAAACCTGTGATCTTGAGTGTGTGTAGTTCCAAACCCAATAAAAATATAAAGGTGGCACTATTAAAGTATACTTATTGAAACACCAAGGTGCACCTCGGGTACAAACATAAAATATTTCCTGCCTAATGACCTAGACCACGGGTCAACTGAGAAGCACACCTTTAAGTTCAATTAACCAAGCAATATCATCGTAGATAAGTAGCTTGGAAAATATTTAGGGTGTGCAACTTAGCCTCTTAATCTACATATATAGTGAGTCTAGCACATTGGACACTGTCAATAAATTTTCGGGTAGATAAAGAACCAAGAAATATAGAAAACTAATACCTAGTAAAAACCACCTCCTTTGAAAAGCTTTAGTAATTATCACTACAAATATTGTGAGCTTGAAGTATCAAATTGCATAATTGCTACTACGGAAGAATGCCAAACTAAGTATCGTATGATTCTTAAACGTTGTATAATTCATATTTAGGAAGTATAGCGTAGGTGAACTTTTTTTATTCCTTCTAACTATTTATATAAAAATGAAATATCTTCCTTTTTTTTTGTTTATTTGCTGTTTCTCGCTAAACTACAATCAAATCACTGCAAATTGTTCTGCTAAAATATAACTTGGACACCCTGTTAGCATATATGTTGGTTAGAAATTAGGTCTGCCATTTTGTTTCTTCAGGATAGTGGATACATAACATTTTTATTAGGACTTTTATCATCTTATGTTAATTGTATTTTCATTTGATCAACTTTTAAAGGTCCAAGATATAATATTAGATTGTTCATCCATCTTGAAAAACTAAAACATTAATTTTTAAATATCTTCAGATAAACTCCTTAACTATAGGGAGCCTGGTAATGGAAACAAATAATCAATCATCATCATATAAAATATATGACTCGTACTTGTTTTTTTTATGTATATGTGTCTGTATGTTTGTGGGTATTTGTGTAGGTGCTATAAGTTCACAACCAAGATAGCCAGGAAACTTAGACCCCGCTAATAAAAATAAAATATCTATCTTTTTGTTTCCCAAAACATTGTATAATTTTAGGAGTTATAGACTTTTTTTTTGAAAAAAAGTTGTAAATATAGTGGGCTTGCTCTAAATTCCTTAATAATTCCTAAAAATAAGAAATTTTTAAGTGGAATTTGGTGAAATGGGGTATTTAGAAATGTCCAATACTTTTGTAAAAAAAAAACCTATCTTACTTTTCACTGAACCTGCTTGAGTGCCCACGTGGTCTAATATTCCATTATCTCAATAGGCTAGACTACCGATTACAGGTTTTAATCCCGGTCTGGTAATTTTAGAGTGGTTTCCCCTTTATCTCTACTCATATGTGAGTACACTTCCTCTAAATTCAGCCGTTCTTATCACTCACGAGATTACTAGCGTAATTAATGTATAATATACGTAGAACCTTATCAGGTAGTAAGACCTTACTCTTCTCATGACGTTCGTAGCTGTCCAAATCAAAGAAAATATATTTCTCACTGTGTTAGAATATTTACATTTGTCAGGTAGGCAGGTATAAGTGACACCCCAAACACTCTAAAATATTTTTTTTGACATTAATTGCAGTAAAAGGGAAAAAGGCTCCTCGGTAAAAAAAAATCTGATAAAATAGAATAGATCATTTCTTTTGTGTTAGAAAATTGAAATATTTAAATACATATAGAGGTACAACCTTAAACGTGTCTGTATATTCATGCTATTTGTTAAATTGTGATAATCTTATTTCCAATATGTTTTTGTAGCAATGTATATAATGCACTAATACATATCCTATGATCGGTCTTAGGAAAAGATTCCAATCCATGTATGCTCGTTTGTGAACCCAGTTTATGGACTGAATATTAATTAGTTTCGAATATTGTATTTATATTTATTAGTTGACTTAATTGTCTTTTAATTGTACATTACATTAAGAGTGCGTCCGGATATTGAACATAAAAATTCGAGATACTTTTGATATAGTTTGTCTACATTGATTATTAGACGAATTATAACATTCTAGATTTAAAATTAGGCATGCCAAAAAGTTTAAAGATTATATTATGTAAAAAGTCATAAAATAAAAATTGTATATGGCGTATTTAAAATAGTGGATTGAACTAGACCAAAATATTGAAAAATAATAATTACTTTTATATACTTTTAACTGTTATATTTCTCTAGAAATACCATTTGTTTTAACTAAACAACCAATAATTATTTATGCTGCGTTACACTTCTTTCTTTTTTAATCAGCACCAATAAACGAGAGTACAAATATTGTGCATAAGGAAGTGATAATTTTATCTTTAAAATAAATTTAAGCTTTTAGCGCATATTTAGACTAAAGTCTGTATTTTGATATTTTGTTTTAGTCAGCATAATTTTCACTTTGTGTAAGACAATTTTAAATAATAAAAGAATGATATTTATAAATAATTTAAGATTTGTTTGGTCTTCGCTTTGATTAATTTTATGTACTGTAAAAGAACAAATTCTTTCCTAGATTTCATGTTCATATTCTTAAAGCAATTTTGCATCCACTACTAGCGTGTTAGGTATATCGTTGTTCATAGAATTGTAAAGGCATGGAATGAGGCTTAGTACAAGGAAGTGTGAGATGGTGATCACGACAAGGACGAAGAATAGGTATACATCTGAGATGAGAGTGAGGCGGGAGCAATTTAAGATTGCAACTGTTTCAAGTATCTGGGGATTACTGTAGAGGGAATTGCAAGGAAACGTAGATAAATAAGTTGTAGAAGAAGGCTAGCATAGACATTTTTCAGAAGTTTGATAAGCCTGATTTGGAGTAGGTAGTTAATGCCAGACAAGTTCAAGGGAGTGATCTACTATGCCAATGGCCTTACACCATTGACTTATGCTGCAGAAGCGTTGGTAATAAAGGAACAGAATAAAAGCAGAATACAGGCGAGTGAAATGATATTTAAGATAAGCAGTATTGGTGTGACAAAATTCTACAGTATGATAAATGAGAGAGTAAGAGGAATAGTAAAGGAAGAACCAATCCAGGACAGGATAACTGAGGTGCTGTGGTCATGTGAGAAGAATGGAGAGGTAAAGGATGCCCAGGAGAATGTAGAATAGAAAGGTGGGGAGTAGGAGGCTCAAAGGAAGACCAAGGGACTGATGTCTGAAAGGTGTAAGTAGGAGTGTGGAGGAGAAAGTAGAGTACTGGGCCGAGGTGGAGGGAGAGAAGGGGTTGAAGGGAAAGAGAAGATGGAGAAAAGCTTACGTTTCAAAAAGACCATCACAGTTGCTGGAAGCTGTTCATGATGATGGAAAAAAATAAAGAACAAAACTACTTTAGAGATTCCCTGTGTGAAGAACATTTACACCCTCGAGGTTTTTCTGAATATTCAATTTTTTGTGTGTGTGTGTGTGTTTTTTTCTTTCCGTCTAAGACGTGTACGATCAAAATTCTAAAAAATTTATTTTTAGAATGTTTGTCTGTCCATTTGTTTGTTTCTAGTAAATTCAAAAATTATTCATCGGATAGAGACGGGACTGCCTATGTTGTATTACCTATTTTTCAGATTATTATGGTAGCCCTTATGCCATCACGCTAGCTCATCAGTGAGCGAAATAGCGCATAACAGGTGTTGGTATCGCGATTCTCGTCGGCTCAGTGGAGCCCTTTTGATGGATTTTACGCGATTTTACGCGCCCGCCTTATATTTTGTAATTTTGTAAATTTCTGGTTAAATATCTTTATTTTGTTTGAACTTGGTGGATAAAAACTCTTATCCATTGTCGAGAAATTGTTCTTTGAAATTCCACTCCTACTGTATATAAACTTACACATGCAAATATGTGTTATCAAACATAAAGATCTTAAGTCAAAATATATATTAAATATTAATATTAGCCCCGCGTCTTACTAACCGTTCGGGTTATACGCTTTAAGTACTAATTACGCTAATGGATTAGGGATTGGTGGGGTTGAATTATAGGAAGTGAACCCGCATTTGCGTGGAGGGAGAGTGGAAAACCATTTAGGAAAAACCAACCTCAGTCACCCGACCGAGATTCGAACCTCGATCTCCCCGTCCTCAGCAGCCGAGCTCAACACGACTTGCACGTTAGCCAACTACTTCACCGATGCGGGTAAAATATATATAAAGATTAACTGGTTTTCATCTTGATAACTGATTAGGTACAGCACTCTCCATTTATATGCTTGACTACATCAAGTTGTCTGACAATATGCAGTACTAAGTCTTACATTAATGATCAAGGTACTCAAATAAAGTTCGTGCTTTGCAGAGTTTTTATGTTTATGCTAATTTCAATTGTTTGCTATTCCATTAATATCTTCATAAATACGTTTTTAACAATAAGCCCACTTTGTAACATCCGTCAACAATTGAGGTTCAAATATCTAAATCGAAAGCATGATAATATTATAATTTGTGTTTTGTGTATTATATTTAAAATATCTATATTATCAACTTATCACTAATAAATACATAAATAAAAGGTAAAAATCAAATATAAAAATTGAATTTTTTTGGCAACCCCAGAGTAAAACAAAATATTGAAAATATCTCTTCACGCTTAAAGGGTTGAACCCTGGCTTAAAATAAACCGGGCGTAAGTAGTGAACATAATTTGTAGCTAGAATTGTGGGTACATAAGATGGCAAGTGATATGATCTGGGGTTTGGAGGTGGAAGTGTTGGGACAAATCCTTGTTTTATATTGAATCTTGGTAAAGCCATAGAACGCTCTTGAAGTGTCATTCTTTTCTAGCATTAATGTTTTGAGAATATCAATAATATTTTTATCTAAGAAATAAGAAATTAAAATAAATTGTGATTTTTATATATAAATTTATTATTAAAAGCTCTATCTATAATAAAAACAAACTTATGAGCAGTACAAAAGGTTTTATTTAAACCCAA
Organism: Timema douglasi; assembly: GCA_901482245.1. Classification (NCBI taxonomy): domain Eukaryota; kingdom Metazoa; phylum Arthropoda; class Insecta; order Phasmatodea; family Timematidae; genus Timema; species Timema douglasi. The sequence continues at coordinate 143,057 of CABEEJ010000546.1, forward strand.
CTTGTTATTTATATGGACATCGATTGGTTTATAATTTCAATACAGGCCAATACATAGATTAATTGTAATTTTAAAAAGGCATCTTGATTCATTAACTAATTAAGAGCCTCACTTCAAGCGAAACATGTTCGACAGATAATTAGTGGAGGATATATAAAGCTAGTAAACATGGATCATGAGCAAAAATATGTTAACACACAAACAGCTTAGGTCGTTATATTAGTTATTGGTTTAATTTCATAATACAAAAATATCCATTGATATTAAGCATACAATTATTAGGTAAATAATGTTAAAACGTAAACTACGCTCTATATTTATGTAACTTTAAAAAGGTTGACAAAAATTGTTCAAATAATATTATAAAACGACAATGTTTAGTTTAAATTTCAACAAAGACTAAGGTAAATACTGTTTAGTAGTGATATTACTCAAAATAAGCTTTATTTTTTTTAAATATCTTTCTCTCTATACGAAAATGTATATTCTTGCCCGACGCAATATTGACATATTTCATGGTTCTAAATATACAACTGAGGACTTAAGTAAAATTGCCATGGCCTGAAGATATTTAACGACTAATAAGATTACAATTTGTATCGGGAAGTCAAAAAGATAAACACTTCCGCTCCCAACCCCCGACGCATTTCCTGAACCACTGGGGCTACAGGGTCCATCCACGTGGGGAGCTACCTCTCTAGTCCTTATCCAAATAATACCCAGCCCTCCCCCCCTCCCCAACCCTCTCCAGTCATTCTCCCCCCCAGGCAAATCTATGTAAGAATTCCCCAACTATTGTTTATATTGAGGTTTTCTCAAACACTTTGTAAATATGAGTGCCTCTTGTATATGTTTTAAGTTTTCAATTTTTTTAATTTTTACTCGCTTCGATGACCTCATGGTCTAGCACGCTACTCTTGAAGTACACAAGACTGCCGATAATGGTGAGATAAATATTTGAATTTAAGGCCAGGTGTGTTGAAGGTGGTTTTCCACTCTCCCTCTACGCAAATGCTAGTATATTTCATATAAAATATAACCTTTATAATACCTAAAACCATAAGCATAGTTATTACTAAGCGTATTAACCGAACAGGTAGTAAGTAATACGTGGTGCTAAAAAAAAATTCGTGATTAAAATTTACGTTTCTTTGTATTATATTCATAAGAGAAAAAATATTTATTTTATTGAGTTTGGACAAATTTTTTTTAAAGAAAATAACTTTTTTTTAATTTTTACCTCAGTATTGCGCAATATGCGTATTGGTTTCGCTAGTTTTATTTTAATGACAAACTATCAACATACCTAGTAGCAACAGTAATATAAATAATATTTAAAAATATATCAAGAGCGATATTTAGTATATTGGCTTTTTATCAAGGTCGCTTAGCTGTATTTTAAACTAGAGTTAAGCAATTTCGGATTTCGTAGTAAAGATTAATCCTTGTCGCTTCTATCAATTTTTATATATTTTTTTTAAACAAAAGGAAACGTGATTTTTGTCAATGGCTTTTCTAATTCTCTTGAGATCTATTTTTTTTAATTTAGGGCAGTTTTCATAAAGATAGTTAAAAATAGCTTCGTACAATTGTATTGAATCACCAAAAGGCGTAAATTCCTTGAAAAATATTTATCAATTTTAATAATTTTGGCATTTAAGAAATCAATTTGCGAAGATTCAAATTTGTAGCTTATCTATAAGTTTTATAAAATCTTTAGACATAGAATCGGGCACCATAATGGATTTTATTATATAAATATTAATTTCATGTGCCCACCCACTCATGATTGAAATTCGTGAAATTTTAATTATTCTATCCGCATAGACCCAAAATAAGCATTGTTATTTAGTTAATAATTTTAATTTAACTTTGGCCTGAACGTTTTTAATTTTTATCTATTTTAAAACCGGCACCATAATTTCCCATAACTCACCTACTCTATTCGCACCTTACAGTTTTTCATCATAACCTCTTTCATATAACTAAATATATTATAATGTTTATCGTAACTTTTCGCTGAACAGTCGGGTATTACACAACCAAATAAATTAAATAGAATTAATGATTACATGTCTAAAGACGCTAAAAGTAAAAACCCAAGGAAACCTAGAAATCTTTAAGGTGGCATAACTATCAAGGGAAACCAAAATGTATGTATCTAAGAAATATTTGTTATTTATGTTTATACATATATTAAGAGACTGACGTTTAAAACCACGTGACCACTTCTTCTGGTTTCTTTGAAACCAATAACACTAGAAACATAAACTTGACATAACTAGAGAGAACTTTATGTGTGCACTACATGCAAGTTTTTGTTAATGAATGTTAATTGAGAGTTTGGTGTCTTAAGACGGGTATCTATTTGTTGCATATCAGCCCATCGTGTCACCGTTGCGTATCAGTGGAGACAAGAAATAGTTGCAAATTGGCGTGTCAAATGTGATACAAAGATAAGCCACTGGCCTGATCGGTAATTTTTCTGTTTTTTACCGTCACATTAAAGGAATGAGACGGCATTAGGTTGAAACATATGTGGATGGGCTACCAAATTAACGCGTTGCGCGTTCATTCCTGTCAAGCACGCCCAGCGGAAACCTTGTTTAGAGATTTGGTTCTTGTTAGTAAGGCAGCTTTTGTTTATTGTTGTTATTACGATAATTTTGGACCAATGGATTGGAGTAAGGTGGAAGATATACAGTCTATAGAAACATACGTGTAGTATCTTCTTTAAAAAGTTTGGACTCAATTGAAGATAGCAAGAACACAATATCAGTTGGATTCATCCTAGTGAAATTTTTGTACAATCCACTAACAGACTAAAAATTTAAGTCAGCCAATAAACTTGTTCCACTGTTCACCTCACTTCTTGCATACAGCTTTGACACTCAAAAAGGGTGGTGATTTTTGTTCCTTATTTTTCAAAATCAAATAATGAATAAAAATATAAGAGGTTGCGTCTATTCTCATAGATGTGTTTATTGCTGCAAAATAATTAGAACTGAACACTTCAGTTTGATACGTATCGTAGTCCTTTGTCCTCCGTTTTAATGTGGATATGCAGTGATATATGAAAAAATCAGACATTGTTGCACTGAATTGCATCACTAGATGATACGCAACGATGACACGATACGCGGATACCTGCCTTTAAAATGCATGACCACAATCTCGATTGACTAAAAACCAAGAAAAGTATCAAGGATTAAACTTGGAATAGGTCTAATTACATATGATGAACATAGTTTTTGTTCTTTCATATATCGCAAGACTGAATTATAAACTGCGTGATCACAGGTTCATATAGCTCCAAAACAAAAGAAAATTAACATTTTAAACCTCACATTTTATGATCTTATACAAACTTGGTGGAACTTTCTATATTTCATATACATTTTGAGCCTTACTTATAGGACTGCGTGGCCACTGGTGAGTATATCTACAAAATCAATAAACCTAAAACGCTGAAACCTGACATTATATTGTGAAAATTGGGGGTATGCAAATGTTTTTTTTTCTCATATTATTTTCCTTTTACATAACGAAAATATAAACTTAGATAGCTTGGAAACTGATTCGTATCGTTAGTTAGTTAAAAAGGCATCAAATATCAACTCACTCTCAGTGTGTGTTTTGAATATAGTATCGATTTGATTTCAGCTGAAATGTATTAACAAGAATATATCCCAACCTTAATATTAAATGACTTTACAATAACTAATAACTTTAACATTCAGCTAGCTATTATTAAGGTCAGCGTTTAATATAACAATTTTTAACGACTTCCAAAAGAGATGGTCAAATGTAGACATGTTCACATGGTCGAAAACACCATATTTCATTTGGGTTCCCAAGGTCAAAATCAACTACTACCAAATGGTTCTTAAGGATGGGGATTGTATTCACATTTTTCAAAGAATATTTTTCCTTAGTTAAATTTAAAATAAATATCTAACCAACTAGACATAAAACAATATTCATAAATATTGTTTTCACATTTTCTTTTTATTGTATTAATCAATGTTTATCAACAAAGTAGAATAAATCTTATAAGAAAACAAACAAAACAAATAGCTTATACAATAGAAAATTACAGGATTTCAGCAAATGATTTACCTTATTAAATGTCTTAGTAAATTTTGTTATTTAAGACGCAATATTTTACCAACACGTAGTAATTAATAACATACCACCAGGCCATTTGAATTTTATTAAGTGGGCTAGCATAGTTCATTCAATGATTAAGTGGCCTAGATAACTTCTAGGTTAACTCATTTATTAAGGCCTTTAATGGAGAAAATAGCATACACAAACATTATTTTCAATGACTTTAAATTAGCTAGTTTTGTACAATTTTGATGGTAAAATTGATTTTAGAATAAAGTCTATTAAATGTGGATGAAAATATTTTTGTCAATTAACATTATGACAAAAAAATACAATTTTAAATAAAAATATTAGTAATTATTTTTGTAATAATGCATTAAATAATAGTAGTTTAAATATATTTTATAAACTAACTTACCCCTCTTCTTTAGTTAAAATATGGTCACTTAAAAAGAACAGGTACCAAAAAGGGGTTGATTTTTGCTTTGAATCCGTAATATGACTGCGTTGTTTTGTGGTCAGGGTCAACATGGGTGTAAAAAGAAATACTAAAAAGACCAGCTCATGCGCATATCCAAAAGTGATGTGTTTGTCAAGCATTATGCCCCACAAGGGCACAACCAAGAAATGCAATATTAATGCTGGGTATACCAGTACACGTCCCGTGACATAGGGTATTACCGTGAGCGCACATAGTAAAAAAAAAGGAACCGCCATATGGTTGAATAAATTATGACATATTTAATTAAGTGTCAAGAGCTAGGTAATTCAAAAATAAAAAAATAGGATAAAAAGTAGAGTGAAGGGGTGGAGCCCAAGGGATAAAGAATATATGTTTGTAATATGAAATATTACTCACAAGAATCTCTGTGTAATCAGTGTCTGGTAGGACGAGTATTCAACAACAAACACCTGGTGTATTCGAGATATTTCTTGAATAATAAAAATAAACTTGCAAATTAGATGTACAATTTAAACGAACACCGTATTTTTTAAATAGAACCAGCCTCATAATTTTACTTTATGAATAACTTCAAAATATATTCTTCTACTTTATAAAGTATATAGATACGTTTTTCACTATTTAAAAATTCAAAAACCTATTCCCGAGCTCAGGGTTATCAATTTTAAAGTTTGAAAATACTCTAGCTAAAGAATAAATTGGTGGATCATAGCTAAACTAAGCACACCAAGTTGAAAACTAAGTCAATGTGTTGAATTTTACATAGAACATACATTTTATATATGCACAAGTTTAAATTGACCTAACAAATATTATAACTCACATATATTTAACATATTTTTTACTATTCTAATAATGTAGATAAATAAAATATGCCAATAAGTAATCAAATAAAATTTAAATTTATATCATAATTGTATATTGACACTAGCTGGTCTACCCGTTCTTCGCAATGGGAAAGCTATAGATTAGTTTTGTTATTTTTAGTACATAAGATTAACCACAGTGCCTGAATTTCTATCTCTTGTTGGCTTAAATTATTTTAGAAAATGCGAAAAGTTTGAGATCTAAAACACAATCTCAAAATCGAAATGTAATTTGGACATATTGTGGCTGTAACTGACTGACTCGTTCTTTCCCGCGATTGGGAACCATTTGTCGTGACCGGTATTTTCTTGACACGTTCCTGCGAATTGCGATATAAATATTTGCTGATTTAAACACATTTTATACATGTTATTGTATATTTCGGCCCCTGCACATATTTATCTGATTACCAAACCCTTCCTTCCCCTCTGACAATACATCTTGTGAATGTGGGGAATGCCAGGCCTCCACCGTGGTTCGGATTCCACGTTAAACTGTAGGTCCTCCATTTCATCTCACAATCACCCTACCATTACACATTAGCGTAAGTGCGTATAACCCGAACGGGTAGTAANGTCCTCCATTTCATCTCACAATCACCCCACCATTACACATTAGCGTAAGTGCGTATAGCCCGAACGGGTAGTAAGACGCGGTGCTAGTGCTAATAATAATAATAATAATAATAATAATATAATATATTATTTTATTTATCAATTACAGAAATCATTTTCTTTTAATTATCGATAAAAGTACATGTTTGAAAGTTAAATATAGCCACGTAGGCTCACGCAGGTCTCATTCCCAAACGACTGTTAACACTCTGTGTCGTTCAAACAAAACCAAAAACTAATCATTTGGCTTCACTTTGAAATTGTGTCCGAGAGCTGCTGATCTCTTGCGGTCACAAATTGAACTGTTTCTTGAAAAAGGAAACAAAATACCAACTATTTACAAACCAAAGATATTTCCCTCTCTCTCGCACCTACACAGCGAGGTTTTTTCCTTAATTCTTATTAGAGGTGTAAACAAGCAAACCAAAAATGTTCCTGACCGCAGCTGACTTGCACGTGTTGAAAGTGCGACAACAACAGTACAGCCACGGACTAAATAAATTGACACAAATAACTTTACTTACTCCAGAAAGCAATGTAACAAAACAAGATCATTACATGGTACTGGGTTACATTTAATTGGAAGTTTTAACTTTTCTACGCATAATACTTGAAACTTTTGACTGATAGTGCTAACAAAAACGAAAGAATAGTGATTCGGCCTAAACAATTGGTTGTTAATAGTTAAAACTAATTTAAGTCGCGTGCCTCTCGCCTTGTTACACAAATCTTGTTTAGGTTATAATTTATTTTATCATTTATATTATTATTATTTCAATGATTAATAATAAATAAAGATCTTTAAAATAGTTTATTTTTAAATAACTTGATTTAAACAAAATATTTGAATAATACCACACACATAATATGTTAGTATGGCTTAGTGGTATAGTGTCGATTTAGAATGAGAAATAACTCCTACCGTGAATGGAGTATAGCTATACTATAGAGTGGGGTTAATGTTTGATTGTTAGAAATCTGAATAGTTCCATATTTTTGTCTAATTGATTGAATATATAAAAAAACTATTTATATAATAAATGTTATAAAGTTTAAACTTATTTCCCTCTTAATAAATACTATTAATTTTGTTGATATTATTATTTGCTTATAATAAATGTCAATACTAAGCGCAAATTTCGAGTTATACCTTTCATTAGAGGATTATTCTCAAGTTTAGCGTTACACTGAAAAATTAATGAAAAGCTTTTGTATATATACATATATATATACATATATACATATATATACATATATACATATATATACATATATACATATACATATATATATATATATATATATATATTTTAACGTTTCTAAACTAAAGGAAGTATTGAATCCGTAAAAAAAATATAACCGGAAAAGTTTAAGTAATTTTTCAGTGTAACGCTAAACTTGAGAATAATCCTCTAATGAAAGGTATAACTAGAAATTTGCGCTGAGTATTGACATTTATTATAAGCAAATAATAATATCAACAAAATTAATAGTATTTATTAAGAGGGAAATAAGTTTAAACTTTATAACATTTATTAAATAAATAGTTTTTTTATATATTCAATCAATTAGACAAAAATATGGAA
>CABEEJ010000546.1:150772-172295 GCA_901482245.1 Timema douglasi
TGTGTGTGTGTGTGTGTGTGTGCGCGTATGGCTTGAAAGTTATTGGTTTTATAATAATATGTTTCAGTTAAAATATTTGTCTTTAAATATACCAACATATTTGCAAAAATAGGTATTTTAATGTTTTGAAATGAAATTTAATCAAGATCGCTAGAGCTGATTTTGAGTAAATTGACTGTTTCTATTTTTACCCTTCAGTAAACTACTGTTAATTTTAGTGTTGGATAGCCAATTACGAAATCCCCTCAGGGAAACCCTAATATACTTTAGATACCAAGTTTTAGCCCAATTGGTAAACAAATTTAAGTTCTATTCGGAGGTACTGACAGACAGATGGAATTTCCAAATCCACTTTTTCTGATTGGTGGGGTCGGAATTCATCAAATCTTGAGTTCGATCCTTTTTATGATAACAATACTTTCTCTACCTATAAGATACAGAGAGAATAAAAGTCTTCATTTAGAGCCCTATTTTGATGTCAAATTAAACAAAATCCATTAAACACTATCAGATCAGTGGACATGGGCAGACAGATATAGTGACAGAATGAAAATATCCTTTTTTTCTGAGTTGGGACATACATAAAATGTATTTGAGAACGTAAAATTGTTTCAATATGCCTCCTACATTCGTCTATTCTCATTATTATTTTATAAACATATATATTTTTAATCAAAAATCATCCTTCCACGTGCCAATATAAAATGTGTAAAAGCACACTAATATAATCTAGAGTAGGCCCTAAATAAGTACCCAAACCGTAAAACCAAAGACTCTTAGTGTTAAATAAAAGTTCTCAGGACTACTATGCAACCTCTCATAATGTGGCATAAACACGACTAGAACAAGTGATGACCTCTTCCCTCCTCCATTCCTCACCCTCCCGGACTCGTTGTTTCATGTGGTCACTACAACCCATACGAGATCCATAACGACTCTCTAAGCGATTCTAAAATGCTTTTAAGCTACCCCAGGATTAAACAGGCATTAAACTGGTTTCCGTACCACGGTCTGTCCACCCCTTCTTTCCCCCTCCAATTCAACTCACCCCCCCGCTTTCACTACTTTAACCACAAATTTATGAGAAACTATCGACAAATAAATGGCAATTGCTCCCCCGCGTATCGTAATGACATGTTTAAACATTCGCGCGATATGAGCTCCTGGCCCCTGGAAATATTATGGCCGGGTAGATGGTTGCCCTGGTACGTTTGGGCACTTGAACCTCAACGTGAAACAACCTCTATGAGACTCTTATGCTGCTCTCCTAACGCAATATTATCCGTGAGTCCGCAACGAGGCTTCTTCTCTGGTCAATTGTTTCGGTATCAGATGGTGGGGCCACACCAGATCTTTCTAAAGATTTAATTTTGATATACAAAGCATTAAATAAATCACCACTTTCAGAAATAAAAATAAAAACAGGATTTTCGAGGCTACCCAATTTTGACGAAGAAACAATGAACGCCTCAAAACCAAGGAACATTTTAATTTTGTTTGTTTCTTTATATTTGTGTTCAATAATTAATGATATACACACTTCGGTGGCGTAGTTAGCTAACGTGCTAGTCGTGTTTAGTACGACTGCCGAGGACGGGGAGATCAAGGTTCGAATCTCGGTCGGTTGAACTGGTGGTGGATTTTCCTAAATGGTTTTCCACTCTACCTCCACGCAAATGTGGGTTCAATTTCTCTAAATTCAACCCTCCCAATTCCTAATCTATTATCGTAATTAGTACTTAAGCATATAACCCGAACGGGTATTAGGATACGGTGCTAAATAATAAAAAAATATATATATTAAAAGAAAGAGACATTAATATATCATAGACATTGCTGAGTACACAAATAAATATATTAAAAGTTGAATTATTTGTCTTTACGCATTCTTATTAAAAGATAAAATTTCAACAAGAAACTAAAGAAGAATTTTTACGTAGCCAGCTACATCCAAAACCACCAAAAGTCATATTTATATTATTATGCTGCGATGCTTCTTAGCTAATTTCATTAGCATTTAACTGATCATCTGGGAGATAAAATCTCATATTTACTCATAAATTATGTAAATTAAACATAAGCTCATCAATTTAAAACAATTTTGAGGTTCTATCTAAGGAATCAGCAAACCAGTTACACAGTCACTTTAACCTTATTCATTCAAAATAAAAAATGAGCCCGGTAGTGGAAAGTTGCAGATAAATATAATTATTTCAAAGCTAATAAAACTAATTTTGTCAACATATTGTTAGGAAATATTTTCAACGTTTTATAAATATATATTAATTTATCTAAACAAAGATAGCATTATTTTAATAAAAATTATAGTAAAAACATTTTTATCTGACATCCAAAACAATTAGGTCAAAATTTCCTTAGTTTATTTAATGTGTACGTAAAGCTTTCAAACACTAGAACTCTAGAATTGTCGACCAGATAGCAGAACGTTTTTTTTTAGAGAGAAACAGGTCAAATGTAGTGGAAAAGTGTGAAGTTTCTTATAGTAAAAAAAAAACTCGAACATTCTGTGCAACAAGGAGGAAAGTGTTCCCATTTTCCCATTGCCACACCTCAAGGGTGTTGGTAAAGTCTTAGGTAGAATAAAAGTAAGAGAAGAGAGAGTTTTAGAGGCCAGAAGCCAACCAGAAAGAATATATTCGTTTCTAGCTGGGAATTTAAGGTGACATGGAAAGTTTGGGAATGGGTTAAACCAATGCTTTTGACTCATTTATCCAGTTAAATTACTTATTTAATGTGTTTAAATTTTTAGATAACATGTATTACTTCTGTTTTAGTCATTTTATGGCTAATAGGATATTGAAATATGAACTAAAAATATATATACAAATAACAAATAGTTTTGGATAGAAGAATAGAGATTTTCTTTTATTATTTCATGTGTTGTTTGAGTCAGATGTTATTTATAAGTTAGTATATAAGAAAAATCGATTATCTAATGGTAAATTAAAATTACAACTTTATGGAAATTGGTTTACCCCACGTCTTTACCTCACATTTGGGCTATACGCTTATTTAATAACTACGCAAACGGGTTGGGGATGAGGAGGATTGGACTTTAGAGGAAATATACCCGCACTTGCATGGATAGAAAACGAGTAATCGTTTATGAAAAACCCACGCTCAGATCACCTGTATGAAATCGATCAATGAGCTCCCCTTTATCGGTAGTCTAGTTTATTGCGAGATTGGTGCCAACGGTATTATGCGGCCGCAGAAACAGGTAAGATAACATTTAAGAGGTTAAGCTTGTTAGGATTAAATCACCTGCATTGATGGACACATGATCTAACACGTCACTCTTTTGTTTGAATTGATTGTAACAGGTAGATCAGTGTTTGAACGCTCGTTGAGTGTATTAAGTGAATTCTTTTTTATCCTTTAAATGTAAAATAATTATAAGCTAAACTTCCCTTTTAAACCAATGTAGTGTATTTTTGTTGTTGCTTTTTTAGTAATTTCTTCAATTATATTAATGTATACTGTAGTGAAATTTGTATATTCTCAAATCAAGAAAAAGTCTTGTAATCGTAAACATTTACAACCTAAATATTCCAAAATATTATTACGAATATTTACGTTTTATGTGTATATGAAAATAAAAATATGTATTTTATAGTTCTTTCTCACCCAATATCTCTCTCTCTCTCTCTCTGATTGTCCCTGGCCAGATATCTGAAATGGTTTAATAGATTTTGTTCAAACTTGATATTAATTATATGATATAGAGTAATAAATAGGGAATCATTTGGTTTAAACTTTGTACTCAAAATAAGGGTAGCTATATGATTAATTAATTAAATTCGAAATTTTTCAAAATTGATTTGAACTATTTTGTTAAAGAAATTTATCTAGGGAGTGTTTTATCTGACAAATAACACTATATACTTATATTGTTGGTATAAAGCCGTCAAATGGTAGTTTACTGATGAGTGATTTCCAAAAATTCAAGAGTGATCGAAAATCGCTATAAGGATTTTTAAAAATAATTCCTTGTTAAAATTTTATATAATAAATAATTATATATAAACATATATTTATACATGTGCTTTTCGTTAGAAAATGTATTTAAAATACTTTATCAATAACTGAGTTTTGAAAAATAAGAATGTTTTTTTATAATAGTTCTAGCAGTTTTATTCAAAATTTGTATTTGGAGACTATTTTTCATGATAATAAGTGTAATTTATTTTTCTAAAATAAGTTATTTTAATTATTATTATTTAATCTTCACCATTTTTATAAAATTTTAAGTATTTTGAAAATGGCCTATAGGATTGTGTTTAAAATTGTTACCAGGAAATATTTGTATAATAAATTATAATATTTGTTTATTTTTACAAATATGAATCATTTGAATATAGTTTATATATTATAATTTAATTTTGAATTTTTCTCCCCCTAAATTTTAATGCAAAATATAATAAAGTTTATATAATTTGCGTCTTACCAATTAATTGTTAATTTTTCCAGCAATGATTTATTTTGAAAATTCTGTAGTATTACTAAAACTATAGACCCTATCATTATGATTGAGCTACCTAAGTGGGAAGGGCGTCATTATTTTATATTTAGAGAAGAACAAGTTTGAATCAAATTTCCCAAAACTGTTTATATCTTCATTTAAAAATTGATATGCACATATATAATTATTACAGTAGAAATATAAGAGTTTATTTGCGTGATTTAATGTATTGTTTTCTTTCAATAATTCTACCTTCTATTATTATTATTATTATTAGCACCGCGTCTTACTAACCGTTCGGGTTATACGCATCTACCTTCTAAAATTTAAATGTTATCAAATAATTATATGGCTATTGACCTAAGTAGTACTATTTTAATATGTAAATATAAGTTAATGTAAATTATAATCTCAGTGAAACAGTTGTAATTTTTGTTTAAATTGACATTTGTCTAATCAAATCTATTTGTAAATTCCATATAACTGTTTAGGGCCATCACTAAACCTTTTCAATTTGAAATACTCACCTTTATCAATCCAAAAGACATTATACACTAAAGATAATAATTAATAAAACAGTCAAATGTATAGATTATTATAGCCTACTAAATTATGTGTTTGTTACAATAAATATATGCCTGTGATAAAAATTAACTTTATTTTAAATATTGTCCTTTATTTAAAAAAAAACACCTAGTCTGTCTATTTAACGGTGTCACTGAGCCTTTGACATATTGTCGGTTTAAGATTATTGTATAGTTGTCTGTATTATTTTATTATTTTCTCTACTTGCAAAACACATGCACACACTCACATGGTGATACGAGAAATTCATAATTATATCAATATCCCATGAAGCGGATCTGAATCTGCAGTATGGTGCCAGCTTGCTGTTTGGAGTGAAGAGGGTTAGGAGCGTTCCTGGTGGATGGGTGCTGCAAAGTGTTACCAGCTACTCCAGTGCCATCTGGACGGCTACCGCCTACAACACCTGGCAGACTGCGGAGAAGGAACATTATCCCTGGATATTGAAGGCTCTTTGAGGTCAAACAAGCCGTGACACTGCTCGCATATTAACGCTAGCTTAAAGGCGCTGCTAGATTTTACGACTCCAGCCATTATTTTTTATATTATTATTAGTTTTAGTATTCTGTAAAATTAGTACAATGCTTTAAATTATCTTACTCAAGTGAATACGAAGTGGTGGGTAATCCTTTATGGCAAATGCATTATTACTCGATTGGAAAATTTATAAAAAAATTACGACATCTAATGTATATTTCTTTGTCCCGTACTGGAATTAAACTTCAACATTTTTGATCAGAGTTTTCACATAACTGGTCGAATCAAAATTCACAGTGTCTTCTTTTTTGTCCGTTTTGACTCGAAATAAGCTAAATTACCAACAGAATATAAATATTGTAACTGTATATATAGTTTTAAAATTAATCTACTATTAAAATTAATATATATTTTTTTTCTTTGAGTTATGATTAATTATTACCCATCTGACCTTGCCGTATATTAATTAGCTCTAATAGGTCTGGGGATGAAAACTATCAGATTTAGATAAAGTGTAGCCAATATTTGAGTATGAGGAAGATAGGAAACCTTTCAGGAAAACCCCATCCTAGATACATATCCATCTGAGATATAGACCCTGACAATCCGGTCTTGGGAAAAATAGAATAGCCAGATGATATCATTTAAAGTACATATTATTTTTGTACTTGTGCATATGAAGGGTAGGAAACAATCGAGGAAAAATAAAACCAGTACACAACCTGTTAATATTCAAACCTCGAATATGCCTTCATCGGTAAATCTGACAAGAGGCAAGTGAGAACTTTCTCACTGATATAAGTATATAGAATGTTTTTAATAATCATGTATTACCCTAATAAAACATTTAAAAGCAAACATTTTGATAATATAAGACTCTTTAAACAAATGAGTGCATGGGTCACGCTATCCAATTACATACGTGATGTAATTACCGACGTTAATATAGCATGTCACACAACTAAGTCTACTCCATTACAGGAAGTTATTATATCTAATTTAATTTAAATCAAATTGTGAAATCTCGATGAATACTGGGGGGTGAAGAAGCTGGGTAAAAAACGCATCTCTATAAAAAAAAATATATTCCCGCTTATCTAAAAGTGCTATTACATTCAAAACCGCACAATTCTTTGCTCTATTCCGTGTATGATTCCGAAGAATTCTCCAACCTGTCTAAGCAAGAGAATAACAGAAGTGTATTAAAATGATTTGAAATATCATAGCCAGAAATTAAAGTAAAATATTATTTAATTTTTAATATCATTACGTGTAAAAATTATTAAATCAATATTTAAGGGGTCAATAAAATAACATTTACAAACAAAGCAACTAGTTGACAGAAATAAAAGGTTAAAAATAATCTACTTCTATTTTATTAGGAGTTTTTTATTACTGTTTTTTATTTTTTTAAATAATGCATCTCTTTCCATTGTACTAAAAACCAAATGCTACTCGCTCACCTAAATTTCTGTGTTCCGCGTCCTTTTGTGGGAATCATATTGGAGAGAGGATTATCTTCTTGAGTGAACCCACTTCTACCTCATACCGCACACATTAGTGTCAGCAGTAACGCGAAATTTAATGAAGAGATTGTGTTAGATTTGCAGTAATCCTCTAGGATGGTATCATGTCATTTATCATCCACTCTCTACCGTTGAAACACGAACACACACACTCTGATGTTTATTATATATGACTGGTTCACGGTAGCTTTGGATAACTCTTGCAGTTGAAAGGTAACTAATATTATATATTGTCAGTGTCTAGTATCATTTAGGTAATATCAATGCTACATGACATACATCTTCTTCTTCGTGTTATAAGTTTGAATCAGTCAGACAAACGCAAAACCGTGCGTAATAATATAACAAATACGTTATTACTAACATTTCAATTTGTATATAGTTACACATCATTGTTTTGGAACTAAACAAAACGATTGGAATAAAAATACACTTTTGATCTGTAAGAAGGAGATAAATAAATTCAATAGAATCTGAGGAGGCATCGTGTGAGTACAGTAGTTTGCTCTTGAATCAATTCGGTTTAGAGTTAAACACCGATATAAACATAGAGATGGTTGGTTTGTTGATCAGAAAGACTGACTTGGGCTAGTGACTCATTAAGACTTAAAGAATTATTATAACTGTCTATTATCACATTTTATTTTATAGTTTAAGATAAGTGCAATATAACTCCAGGACAACTATTTCAACTCTCCCTTCGATCATCCCTCTCCGCACTATAGGTTAGGTGCTAGTGAGCGCGAGTTTAGTGCATTAATTTTGCAGTTTTTATAGTATAAACATTTTTTGGGCACAATAAATAAAATATTACTTCTATATAAATATAGATTTTAGTTTTATGCACATGCTAAGCGCAACAATTCTTAAATATCTATCAATGGCGTCCTGGAATTTAATCACAACTTTTTTTCTTTATTTACAAAGTTTGTCACACAATGCCGCTATGCTCATGAAGGATATTCAAGAACTGTTGGGATTAGAATGGGCATACAACTAAACTCTATATTTCTGTAGAAGAAATATTTGATTTATTTTTTCCAAAAGATGTTAAGCTATAAAAACTTTAAAAATACTGCCCTAAACTCGCGCTCACTAGCACCCCACCTTAAGCCATCCTCACAACTTTCCCATAGGGAACATAAGGAAGGGTGGTGATAGTATTTTTAATATATTCACCTTGTTAATTTGTTTCCTCCCTTTGGGAATATGGAGAAGATTAACATCACTCCTCAAAGTGGCGACACGTATCTACGAAAAGAATAAATATTTAATGGTTATTAGTATATTTTAAATAGTCTAAAAAAGCCAAATATATCTTAAATGGACAAATTTAAACATCTTACTTTCTTAATAAGGTTAAAATTTGAATTGTAATGTATTTTTTAATATGTTCAGATTTAATTTAAAGCTTGTTTCACTTCCAAAATAGCGTGAGCTACATCACACCGTGTTAAATAGTTGATTTAAGATGTAAAATTAATTTATTATAAAAAAACGATAAAATTATGTTAACAACTTTCAATCAATTAAACCCATCTTGGATAATGTATTATCTCAAAATCTTAAATTTACTGCTTTGATGCTTATCAAACTATATTTTATATGCAAAAAACCTTACTTCGTGATTTCTTATCAAAATACAAAATTTATTTTCTCCTTACCAAAACTCCTATACCTTCAAAAATCTTTACCATTTTTATGTGCGAGTCCCCAGTTCAAAATATACATATATTTTATATGGTACCTCCTTTTTCTCCTTTATATAATTTTAACTTAATGTAATTATTGTTACGTATTATAATAAAACATTAACCAGGGTTTTAAAAGACTTTTTTCTTATTGGATGTATAAGCTAATCTAGAAGAAATTCAACCGCATTAAATTAGATAAATGTTGATTAAAATCCATTCAAAATCTACAAACGAAGAGCCATGGTCTCACCTTGTCTGTAGTTTCAACCCGGAGCAACACTTTTGAATGGTGAGTTAATGTGCAGTATAAATACATCTCCTTAATCCACTATACTAATAGTACAGGCTTAAAAGATTAATATTTAACAGCACACTTCCACCTATCGATGCCTGGAATATCTTACTAAAATTGAAGTCTAGTTCAAAGCTTTTAGGACACTAAATTATTTCACTAACCGAAACTGCTTATAGTAGGGGGAATAACAAATATAAACAATTTGGCTCAAAACTGAAATTAAATATTATCACTTAATTACATAGCAGTTTTTTAAAATAAAATTAAATAGTGTAATTGAAAAATAAGCTATGGATGGCCATTTAAAGTGCTTTATTAGTTAATATGATTGATTTTTTTTTTAATTTATGCAAGAAGTCTGTCTTGAAATTTTGTAAGAATCTGAACAGGTGAGACAGACATTGCAATAAAATATTAAATTAGGGAAGCTAGGTTGGAATCCCTAAACTTGCCCTCCTCATTATAAAATGTAGTAATAGTTGTTTCTACTTTAACACTTAAAAATATATCAAGCTATTTTATATTGAAAAAAAAAATGGGGTGTGGCTGTGTCATGGACACGGCCGTGTGTTGTACGTGAATACGTTTATGTAACGGGTTATATTTTTTTTAAATACAATATTTTTTTTTATGTATAGAGGATAAAAGCAAGGAAACAATTAATTATTGTGTTACAATATAACTTTATTAATTATAGGTCTGTGATACGAAAAGTACGACACAAATGGCATACAAGATACATCGAGATTTCTGGTAAAAGTTAAATCAATACAGGTATTACCTAACGTTGTTGGAGAAGTTTCAATATATGACAAATTGAACTCGCTGAGCATGAAGTCGGGTAATGAGCGGTTTTGTGAGACATCAACATTAAAGTCTCCAACTATCATAACAGGTGTAGTAAGATCAGGCTCGTAATCGGGTATAATTTTAGCGATGTTTTTGGAATGATTTAACAACGATCGTAACATAAAGAGTTTAATTTCTGCTAAAGCTGTGCCTGGGTGGATATACACACACCCGAGTACGAATTTGAAGATGCCATTTGCCTTTACGTTTACTAGACATACATAACCAGCTTTTGCGTCTTTCATTTTCAAATAAATTCCCAAAATTTCAATGTTAACTCTATTACAATCAGTGAAGCTATTGATGTTGCGATATATGGCGACTCCACCGGCTTTGCGACTTGATGATGATGATACCGCTACTGATGATGTAGTTGCAATTTGTCTGTTCTTAGCGGTATTACAATATGATCTCAGACCAAAGGCAGGCACATTCACTGGCATGTAATTTTCCATCCAAGTTTCGCTGATTGCCAAATAATCAGATCCGTTGATCATTGTATCGGTAGAGATGTCTTCTGAGTGCGCGACCAAGCTTTGTGCATTAATGGATGTAATAAATATAAAACACTGCTGATCAGGAACACTATCACAAAACTTTTTTGCTTTGGCGACTAGTGTCGGCAACGGATGTTGGGCCAATCTATGGTACTCATCTCGTATCTCTCTAACTGTAGGAGACGCCTGACCAAATCCGTGATAAAACTTGAAATCTTCTCGGGTATTGATCATATAAAGGCCATCTAACAATGTGACGCGACTTAAAGCCACATAAACTAGTTGGTTTTGCTGCGATTTATCATATTGGTACACGATTTGATCGAACGTACCTCCTTGTGATTTGTGAATCGTGATCGCACACGCTGGCACTATTGAAAACTGTATTCGGCGGCATTTGATCTTCGGACCGAGCGGTATGTTGGCACTGCGTGTTGTTATTGGTGTCCATTTGAAGTCGATAACGTCACGTTTGCAGATTACAT
The DNA here is from genome assembly GCA_901482245.1 of Timema douglasi. Taxonomy (NCBI): domain Eukaryota; kingdom Metazoa; phylum Arthropoda; class Insecta; order Phasmatodea; family Timematidae; genus Timema; species Timema douglasi. The sequence continues at coordinate 161,664 of CABEEJ010000546.1, forward strand.
GTGGTTTAGCTTTGAGTCGACATCGCTGGCCTATCATCTCGAGCGGGAATGCAATCCATAGTCTGAGTCGCTGTTTGTGTGTGGCCACAGACATTGACGGTTCGTCCTGTGCCTCTAACTCCTCATAATGCTCGTCTTCACTGAGCAGCTCTATATTCTTTAAGACACCAATCGCGCCATTCACTATGCCATCCTCAACGTCAATGTTAGTTGTAATCATGTAAGGGTAACCCACTGCAAGCGGGATTTTATAAGGCAGTCCACCCAACTCGACGACACTCATTTTGTGAAGCTTTTGCCGGGCTGTAGCAGCTTCCGTCTGATTCTTGTAGCCGATCAAAGTGTCGTCGGCGACGTTGTATGTCTCTGTTAAGATATCACTGCTGTTGTATGAGTCCACGCTGTGATTTTGATGATATAAACGCACAACGCCGATCAAGTTCGTATCGCACCACTGTTGGGTTCTAAATCGCGACTCAATGAGTTTAATTTCATCATCGTCGAGTCGCTCTCCGTTGCCGACTTTAGTAAGTATAGCAGAGAACGTAGCGTCACTTTGCCGCATTACTTGCTGTAGTGTATAGTAGTTTAATGATTGCCAGAGCACGGCACCACCTATCATGTTGCGTGGGGCCCGATAAACGGGTGTCGCATTAACTGGCGGTAATTGGTGAAAGTCACCGCAGAAGAAAATATTCATGCCACCAAACGGTTGATCATGCCGGTGATCTCTTGTAGACGTATGTTAATCTTGTGTAACACATCTGAACTGATCATGCTAACCTCGTCTATTATCACGCATTTTACACCAACAAACATATTTCTGTAATTTTGCAGGATCTATCGTGACATTGTGCCAGTTCGACGCGATTGTGTAATTTTGAAAGCAGAATGCACAGTTACGTCTTGGATATTGACGGCGGCTTTTCCGGTCAAAGCACATGCTACGAATGCGTGAGTCAGAGAGTTGTGCTGCACTGTGAAGCGATTATATATTTCAATTGCGAGTTTCAGTACATAGGTCTTACCGCTACCGGTAGGGCCGGTAAATAAAACCTGGATCGGTTCCGAGTTGTGTGTGTGTAAGCGATGTATCGCCTACAGAAGTATTTCTCGTTGACCAGAGTTAGTGCTACGCATCATGCGACAGAAGTCGGCTTTGGGCATTGCATTCGATCGCCGGCGAACTGCAGACACGGATGTCACCATAATCGCAGCATCGAAATCATCTGCATTTTCTACGCCGCCTTGTTGTATTATACTCTTCACAAACTCCTCGCGCTGATTAAGGGCACCTAATGGATCTTCATCGTCAAACTGATCGTACATCCTCCGCAGTTCCTCAACCACACGCTCAATGTCAATGTTCGATTCGTATTGCTTACGCTTCTCCATTATCTCAGCCTCTCTAGCATCGTAATTCTCCATAAATACATTACGGTCAATTATGTCGACTGCCTCACAGTGAAATTGAACATACAAAATGACAATCTCTTGTTTGTGGCTCACAATATCATCGGTCTCGTACGATCTATACCGTATAACCCTACAAAGATCTCTTTTACTATATGTGACTGAACGTGCATTAACATCCTCTATGTCATCCTCGTCATCTTCACAGCACTCTTCGTTGTCGCCATCGCCGTCGCCTTGACGTTTTCTCTTTCTGTTACCGACAACCGTATACCAAGCGACAAAGTCAGCCAAACATATCGACTCTAACTCTGCGAGCCTATCCTCGTAACGCTGAATCATGATTTTGGTCCAGATGTCAGTGCTGTTCTCGTGTAACACTTATCTGTCAATCACGTGCTTACGCTTGCGAGCCTTCTGTCTCTCATGTGGCCAAACAGTAGGAATGTAAGCAACGTCAACGCTGGCTACACTCATTTTTTGGTGAAGTAAGAACCAGGGAGCCTCTTGCCATGAGATCTCAAACATGTTGAGTAACTTCAAGCTGAGTTGTTTCAACAACTGTAGATATTCTTTCTCCGGGTGTTCATCGTGTAACTTCATTAGCTCTCGATGTAGATTGCTAATGCCTCAATTTGACTTATTAACGTACTCAACTACGTAAGCCGCACAGCTGTACTCTTCAAGTATGAACTGCAAGTCGCTATTAGAACCCAGTGTTTTTGCGATCCATGGATTGAAAGTGTTTGTGAAGTTACGTTTAAACATCAACGTTGGCCGACGTAACGTAGACCGAATTATATCCAAATATTTTGCCTTCGTTATACCGTTGTCGATATAGAACTCGTCAAGTGTGTCATAATATTTTTCCTCTAGTAGCTTACGCAGTTTAGCTGCCTTTAATTGGAAACCACTGCGACGACGGTCGTCTTTTGACATCGGCAGTAGCACACGTGTTTCGCTCATCAGCCAGTAGGGTATATATAAGCAGCATGTTGTTTCACCTCGTTTGGTGCAGGTAAATGTATGACGGTGAACTTGATTATTGTATTGATCACCCGGCAAGTCATCACGACTAACATAACATAGACCAATTGAATGGTATTAGTCATGTTTTCAGACACGGTCTCGCGATTATCACAATCGAGCCACAGAAGAATGTGCGCATGTGGACTACCATGGTGTTGAATTTCAATTAGTTGAAAGAAGTCCACGACACGATACTTACCAAAGGGATTCATTTTACCCTTTGCTTGCAGCAACGCCATCACACGGTCTACCAGTTTATTGAAATAGATGCAACACGTAATGGGATCTTCGTCGACAAAGTGACAGCGCATGGACTGAGCTAAGTCTACTAGTGGATCGGTTACGCTTACAACGGTAAACGCATCACTCAACTCATGCAGTATCTTGAGAAGATTCGGCAAACTTATTTCGTTAGCACTCAGTGTAAGCAACATCGACGGCTTGCCCAGCTGGTGTATCATCGCGAAAAGATCATTCTTGCGATCCATTCAATACTGCACAGAATTTGGTAAAGATTTGAGAAATGCAAGGTTCTTATCGACACACTCATCGACGAACGTACGATCTTGCAGCATTTTGCGAGTGATATTGGCAGTCTGCGGTATGCATCGAAACATACTATATATGCCTTCGACCACACGCAACCGAATGATTTTCATGGCCATGTACAAAATGTGCTCGGGTGTGACACCGCGACGATCACTTCTTCGTATCTCGCTTGTTGCGATCAAGAACGGGGTAACGCGCACATCCGAGTTGAATTGCCTGCCAGTACCGTAGTATATCAAAGGAAACGATAGTTCTTCGGCATACACGTCGTAAATTATGTTCAGCGGCGTTGAATGCTGATCTGGAGCAATGTCGAGACAATGTTCTTCATTCCAAAGCATATTGTGCTGCCTTTCAAGCAGAACCTTCGACGCCGGTGCCCTTCTGTCACATTGTATATTCTTGATCGGATCATCATCAGTGGCGTTGGCTGGCACACAATTGGTTACTGTGTTAGCATAAAACGAATCCCAGTGTACTGTAATCTTGTAGTGCTTATACAATGGTTGACCAAGTAGGAATTGTAGCCAAGCTTTTACCACTGACTTTTTGACCACGCCGCTCAGATACGTTGATTTATTTATCATGTTCTTCTTTATGTTAACATTGAACGCCTGATCATCGTCCAATTGACGCGGTATCTGTTGCACTATTGTGTCCACATCCACGGGTACATTAATAACTTGTCCGATCATACCATAGCTGCCATCGTAACGCAACCTACGTATCTGCATTAATGGCAGTCACGGTGATACTAGACGTGCACTGATCGGATCTAATGCGGGCAACCCGTGTTGCTTAGGTGGATACACAAAACCGTTCGAACGTGGCAACGTGGGCACTTTGTCCGAGTCCAGTGATTTTTTTTACACGTACCGCACAGATTCAAGTCCGCTACTGGCTCTTCAGGGAAAGTATTTTTAAGCAGCGGTAAGTGTTTTTTGTTAGCTTCAATGAGCGCAGAAACCATAGACGATCACACACATCACACTTATGTCCGAATGGATTGTTGACAAACGTCGTAGTGAAACGTGCACTAGCTGCTGCCCAATGTATCTTCATAATCGACGATCGAACACAATCTATGCCTATACAGTCCATTGTCGATGTAAAAGAGATTCCATCATCCACTTGCATAATTTCAACCGCCCCAGCTGCAGATGTACTGGCACCGTCGTTGATCCGCTCGGCCAAATTCATTCTTTTACGTTCCCGGCACTGCTTTACCCGGTCATATGGTGTTTTATTATTACAATTTGATTGTTCTTGAGAAGCCCTTTCCAACCGTATACGATCTCTGTATTTGATTTTGGCTTTTCGACGCGTATAGGCCGACATTATATATTTTTGATAATATTTTTTTTATTCTAACACCTTATTATATTCACTGTCACTACTTTAAACTAATGCTTTATATACAATCGATAGATTTTTGATAATATTTGTTTATTCTAACACCTTATTATATTCACTGTCACTACTTTCAATTAATGTTTTATATACAATCGATAGATTTTGACGACAGCTGACGATTAAAACTCAAACGAACATCGTAGCTTCTCCGAGTCAAAAGTATATACTAATTGCAAATCTCGATACGTAGCAAAATAACCTCAAAATGGTGGCGCTTCCCCTTCCACCGCACGCGATGTGTCACTGTTCTCGCATATCGTAATGCATTCTTTGATCCTTTAGCTATCCAGCGGTATAATTTAATTTTGTATGTAGAGGCTATATTCGAAACTACAACGCCAAACTGTATCCCCCGATTTTGTTATCATTAGGTTTTTTGGATTGCCCCCGTATGGTAACAAATTTAAAAACGTATTCACGTCAAAAAATTTGAACTGGAAAAAATGATGAATATTTACGGTTTATATGCTCCTAAACCCAAAATAAACTATACGGTTTACCGCACAGCCTTCTCTCTTTAATCTCAAAATAAAGACAATTTATAAAAAAAAATGTTAAACGAAATGATATACACTGTTGTAGAAACACTACTTCGAAGAGCAAATATGTAATAATAAACAATGTTTCAGAAACATCTAGAAAAGAGAATATTGGTCCACCGAGGAGCATAACAAACCAAATACATATTTATATATAATCCATAAAAAAAATGTTTGCTGATGGCTTAAAAATTATTGGTATTATAAAAATATATTCTTGATTAAAATTAATCATTTTAATGTTATACATCATTACAGCTCTATAATGATAAGATATTTCTTCACTCAAATTATTGCGAATATATTATACACATTGGAATTGCTGCTTATTTAAAGTGTTCTTAAAGTAATTTCATGAGAAAAAGAGAATTCAATATTGTTGGTGACGTTGAACAAAAATTGAGAAAATTTAGTAAGAATCATTATAGCGGATTTAGAGAAAATCTAATTTATAATTATTTGCCATTCACCAATCTACCCTTAATTTTAATCTGATTAAAAAACCTTGAGATTAGCTTATTAAAATCATTGATACCAAAGTTTAACCCTAAATCAAAATTATTTTGGCTCTATTCCGAGATATAGACAGACAAAGAGACACATGGACGGCATCGTGAAAACAAAATTTCGTTTTCAGGGGGTCATGAAACGTTGAAATTTATTGAAATATCAACTATTATTTTTAAACAGTTATAATACTTTTCTCCACGATACTTCTAGATGAAGTAAAAGGAATAACACATTCCACCAAAGAGCATAAATCAAATAACTCACACCCTAACTGAAACATCAAGAAAAGAGGAACATCTGTGACACTCAAGAGAATAACCATCTATTTAATTTTCACAGATAAGAATAAAAAATATATATATCGGCTCAGAGATCTGAAACTATTGATATTATAAAAATATTTTTAAAGGCGTTTTATATTATATAGTACCACGTCTTTAAAATGATAAATTATTTAGTATCTCAAACAGTTACGAAGATATAATACAAGATGGAAATTTCTGCTAATGCACAGTACCCTTAATGCCATTTTCATGGAAAAATTAAAATTTCCATTTTGTTTGTAATGTTAAACATTGTCTAGATAAAATTTTAACCAAAATCAGTAAAGTGGATTTTAAGACAATCGATTTTCTTTATTGCCATTCAATAAACTACCCTTAATGTTAGAGGTGGGTACTTAATTCAAAAAAATGCCTTGTGGGGACCTTAGATAAGCCCTGGATACTAAGTCTTAGCCTGATAAGTAAAATTGTTGAGATTTAGTCGGAGATACAAAAGAATAGACAGCAATACAAGAACTTATTTTTCTGTTTCAGGGATTCGTTAAACGTCGACATTTATCAAAATATCGAGTTCGATGGTTTTTAAGATCACAAAATTTCTATACTGGAGGGGTCGAGATGAAAAAAGGGAATTTGAAAATTTGGTCTGCTTTGACTGGAAGAAAGAATACTCTCACTATTCCTTTGTAGAACGACAATGGCAGTATGAGTATATGTACCAATTATAAGGGAATTAGTTTGTTGAATATTCCATACAAAGTTTTTGGGAGCTTTTTAACTGGCAGGTTGCGAGAAAATAATGCAGACAATATTTGAGGAGTGCAATCTGGTATTATATCAAGTAGAGGTTGCATATAGAAAGAGCGTGCGATCATGTTGATATGAGTATTTATTATGAAATGTACCGCGAGAGTAATTTATGGATGCATAGTTAGTAAATGCAATTATGGCAGTATATGATGGAATTAAAGATTTATATAGGGTAGGTATGTGAAAAAGTATAGATACTTTATTAATATAGTTTTTTTTCAATTCGATACTAGTATTTTTATACTTTGTACTTTTTTCTTATACTTTTACTGATATAAGTACTCACACTCCAATATCGAATCGGTATCGAAAGAAATAACATTTTTGCTATCTTCACTAATGCTAAGATTAAATGTTTACTATGGTTTACTGTGGAGGAATAACAAATGACACAATTTATTAATTCTCACTCATTTCTGTAACCCCTCTCGCATTCACTTTCTTCTATCTCATAATAATTTATAGCTGTCCTTTCATGTTTACTTATCAATAAAGTCGCCTGACTTATTGACGGGACTAGTGGAGACCAGTCTACTTAACACCCCTTTCTTTATTAATGAGAAAGCTCATCACAAACATATAAAAGAAGCTTTTTGTATAACTCAATGAACTCATAAGGTGCTCCAAACAGACGAAGCAGGAAAGTTGATGTGCAGATGAAGCAGGGCATAGCATCCATTCTTTTATTGTTTGCCTATAGTTAACAATCTATCTTGATAATATATAAACGACTAGCTACCCATCACACCCGCCTCAGTGGTTGCGTGGTCTTAACACAACGCTCTTGCCGTATACTGGACTGCCGATGACGGGGAGATCAAGGTTTTGATTAAATAATGGATTTGGATAAGGATTCATATCATGATACGGATATAATAATCATTTTTTGTTCGCATCCGTGTTTTAGTTGACTAATTTCAAAAAAACGTTTATTGTAACATAAATATAATAATTACATATATTGTCTCGCGGACTTTTTTGTTCACATTAGTGAGAATGTTCAATATTTATAGTATTTTTTTTATGTAATACCAATAGTTCTTGCAGCGCACGCGGAGAAAGCATATTTTTATGCAATTTTTTATAACTTTTGTAAAACTATCGACATTTTTATGAGGAATAAATTTAATTTTCAAAATAAAATATAGTCTATGTTACTCGCTGATAATGTAGCTTTATATTGGTGAAATAATTTTTAAAAGTGTTCCAGTAGTTTTTGAGTTTATCCATTACAAACAAACAAACAAACAAACAAACAAATCTTTCCTCTTTATAATATTAGTGTAGACGAATGTGGTTAAAAAATGGCATCTCCTAGAAGTGAATTATGGGAAATTTCTTAAGAAGTTGGATAGTGAAAAAGCATCTTATAAAATTTGTCTAAAAGTATTAAAAACCATTATAGTTTTCAGTGTTTTAATAAAAATGAAAACACAGGATGTAAAAGTTGAGAATTCTTTTTAGTCCCATGTCTTACAACCTGTTCAGGTTATACACCTATGTACTAATTACACTAATGTGCTTGGGATTAAGCTTACTTTAGAGGCAATGCACCCGTATTTGCGTGGAGGGAGAGTGGAAAGCTATTTAGCGAAACTACCCTCAGTGCACCCGACCAGGATTGAACTTCGATCATCCCGTCTTCAGCAATCTAGTCCAACACGATATTAGTGCGTTAGACCAAATGGCCACCAAAGCGGATAAAAGATTATTAATACTAGATAAAAACACAGTTTTCCATATTAAAATTTCGATACCGATATTTACTGTTATCAATAATTTTCTTTATATACTAGTACGAATCGATATTTTTCTTCCGATACTTTTAAATATTACAGTATCGATACATCTATTCCGATACTACATCCTTAATCTAGGTTGGATGGAGATTTAAGCTAATAGTTTGATATTTAAAAGAGTGTTAGACAAAGTTGGGTTATATCTCCATTGTTAATAATGTATTCATTAATAAGTGTATAAGTGAAGACGTGATTGGTGTGCAAATGGACAATGTGAATGACAGAATGCTGATATATGCATAGTATGCTATATTATTTTATTGGAATGAAAATGACGTGCAGCGTGCATTAAATAGTTTTACTGCGGCGACAAGCATAATAAATGTTCGTATAAATGTGTCCAAAACAAAAATGATCGTTTTTGATAAGGATGTATAAAGAAATAATTATCAGTCTAGTATAAATGGAGAACTGTTAGAACGTGTGAATTACTTTTCAGAATGTTCTATAAAAATGGAAGAATAGATGGTGAAATTTACAGAAGTGTGAAAGCATCTCTTTGTGTAGTTAAATATTAGCAGACTCGTTCAAATAATGAAGTATTGAAAGAAACAATGATGGTGGTATACTTGTATATAAGCGTGTTGACGCTAACATTGTTTTGTGCATGTGAAGCGTCGGTTGGTCGGAAAAAACAGAAGAGCAAAGTGAATGAGGTTGGAATAAGATATCTAAGAAATGAATGTGGTAATACTCTTACGGACAGAGTAAGAAGTTAATGGATGATGAAAAAATGTGGTTTGAAAGTGAATACAATATGGCCATGAGAAAGAAGGGTTTTATTTTGTTATGGTTATATCGAAAGAATGAGTTTGGATTGAGTGATGAAGCATATATATGAAAGTAAAATGGTAAAGTGTGTGTATCAAAAGGAGATGGGGGGCCATGCAATACGTGGCTAAATATGTTGTGTGGATCAAAAGGATGGGGTAGGCCATGTAATACATAAATAAATATGTAGAAATGTGTAGAAATATGTGTGAAAAAGAAAAACGCTAAGAGTTTTAAGAACAAAAGAGCATGGATGACTCGGTGTATAGATTATGAAGCGAAGGGAGTATTCAAGGATAGGGAAGAAAGCTAATTAGGATTATTTAATAACGGATTTTTTTTAGCTAAGTGCACATTTTTGCCTTCCCCATATAGTTACAGTATGATCAGTTATATATGTATGTATGTATGTGTGTGTATATGTATGTGTGTATAGGTATGTATATATGTGTGTATATGTGTATGTGTGTATATGTGTATGTGTGTATATGTGTATGTGTGTATATGTGTATGTGTGTATATGTGTATGTGTGTATATGTGTATGTGTGTATATGTGTATGTGTGTATATGTGTATGTGTGTATATGTGTATGTGTGTATATGTGTATATATGTTTGTGTGTGTGTATATATACGTAAATCACCCGCCTCGGTGGCGTAGTTGGTTAACGCACTAGTCGTGTTGAGCTTGACTGCTGAGGACGGGGAGACCTAGGTTCGAATCTCGGTTGGGTGAAGTGGGGGTATTTTATCCTAAATGGTTTTACACTCGCCCTCCACGAAAATGCGGGCTCACTTCCTCTAATTCACCCTTCCCAATTCATAATCCATTAGTGTAATTAGTACTTAAAGCGTATAACTCCAACGGGTAGTAAGATGCGGTGCTAAATATTATTATTATTATTAATACTGTTCAAATTTGCATATGAAGATCGTTTATTGTGATTAATAAAACAATGTGATGGTTTTGTAACGAGTTACAAGTTGACGTTGTTTCAAATGGGTCAACACTCACCGCCACAATTAGTGATGAGCTATAACACAATCTCCAATATGTAAGTATGAGCTCTGACCTCCACTCTCCAACTGGCACAACTGACTGAGCTGAGCCTTCAACCGACTGTCTGCTCGGGACTCGACCCGCGGCTGGCCGGAAAATATTGAGGTTCCACGCGGCCAGACGAAGTTATCACTTCCACCGCTAGGACAACCTGGAATATTCTAGCGGCTGCCAGACGCATTCTTTGCTGTTATGTTTGTTCTATTATCTTACCCCCTCCTTCCCTTGCCCCGTCTCTAAGTGGATACAATAATGTATATATAGTGATCGCGATTTTGAATAGTCGCTTTTTATGGGGGAGCGGAATTGTATCCATTCGGAATGGTATCCATTCCGATAGTTTTGTAAAAAACTGCTTTTGTGAAAAATCGGAATTGTATCCACTGGAATTATATCCACTAAAACTGGAATTGTATCCACTCGGAATGGTATCCATTCCGATAGTTTTGTAAAAAA
>CABEEJ010000546.1:174469-208491 GCA_901482245.1 Timema douglasi
AACTATTGGAATGGATACCATTCCGAGTGGATACAATTCCAGTTTTAGTGGGTATAATTCCAGTGGATACAATTCCGATTTTTCACAAAAGCAGTTTTTCACAAAACTATCGGAATGGATACCATTCCGAGTGGATACAATTCCAGTTTTAGTGGATATAATTCCAGTGGATACAATTCCGATTTTTCACAAAAGCAGTTTTTTACAAAACTATTGGAATGGATACCATTCCGAATGGATACAATTCAGTCCCCTCGCTTTTTATACCACCGACTGAGCTTGATGAGGACGGCGACTAGGGGCCGTGATTTATTTAATATTCAAAATTGCATTTTCGGAATAATAGGGGACATATTGTCTTAATTATTGTTTGGGACTTATAAATATTTAAACTTAGAATTATGAAATGTTGCGCGCAGGTCAATGTGAATGCGCTTACGTTCTTTCTCTTTGTACGAGGTTTAATTCATTCAAATTGTACTATTTCGTTTTGTTATACATACATAATGTACATTTAATTTCATGTATATATTTTCGGTCACGCTTTGGCGTACTCGGCGTCTCGGGCTTACCGCCCGTCCTTGCTAGTTTGCGTATTGAGTGTATATGGGATTATTTAGCTCTCTATCTAACTGACAGCACAGGGCACTTAGGTGTTAGATTTGAGACTAGGCTATACGTCTTATTCTTCCTATTGTTTTGGTCCAACGTTATGTTGATTTCTTTAGATCTAAAGGCGCGTAAATGTTTATCTTTTATTGTCTAAATTTAAATGTATGCTAATAGTTGCAATGTAGTATCATTGCTTGCACTTAATGCTATAACCGAGGGAACCATAGAAGGAACCATAGATTTCCATGACGGCGAATTAATATTACTGTTGAACTGACAACCAGAATATAACTATATGTTTCCCCTTTTTTATTTTCATATATTGTAATGTCAATTAATTCCTTTATCTCAGTCGAGTTATTTAAAATCTGAGAGGAGAAGCGCTTCACGCCTTATTGTTATATGTTGCTCTAATTATGTATTTACCTTCTATTTTGTCCTAAATAAAACAAACTATGTTTATGATTGTTAAACCTCCTATCGGGTTTTCCCGTAACACTTTCAATAATGTTAGTAAATTGTTACAAGAGGTTTACAGTTTTTCCGAGGAAAGCTACATAGGTGTAATTTACTGATATCCTTATTTATATACAAATTTTGTTACTAACTATATTCTAAAGTTTGTGTGATTATGTCATATCTTTTTTTAACTGATCATTTATTAAACTTGAGGCGATACTTCTTCGAGGCATGTGTAATTTGTTAATTGATAGGTAAGCCTACACTTCGCTATAATAAAGGTTTTAAAACTAATTTGATGGATTACAATACAATGTTGCCATAAAAACAGGGCCATATTGTAATCCGTAAAGGTAAAATTTCTTCTTTTCACAGTAAATATAGCGTGTAATTCCAACGCAATGTACGACTTAATATGACTATTCTATTGTATATTATTTTTAAATAATAATTTTTTGTATCATAAATCGTACGTAGCCAATATAAAGAGATTTAGAATCCAACAATTGTTTCATTGTAAAGGAAAATCTATAGAATTATTTAAAATACAAAAGAGTAGATGAATTTTATCATGAGGACAGTAAGGGATTAAGTTATTTCTTTTGATCTCTCATCTTTTTTTTACTCCCTTTACCATCTTTTCGTGGCTACCAATCTGAATAGAACCAGGTATTTCGCAAACCAAGCACGCATGAGATCTAATGATTCCAGCGTGCCCCCGTACATTCAAAATCAGATGTTCAAGGAAAAAAAGTAAAATATTTTACTCCCCTTAGGGATTGTTAACAAAGAAAATATAGGCTAGTTCATTTTTGTAAATCATTGGACATAAGGTATATATACAAAACCTTTATTTTAATTCAGCTAATGTATTTCTTTTGATGAAATTCAACAGAACGAGTATGTTTAACTATTTTAAATACATGGGAATTAATTTACATAAATATATAAAATCATAAAAGTGAAAAGATAAATTTAAAATTATTATTCTATCAAATCCTTCATACTTAAACCACTATTTCAGAACATTTTAATATTTAACCTAAAAATAAAATTAAATATAAGCTTTAATATTGTGTAAATTTATTATTCTATATTTTAATTATTGTAAATTTTTCCTAATTTTTAAAAATGAATAAATATGTTTTTTTAGTAACCTAAATATTACATAGATGCCACATTAATAATATTATAGTCATAATATTAGTTTTTGTTGATAAAAAAACACACCTTTTTCAGTTAATTGAACATTGTAATTGATCTGAAATAATGAATAATCTCTCAGTTTTATTTTAAAATGACCAAATAGTCATACATGTTATATTAGGTGCTACTTACCTCCTATGTTATTATTGCGAGAATCTCTTGTACACAAAACAAACAAATTAAAATATCAAAATAAATTAAATATATCAATGCTTGGTCTAAATTACTGATTTACTTTTCGAAAAATATTATTATACTTTTTTGGTAAGAATTTTAAATTATAAGATATTCATGTGTTTAAAATCAATTTGTCTTAAATATTAAGGTATTCACACAAATAATCTAGCTTATAACTATTTCACGATATTGATATTAAGAACTTAATAAATAAAAATTATAGACTGAATATTATTTCAATAAATTAACAAATAACAATGTTGATACTATACTATACTATACTATATTCTTTATATTATTTATTAAACATATACATATGATTTTTTATTGATTTAAAATACATTACTTTTTGTATATAGCTTAAATAATTATCTACATTATTATAACACATACACACTTTAAATAGGTATCGCAATATAAGTGGTTGAAGTGAAATTGTTTTAATAATGTATCAGGAATAATCTAAAATATTTACTTTTGTCAATAAAATAGTGATGAAAATATTTAATTTGTCAATAAAATATTAATGAAAAATTAATGTATTAGGCTTATACAATTTTGCAATAAGTACTGAGTCAATACACTCCTAAAATAGTAAGCTTATCTGCACTGGTGGGCAAACAGACTTAATTTAGTACATTCTAATCCAGTTGACTTGGTATGATCAGTATTCCAATTCAAGGCAGTTATACTTAAGATGTAATTTTATAAATGGTTTCTCTCTAACTTTTCACGCAAATACGTCTACACTATTTCTCAAACTCCACCATTCTCATCCTAGCTATAGTAGAGAATTTAAATAAGTTAAGACTTAGAAGTTATTGAGACGTGGTATAAACAATAAATATTGGTCTCTATTAAACAAACGAGTTTTTGTATAACCCGCCAACCCTAAAGTATATTTAAAACTAAATAAATGGATAAACATTTTCATAAAATTTAATTTTCAAAATATTAACTAGTTAACACCAACTCCTACGTGCGTATCTTCTACTTTCATTATCGAATGAAGTACGCTCATAAGCTTGTTAAGGTTTATTAATTAATTTTCACCAGAATTAGTTCGCCTGTCAGATTAAAGAACACAACTCGTCGATCCCAAAACTCTTCTCTTTTTCTTTTCACCTCTTTTTTTATTTCCTTTTTCTTTAGGAAAGCGTGTTTTTTTTCCTATATAGCCTTACCCTTTGCTATCGAACCTTACTTGTCTTAAGAAATTACTGAGTAGGGAAAAAAAAAAAGATTGTCTTCTCTTCTTTATGGTGCGCCTCTTCATCCATTAATAACGTTCGATGCTAAGGTTTTTTTTTATTACAATTTGCGAGATACTCTTTCTTATTCTTTGACAAGTCGTATTTATATTTTTCTTTTGACTCTGATGATTTTTTTTTCTAAAGATACTAAATATTGTGTATATCCTTTTTTTTATTCATCCAACATTTTTTTGTTCTGTTTATAGCTATCCTTTAAATTTGAAGGCGAGTAAAATATTATTCTGTAGCTCACATAAACATTGAAATTAACAATTTAATCCCAAACTTTGCGAAAACACTCAAAATATAATTGCTGGTACACTTTAAACAATCCCCTCTCTATTCGTCTCTTTTATTTTCTTATCTAAACAAATGATCCAGGGGTGAGTAAAAGGTATAAATATGATCAAATATACTCGTGGTTATTTAAATTAAAAACACTGAAGTAATTTAACAAATGATGGCAAGTTAAATTTGGAGGGTAGTGATGGATAAGTGGTTGGCGGTGGGTCAGTATTTATTCGTGAATACTCGTACGCACCTAATACACTAGTTCTCGATTAAGTTTCAATCTTATCTAACATTTGTAGTTATCGACTCTATTGTTATATTATTTAATGTGAGCGAATCTGCGGGAAAATGCTAGTTTAAAAATAAAATATCAGTTTGTATAACACATCTGGCACTCATTCCTAACATTAGTTATTAATTTATTTATTTGTATTGTAAGCTCATATAAAATAATATTGATGGGATTTCATTTTTTAAAATAACCCTAGACTGTCATTCTTATACATAAATGTATACTCTAAAATTCAACAATTTCTATTTAAGATGTATCTATTTTTACATTATTATTATTATTATTATTATTATATACCACCGCATCTTAATACTAGTTCAGGCTATACGCATATTTGATAATAATTATTCTAATGGGGCTAACTTGATGAAATAAGCATTTTATAGGAAATACTCGTATATCCGTATCCACATCAAGGGAAAGTAGGAGACCATCTAGCAAGAAACACTCTCAATAGACTCAACCAGGATTCAAACCCCGATAACCCCGTCATCAAAAGGCTAGTTCATCACGAGTGTGATGCGTTAGACAATTCGGCCACTGAAGTGGGTATTTAATGGTGATGTTAGCTGTGTTTTGGAAAGCCGTATCAATGAATCAAAGAAAACTATTCTCGCCAGACAAATGCTACTGAGTTGAATTAAATTTCAATCCCCAGACAATGTAATTGGTTGGAAACTACAAGTGAACAAATGGTCTAAGTTGATACTTTCACAATAGACTGGACTACTGATAATAGGGATATCGGGGTTTGAATTCCAGTAGAGCTTACTAGGGGTGGTACTACCTAAACGGCTTCCCACTATATGTCCATGTGAGTTTGAATTTATTTCCTCTAAATTACACATAATTAATAACTAATTCAATAGAATAATTATTTAAAATGCGTATGACCAAAACAGGTAAAGTAAAAAAATATGGAAGTAATTTTTGGAACAATTTATCTTATTAAAAAAATCTCAATACTTATCAGATACATATTTTTCCCACCACGTCTTACTTATCGCCGTATCTATCCGCATTTAACTACTTTAGACTACAATTTTAAGGCTGCATAAGATATAATCTCGAAAAAGTGTACTCATATGGGTTTGGGAAGGGGTCGAGTAAAGTGAGAAACAATTTATGAAAATCAAATCTGAGTACATCCATCCGGGATTCGAGTCCTAACCAACTCATCAGTGACGATATATATTATTATTTTTTAACACCGCGTCTTACTCTTCTTTTGAGTTATATGCCTATGTACTAGTAATGCTAGTGTGTAAGGGATGAGTAAGGTTGAGTTTAGAGTAAGTGTACACGCATTTCCCTGAAGAGACCTTGAATATACAACTAGTAAAAACTACTCTCAGTGTACCCTACTGGGATCAAACCTTGATATTTCAGTCATTGGTAGTCTTGTCTATTAGTGGAGTGAAGCCTATTACCAGGTGACTATTGATAGACTATATAATAAAAATTAGAATTGTATAATACGCCTTATCCGTTATGCATGAAATCTTTTTTTTAGCCAACCATTATTATAATAGAAAGAGATATATACTTAAGGTTAGTATCCTTTAATTTAAAACCCTAACTATTGTAAAAAATAGCTTGACTCTTAAAATAGCCATGTTAGTGTATACGTAGATAAAGGCATAGTGTCAAGATTTTCGGTGATGAAGAAATCCGTGTTTGAATCCCAGTTTTTTATTATGTAGGTGCTTTTCACTGAATTTATTTATTTATGATATATAACGTGTAATTTTTGAACCACCAGATAATATCAGCGCAGGAGAATTTCTAAGAGCGAGAGTGAAAGAGCCTACGTTCACATAACTTTCAGGTTTATTGTAAATGCCACAATAGACATGGGACCGATGGTCTTACTTCAACTCCGAAGGAAGTAGGGGTACGGTTTTATATCGCTCAAGTAAAATATGTCTGCCCTGGATGGGTTTGAACCTATNCACATCTGGTCTTGAAGCGAGTGTTTTTACCCCAAGATCACTGAGATCGACTTTCCCCTAATAATTTTCACTTATACATATCTTTACCCATTTAGAGTAAACCTTCATATATCCTTTACGGTCGAGTAGGAAGAAGTGCTACAAAAAAATTAATTGTATTTTATCTAAGCTACTTCTAAGAATATAATCTAAAGTTTGAGTATATATAATTTAAATAAAAAATAAGCGGTTTTACTGAAACCTTTTGGTAATATTTTCAACTAGATGTAAAAATGTGTTTTAGAATCTGATTAGTATTTTATCTAATCATTGAAACCTTATGATTAATGAAAAATAGAATTGGTTATTTTGGATGGTTGTATTTGGTAAATAATTTTGTGGGGCTGATTAAAATTTGAAAGTGTGCTTACTAAGCGACATATTTTATAATCTTCTAGGCATGTACACAATGTTAAATAAATGCATGGAATTTCTGTAAACATTATATCGGAGAAATATCTGTGGTTAGTGCGTAGCGATGTGATATCATAGAGAATGTGTAATCAGGTCAGCTTACTCAGAAAATAAATAGAAAATAACAGGGTCAACCTTTTCATCAAAATTACACAATATTGAGCTAGTAGTTATTATATAACGTGGCTATATTTTAAACCTCTAACCACTTGAATGGAAAGAATTGTTTTATTCGTATTGCGAAGGATATATTAGTTTAGTTGGCGGCACGTATGTTCACTGAAATAAGGGTCCCCGTTAAAATACCGGCATGGCCGAAAAATTTATAATAAAGCTTGGGCTTCCTATTTCACACTGATAAATTAACCGCAAGGGGGCAAAGAGTTGTGCCTTTCCTAGTAACAAGTAAGTAATCAAGTGGTATGGTCATATAATAAGCTATCCGACCCCGTGGTTTATTGGCCAGTGCACCTAACCACTCACCTAGGAGTTCCATGTTCAATTCCCGTCTGATGGCATGAGTTTTATTTTTTACGAAAAATGAGCTATCCTAAGGGTATCGCTAGTTAGGTTTAAGTTAGGTTCAGGGTTTTTACTGGTTCTACACCCTTGTATTTATTAACACAATAATTTCATCTTATTGGGACATCGAAAGAGCCTGCACGGAAAGAAAGTACAATTAGTACATTCGGGCCTCTCCTGGGCAACGAACGGTACGTTAGTACTAGAAAACGTTTCTACAAACTCGGCTACGAATGATGCACCCCACACACGAATTACGTCAAATATAATAAATTGGTTCAGAAAATGTAAAGTAATATTACTACAAATTACTATTTATCAAGATTTATTACCCAAATAGGCTGTTTAGCATCGATTTATCCAATAAGGAAGGGATGAACAAGTTTGAGATTATAACAAATTTACCCTCATTTTACGTGGAGGGAGGGTGGGAAACCCGTTGAGGAAAATAAACCCTTAATACACCCAGCAAGGATTCAGGCTCCGACCTCCTTGCCTTCGGTAAAACCACAGTAACCGACCCTGTTGTTTATTCCACGTGGCTACTGATGAGCGTTTTAATCATGTTTTGTTTTTTTACTCTGTTGAGTATTTGTACTAGAATGAAACAGACTTTTATTTATGTGTATACTTTATTATAACGAAACTTAATAATATTATTTTCAACCTAATTGCTGATTTATTTAATATAAATCAAATTATATGAGCACAAGGACTGGATGATCTGCTCATATAATCTGGTTTGTCCGTTATTAGGAGGTTAGGGTTCATATTGCACCAGAGTACACAGGGTGTTTAGGTGTTTAAATTAATCCTCACTCCTTCCATGGAAATGCATAAACATTCACTCAAAATGCTGACTTACACATCCCTAACCTATCAACGTGAATACATATTGATAACATAGATGGGTGATAAGATGTGAACAGACAAAGCAACTTTCACATATAACATTTAACCACACACACACAGTGGTTTCAACACTGTCTGCTGAAGTTGGGAGGTTTCCGAACCCATGTCCTCGCGTGGCTGAATTCCGGAAATCCTGCAGGAGTGAGGGCTAGGAGAGTTGGAAAATAGGAGGGGGGAGGAGAGAATGCGACAGGATGCGGGCAACAAAACAAACAAACAAATGTCAAGAGCTACAGGACGAACAGTATTACAGTTTCTAAAAGTCTTCGAGCTGCAAGAGCAGCACTAGTGCGTGTACTATTTTAAAACTGTGTTTTACCTACAATCAGTCTGGGCTATCTGCATTTTTAATGATACTATAGTGGTTAGGAATTATGAATCTTAGTTATATAAAAAAAAATTACCCATATTGGCGT
This sequence comes from Timema douglasi, assembly GCA_901482245.1. Classification (NCBI taxonomy): domain Eukaryota; kingdom Metazoa; phylum Arthropoda; class Insecta; order Phasmatodea; family Timematidae; genus Timema; species Timema douglasi. Next base: position 183,015 of record CABEEJ010000546.1, read on the forward strand.
GGTAGTGGATAGGGAAGTAATTCAAAGTGGGTTGGAAGAGGACGCGGGAGGAAAATAGTATTTTTGCAGTTTGTATCACACAATTTTTTCTTAGCCAAAATAAATAAAATATTACTATACTAGATAAATAGAGTGTATTTTTGACACACATGGTGATATCAACCGTTATTGAATATCTGTAATTAGAAAAGCTTAATTATAGGATACACTTTTTAAATTGATAGTAATGTTGTTATTAAATTTCAGGATGCCCTTAAAAGATATTCAAGAACTGTGGAGGATACCACGCGAAGAAAATTTAACTATTAATTATTTCTACATTTAATTTATTTTGAACCAAAAATATTTTGATTAGAAAACTGGAAAAACTCACCTATATTCACTACACACAACCGGTAATTGAGCTCCAATCACTTTCTAATCAGACTATATTAAGACATTTAATATTCGCGCAAATAAAATCTAATAGGATATTCACCCATATTAATGTTCAAGTTGAAAAAATAATCAAATAGTTTATTTTACCAGGAACTTATTAGGCTAAAGTTCTGGTTGTGTGCCCTTAGAGAGTTAGGTTTTAATTAATAGTTAACTAATCACTCACCATGATATTTCCTGTTTATTTCCTTCATATTTTACCAACTTTATCGTTATTTGATTTGTGTACACCATCGCGTAGAAAAAACTGGTATTAAGACCCAAAGAGACTATTTCTAGTAGGTTCTTGTGTTTGAAAACAAAATTTTACAACAGAAACAACAACAAAAATCATATTAATTAACAACACATCATGATTCTTATACCTCATTAAAAAGATCACAGCTTAATAAATATTTTGATCATAGATTTAAATATAACTATCATATCATTACATATATTCAGCAATCTAAATTTTGATATTGGGAACTTAATGAACTGCATGAGTTTGGAGTTAGCAAGGATAACCACATAATATCTGGGTTAAGAAATGATATGTCTCATCATTCTTCTAAATTGGGCCATAAACTACATATATTCCCACGTAGTCACAATCGGTCTCTAATGGCAGCTCGTGTATAGGCGCTGCGGAACTGAAGCACCCCCTATTTCTACTTGATATTATCGATAACATTTAATATAATGAGTAATTTTTTCCTTAATTCCTTCTTTATTTTTGAAGTAAAATATATATTCCTTAAACTTAATGTCAGTACTTCAGCAGCCATCCCCCAGTTTATGAAAAAGATACAAAAATCTGTGTATGGAACTGTGTGCATCACACTACCAGCGACGTGGTGTTTGATTGTTGTGCGCATGCGCACATAGCAGGAGAGTGGGGAGGAATCCCGAGACTACCAGGTAGAAAGAGCACAGTTGCTCTTGCAGTGCCAGCTCTGGCGTGATGGTGGAAGGGAATTTTCTTTTACTCAGCGTTTGTTGTGCTTTAAAATCGTGTACCATATTCTTGAATGTGATAAAGTGTAGAAGAGTGTAGAATTAGATTATTATTCTGCTTCCAGCTATTATATTTGATTAATTTTTTTGTTTTTTTATTTAGCAGAAAGACTAAATGCGCTTGCAGTACTTTAAATGGAGAAAAATTTCCTCAATCGACATACAGAGATCAAGGAGAAAATTATAAAACTTTTTGCCCAAATTATAATAAGAAGAATGGATTCCATTTTTAAACGAATAGATAGCTTGAACTGTTACAATTTAAGTTAAAATAATTTTAAAATATATGGTTCTTTTGTTAATATTTTATTAAATTCCTGAATAAATTTTCTTTTTATACGTGTTTTTTTTTTCCTTTTACACAATTTTAAAACAAAGGCTAAAATATTTCTGGAGCAGCACCCCTACTAATTTTAGCTACGATCCACCACTGTCAGTCTCACAATAATGGCCTACTTGCGTGCATACACAGTTTGAGCATGTCAATCAATTTATCTGACATAATGCGTGAGTGACAACAATACAATGCCTCTGTAGGCATTTTTAATTTACTAACATTTAGTTTGATTATCCTAAACTTATTATAAGCTATGCCACTTAGGCTAAAACTATCATTCATCGCAAACAGATATTTGTCTCAGAACACAGTAAGTTTAAATTTGGACATCATCAACCTAATGCCCGCACTGACACAATTTTTTTTTATAAAAACCTCTAAAAAATTAGTTGAAGTCCTTTATCCTTTCCCTGTTAACTTCGAAGACGCTATAAATATATCTTATCAACTCATTCTATTCAGGGAATTATCAAACTACTTTTTTTTCCCATTGTACCAAATTTCCTATAACAATGTAAAAAGCTGTTCCTTCTTTCAGAAAAATTGTGCTGATCTTCAGAAAGTCAATAAATGATAACTGAAGAACACCAAAACCTCAGCATAGTTATGTTGTGATTATGTTCATTACAAAATTACTGAAAATATGCATTTGTTCTACCGTAGGTGGCGTTATGGTACGTATATACTTATGTAGATCAAAAAAATCATATCCTCTGTTGGTAGTACTCTCAGCCCAAATAATAATGTAGCTTTCACCATATATTCCTGATTATATGGAGAAAACACACAACCACATTTACCTATTTTAAGAAAAATCATCTGTTTGAAGATGAGAAAATGGCATATTCTGTTGAAAATAAAAACTTAGCATACTTATACTTTCATTAGTTTTTGTCATTTTCTCATCTTCTTTCATCTGATTGTAGAGGATTTTATTTTTTTATTTATGTAACCAAAGTTCTGGTTAAAGTTCTGGATTTTCATATTTTGTTAGGAAGCTCTTAGACGTTCACACGTTGTGCAAACATTTGTTTCTGACCTTCCAAATATATGGTTGAAATATTCTATGAAATAATTTTGGCGTAAGTCATAGATTACATGACATTTTACAGTCTTAACTGTTCTACTATGAAGCCTACCTAACAATATATTTTCAAGATATTAAGCTATGAAGATACCATTTCTTATAACCTGTGCTATCGTTGTATAATCACGGAGCTACATAATCTTATGGAGTGTAATGTTCATAAGTCTCCAGAAAGGTCCAATTTGATATGTATGGTCAATTCAATAAGGGCCCAAATTGGCGAGCTGAGCCCTTCTTGAAACATCAACAGTTCTAAAATACACTTTTCATTCATTTTGAACCACCCACATATTGAGCCGTTCTTGCGACCTAAAGATATGCCTTAAAACTCTTAATAAGATGAAAAGGGGAGAATCAAAAAAATTTATTATTTGTTTAATTATTCTTGAACTATCCTCTTCTCATTCACCATGAAATATCTAGTGTATGTCCTCAACATGTTATCTACTTATCTCATCAATATCCCATTAGTTAAAAATAGAGTTACCAAGACTATGCAGAACCCAAAAAATATTAACTAAATAAAATTATTTATTAATTAACCAAAATTGTAAAAATGCTATTCGTCTATAATCCTAGCTTAAGAAATATTATCAAATATTAAAACGTTGATGATGAAAATATAACTTTATAAACCCTGAATTTTTAGAAGAAATACAACCATAGCCTATAACTTTCCCAACTTGAATTTTGTTTTCATATGAATATTTTATAAAACATATGCTTCACTCTTTGTTAGATGTTGTGTTTTTTTTCGCTATGAAACTGAATATTATATCAAGGTCCAAATAGAAATAAATCTATTCCATTATTTCCTATAATTGTATTTCTTAATTCTCTTGACAAAGGATATCAGATTATTAACCATAAACCTTATCATATAAATGATATAGCTCTGTGGTTGTAATCTTTTGCGAGGTTTGACCCCAATCTTTAGTTACGAGAAAATCACTACCCCTTGATAGCATACAATTGGTTAAATCCTAGAACATTATTTTCTTACGGAGTCTTACTACCCGTACGATATCTCCACATTTAACCACCTAAATGGTGTAGGAATAAATTAGAGAATATACTTCCTTATTCAAATGGAAAGATGTAGGAAGATATTTAGGTAAAATTATCTCCATCTGGCCATTATTCAAAGACTGAATTCCCCGTCATTGACAAACCAAGCCTAAAGAGCTTGACGTTGTAACTATACGGAATAAATACGCCGCGCTTTGGGCATCAATAATAATAATATGTGATCAATCACCCCACTTCGGGTGTGAATTGATACACAACGGATTAATTCCCAGATAAAAGATGATGTGATGTTTTATATAGGTTGTATAAAGCTCCGTGATCGAGCGCCTATCACCACTGTACGGAAAATATACCGTCCAATCAGCTGTCTATAGCCCCGTGTTCGAGCACTAATTAAATCGGTATTAATATTATTAAAGAAAGAGAAATGTTGTTGGCTGTTATTTCACACACGGTTTATTTATATTACACCAGTAAATTATTTGCACATATTTCAGTTAAATGTTTGTTATCACTGTACACTTGTGATATTGAAGTGACTTATATTATAATGTGTTGGACTGTGAGCAAGGTCCCGGAGATCGTCCTCCCCATCGTCGTCGTCGATTGCTATTGCTATTCTGTATACTGTCTATACTGTACTGCTCTGTACTGTGTTATACTAAATTGTTCTGAATATACTGAATATAAACATACGCACTATGGTCTATATATGACATACCCCTTGCATTTTCTCCCTTGGTCAACAAAGTAAAAACTAACCAATAGACAGAGTCCTGGCGACACATTTTGTGAGAGCTAGCTTCTTATTGGTATAAAGAAATGTCGTGTTCTGCCAAATACCACGAACCTTTTCCTTTAACAGGAAGCAACGCAGTAGATATTTTAACAAGAAAGAAGGTATAAAAAAATATATTTTCGGGGTGTAGTTCTTTTCACCTCATTCTGAGAAACGCGTGTTTGTTCATGGATGAATCTTAAAAGGATACTCTACCTATATTACTTTAAAGAAAAATTACCTTCATCCATGACTTTTTACATAATTTAGATTAATCCAAATCAATACATTACAACGTAATCCCTCATGTCTACCGATGCTATTTATACTTAATATATATTTATTGTATAAATAGTACATGAATACGACTAAGATATAGTAAAAGATAATTAAAAGTACGAGGGGTATTTTTGGATGTTATGCTAGCAGCGTCACAATGCTAATTCAGTAAATAATGTCAGTTAGAAACTATCAAAATAGAATTACCAAAAGGAACCTCTCCAGTTTTTTTTTTTTTTTAATTTTGTCAACTTACATTTCTTGTTTAATTTTTCCCCTTCCTATGATCATTACATTTATTTTCAAATGTAAATGAAACGCTAAATACTCAACAGGTGTTGCGGCCCCACCCGAAACAAGTCGTGACCCCCAGGTTGAAGATTGCGGATTTAGTTGCTATCAATGTATTAATAATAATACAACAAACACTTTGAAATAAAGTTCTTATAGGCCTACATATTTTCTAAAACATAACAAAGAAAGAAACTGTTTCCAAAGATTAAATTGATCTCTTAAACTAGATACGCACTCTAGAATATTTTCAGTCTTTTGTACTCTAACAGATTTATAAGCTTCGTGTTTTATCCGCAAAAAGAAATTTCCCATTTACAGCTAGCGCTTCCTAAGTCCACTCCGTAAAATAAATGCGTAATAAATTCTAGCCTTAGTCCTCATTGCGTTTATTTTAATGTGTTTGTGGTAGTCTCGTGGATTTAATTACGATTTAACGAGCTAAGTTTTTTGTTGTTTTTGTTTTGTTTGTATAATGTAGGTTAGTACATATTATGTATGAAACTTCTACAACTTTTGTCGTCTTTTAAGATAGTTTCTCACCTTCTCACACAGTTCTTTAAGGCACTAATTATGTGTCTTAAGAAACTTTTGTATTGAAAAATTTAAAACTTAAACAAAAGTGCATTTTGTTAGACGTAATAATGTTTTAATACAAATGAAAATTTAATAAACATTTTATATACGGTAAAAGCTCTATTGGACAGGCCCTATTTAAAACTTTAGCTAACATATAGACGCTAATAAGCATATTATTGGATAATAGTCTTTTTGAAATAATAAAAACCAAAGTAATCAACAAAATTACATAATAAAATATAACAAATTATAAACCAAATCCATTGGCATAGGTATGAGGATTTAAATAAATAAATATATATAAATGAAAACATAAGAAACCACACAGATATTTATTACAAAAATATTAATCCGTATTGCCTAGGGCGCTAGACTTGCAACTAATGTGTTCATTTACAGGCAAATGCTAGTTCAAATCCTTGCAGGGATCCTTGTGGTCAATTTTACAAATGTGACCAACGATTTCCCAATTTTTATCTATGACACCCGCCTTGGTGGCGTAGTTGGCTAACGCGCTAGTCGTGTTGAGCTCGACCGCCGAGGATGGGGAGATTGAGGTTCGAATCTCGGTCGGGTGAACTGGGGGTGGTTTTTCCTAAATGGTTTTCCACTCTGCCTCCACGCATATGCGGGTTCACTTCCTCTAATTCAATCTTCCCAATCCATTAGCGTAATTAGTACTTAAAGCGTATAACCCTAACGGGTAGTAAGACGTGGTGCTAAATAATAATAATTTATCTACGGACACTATAATAGTACGTTTTCTCCAATCAAGCTTCTTAACTTCTACTCATGTGATTAAGTCGTTAATAGCCTTCATTTGAAACATTTTTATTAAATAAAATATAAAAATCTTTATATATCTCGATTCACTTTATCAAAAATTAAAATAATCCAAACTTCTTTTTAATCTAAAAATGTATATAAATCTTTGTAGGGATTTTCTCATATAAAAATATCATTTCTAACATTACTGAAAAACACACACATATATATATATAAAACAAGTTTAATTTTAAGCGTAGAAATACCATGGCCTTGTGTAAAACATTAATAACGTGTTATACTTTAATGAAAGTGCTGTCAGCATGTTAAGCTTTGAAGGAGGGGGACAGAGAGGAGTGTATGGATGTGTGAAAGATTAGAGGGTGCATGATGATGGTGGAAAATCTGGTAGAGTCCATTTTAGTCACTCCATGGATGGAAGAGAAATGGAACTGACATCGCTTTTCATTCCTGGGCTTGGAAGCCATGAGGTCATGGAAACATAAGACTTTCAGTGAAACTATCCTGACTAGAACAGTATCAATTCATTGTTAATGTATGTTCAAATGTTTATTTTACGCTAAAGACGAAAGTAATTTGTTAATTACAATTTTTCACGTTCTTTTACTAATCTGGGCTATCCGAATAATCGGCATAACATTTGTACCACGAGTACCTTATTGGGAATTGTAAACCAGGCGTAGTGATACACAAACGCTGCCCTGGATGTTGGGGTGCACCATTTAGAATGGTAGTAAATGTTTTCTCAGTGGCAGAGAGTGCCTCTTTTAGTTTACGGTGCTTCATTTGTTTTAAAGGAAATTCCGTAGGATGCCCGTGATATTTTACGAAATAAGCATGCACTCGGTAAGATTTTATGAATTTTAAACGCGTTTCAGATTTAAGATTTCTGCCATGATAAATTAGAGAGTCATGTTAAAAAATAAATTTGCTTTTAATATCACTCATACAATTAATGGCTAAGTAAATCATCGCACGAATGAGAAAAATCACTTAAGTCAACTTTATTGGTTTTGCGAATTACAAGTCTTGTAGTAAAACCAGAGATAGTTTATATTTTAAATGTTTTATATACAAATGTATAGATCATTAATCTTTTTACTCTTTCGTATCAAGAGAAAGTATATTGATACTGAAACTATTGATCTAGAGGTTATGATGAATCTTTACGTTTTCTCGTAAACACGAACCCAAAAATGTAGATCTTACAATTCTGTCCCTGGCCACGGATCTGAATCGATTACATGAATATTGTTCAAATTTGATATTTATAATCTATAGGGCTATATATCGGTAACGTGTTTTTTTTAATTTGACTAGCCATAACATTAAGGTTACTTTACTGATGAGTGAATTTCTTGAATTCCAATTTTCAGAAAATGGCTCAAGTGATTTAAATTAAAATAAGTCTTTAAGATATGTCTAAAGTGGCCAATAGCCTTGCGTCATTTGTTTTTGCGTAAAAAATTAGTTGAAGGGACGTTTAATGAGAGTAAATGTTGGAAAATTAAAAATATGTTGGATAGGTTTATAACGATTTTATTTAAAATTGATTTCTGGGGATTGTGGATTATGATAAATAACAATATCGACCTGTTTTTGGGGTAGAGTCGCATTTATAAGTGATTTACTAATTTTTCAAAAGCTTTAAATATTTTTTAAATGAATTTAATGATTTGATTACAAATGGGAATGCTCTACATGACAATTACAAATTTATTCTTGTTTGTGGAGTAAAAACTTATTAAAAATAGTTTATTTGTGACTTTTTTATAAAATTTTAAATATATATGGTTAAAAGTTATCTATTAATTGGTTTGCATTATAAACAGCTATACAAATTTGCGTTAAAAAAATACACACAACAGGAATTAACAAATTACAGATTTTGGTCAAATTTGATATTTTTTTTTTAAATAGCTATAAAGATTTTGTTCAAAATTGGGATCGAGAGAGTATTTACATTTTTATTCATAAAGTATCTTTATTTATCTAAATAAATTAATTCAAGGGTCGTTTACTTATGTCAAATTATAGAATATTAGATTTTTTTAAATTTGCCTTGATGATTTAATCCAAATTGAGAATATTCGAATAGATTTTTATTATAGATTAGGATACATTTTTTTTAAATAAATAATTTGATCATCTTTTGCAAAAAATCAATTTTGAAAATATAAGCTTTGTTAAATATATAATAACATTTTGATTCAAAATGTATGTGTATATAAAGAGTGTTTATTGTGATCAACAAGGTGACGTAATTGTTTTTATGAGTAAATATAAATAAGGGTAGTTTACTTAAGACTTAAGTTTGAAAATTGTCTTTGAAGCTAATAACACACAGTATGAGAAAGTTTGTGCAAATGTGTCACACCATTTATTTCATATACAGTTCTTCATGAAACTTTTCATGAATTCAAGTACTATTATAATAATATTGTTTGTACATTCTCTAAACTAACTTATGTCATACATTGATCATGAATGTTACTGTATTCCACTAAACCACAATATTTATTTAACTAACAAATATACTATATAATAAAAATTATTGTTTCATGACTCATATAAAACTCTCTTACGCGTTATGTGTAAAAAGTCATGATAGTTCTGTACTTATCACCATAATTGAAACAAAAATATTTATTTCAGATTGTTCTTATCAAAAAGATTGATTGATAAGATTACTTACCTATAATCACTTCATTATAAGGAATTACAATTAAATATATATTTTTTTTTACTTGGAAAGCTATTTATTTAATGTGTATGCCTCTTAATAATCATACAGGATGTTCACATATTCACACTAATAGCGTAAGTGTTATTAAGTTACAGTTTGATCTCTTGTGCCCTCATTTGCTAGTAGGTGGAGCGGGAAACCCTTTAGGTAGAACCACGAACATTACATCCGACCAATATCAGAAGGAACCTTGACCTCCTAGCTAGCAATAATTCGGTCTGATCTTGAAGTGAATATTTTAGATCATGCGACCATTGATAAATATAGAAAATATATAATTATTTAATAAAATTAGAACTAATAGAACCTGCATGAAAGTTAAAGCTAAATTAAATCATAGACGATTTTTGATCAAAAGAATCTTCAGACTCTTTGATACGTGGTCACCCTTTGCCACCCGTGGCAGCATTACAATCACGTTTTCTAGCGGGAGTTTATTATTCTCACCAACCAACTTTATCCCTCCACACCCGCACCCCCCACCGTCACTAACACAAACCCATCCCCCATCCCCAGCACCCTTTCATGCCCTCTCTCACTTTTTTTTTTAATTTTTCTTCTTTTTTTTCTCTTCCCCACATCACTAAATATTATCTGTCCCGTTATATCTCTTTCTCTCTCTCTCTCTCTCTCTCTCTCTCTCACACACACACACACACACACACACATACACACTTGCTGTTCCACTGACACGTCCGTATTAAGGCACGAGGCGACTCGACCTTTTTAGTGTCGTATAGTAATGACGTAAGCACGTCGCTAGGAAACGTCACACACGTGTTTAGTATGAGCCTCCAGGATCTCTGACTATGAACAGAGTAATATTCTGACGTATCATAATAATACACATCCAAAGCTTTTTTTAAAGAAAAAAAACACGCTAAAATTAAAATTAAATGTGTGTATTTATATATGTAGACTGAAAAATATATACATACATTTTTTTAGATGTTATTTAATTATTTTAAAACGTTTCAACCAATTTGTTAGTTTGATTAAGAAATAATTCTCATCAGTGAACACGCAAACTAAATGTCTGCATCATTTATTTTGGTTTGCTGTTTACATGGAGGTTGGTTTGAAAAAATTCCGGTACAGACTAATAGTAAGTAAGACGTAGTAAAATAAATAACTACTGAAAATGTTCGGATTTTAGTTTTAGTAATCATAATACTAATCAATATTAATTTACATTTAATTGTTTGTTGTGGTAATATATACTTACTTAGTATAACAATATTATATTAAATAGATGAGACTTATTATATTTTATCTGGTTCTTAAATTAATATTTGCAATTTTCATAACATAAATCGCACCTATTAATATTTCCTTATCAATAACATGAATAATGCCAATATTCTCTAATTTAATGAAATAATTAAGATATGTTTATTTGTGTTGTATAGTACCGTTATGTATTTCTCTCAAAATATCTGTAATATATTTTTGTATTAATGAAAATTTAAGAATATTTGTCTGTAACTATATGATAATTTTATAACATTACTATGATAAACAAAATCACAGTTGCATATTTTTATTATTCATGAACATTCGGATCCATTTTTTTTATTCACATAATATTTACATTCAAATTTTACCACGCAATTGAATATCCTATTTTATTTGATAACGTGCGTTATATATACCTTAATATTTTGTGTTCCATCGACCTTTCGTTGACAAAGTTATGCTAAGCCACGACCCCTAAATTCGACGTATATGAACTTTTATCGAAAGGAAGATAGTAGGTGGAGGGTGTAGGGTGGAGGGTGGAGGGGACGTGAATCAGGGGAGCGACAGATTGTTGTACGATGTGGTACGGGTCGAATCTTCAATACTGTAAATAACAGTGATTTCCCATCAGTCAATAATCACAGCAAACACGCTACATAATTCAGTCTCTGGAACGTACAATCCAATCATTCAGTCGTATGCTTTGGAGCAACGAAATTTAACAGGTGACAAATTGACCAAATACACCAGGAGCCACTGCTTAACGACACTTTGGGTATTATTTTCTTCAATGCAGCTACTGGAAGAGTATTTCCACCAAGTTATCGTCAAAATCCCACACGCTTGGATCCTAATAAAACTATACATAGCTCATATAAATAGTTGACAAGAAAATTTTAACACTCCTAACAGCCCTAATATATCAAGCTGCATGATGCTTGACATTTTTTTAAATACCCTTTTTTTATGGCTAATAATAATATATATCGAAATAACTCTCTGAATATCATATGACTTAAGGAATGAATATATATAGAAGTATATCTATTAATAAATATGTATATATATTGGATAAGATTCGTCCTAAACAATGTTGGGCTTTACCTTCAGTAGTTTCGGAAAAATTTAGGAAAAACTAACTTAGTCCAAATTTGTGTAATTCTAACATAAATCACCCTGTAACCGGCCAACAAGAGAAGACGAGATTGACATATTTAACTGTCTTCCCACTGGTGCTAATAAGGACAAGTTAAAACTTATTCTAATTAGTATTGTCTCAAATACTTACATGTATAAATGATTATTTAAGAAAGGAAATATTTATATTTTGTACAAAATACAAACATGACAAAGCGTGTACCTATATAAAACTGAGAATACTAAAATATATTATTCATTTTAGCTCAAGTACATTATGTGCGTGTGCTTTTTTGTAGCAAAGAGGAATTTTATATACTCAGGCTACTTAATAAAAGAGGGTATATGCTTTGTGACAAAATATTAGTTTGATTATTAAGTTTCATTTACATTTTCTATGATGGAGCTCAAAATGATTGCCAAAAATACTCAAAGTGTAGTTCACACAAATTGAATGCAGTGTTGTTTAGTATATTAGTATTTAAATTCGGGGTCAGTTTCCAAACTAGGACGAAAAAATTAAGTATCTTCAAATTTTCTTTAGGATTATTAATATTTAAGTGGTTTTTTTGTATCACGAACTAAAATGTCTTTGAGCACTTGATTGATCTTATTTTAATGTATATGTACTGAATATTTTGTTCATAAATATTGAACCGAGAACAGAATTACTCACTAATCTAACATAGACGGATTAGTAATATTAGAGAGACCTTATCTAATATTTAATGGCTTAACAAATTCATCAATCATAAAACAATTTGGTCCCTAGATGACCTTACAAGTGTTATTAAAGTAAACTTCATTAGGTTGAATAATATATAAGATAAAATACACCGTAATGGTTTCTCATCTGTTCACACAAGTTAACGACATTGTCAGACGATATATACGCCTAAACTTGTCGATCCCTCAATATGAGTCGAGTTTTTTTTAAATAACCGCACCATTGAACGTGCGCTTTTAGGGGGTAGTGAACGGGGGCGGGGAATGGGACGAAAGAAAAGGTAAATGTTTTTGAAATTCTTATAGAAAAAAAAAGGTCAAAATAAATCAAATATATATCTATAGTACAGTAGGCCCATGGCTCCTTTAGTGCTAACTGACAGCTCACAACTGTTACCAGACCAAATTAAGTATCCCTACGCCGACCCATATGATCTGCAAAAACATGTGTTTAGCAGCTGTCATTTCTGACAGTCAAAATTTAAGTATATACCTAAATGTTGACTGTCAGAAGTCAGCTGTGAGCTGTCAGTCAGCACCAAAGAAGCCACGGGGCTACTGTAGAAACAGAATTTTATTTTCTTCACAATGTCTTATCAACAGTAATTCTTGAATATATGTCAACGATGTTCTAGAATTTATGATTTTTTTTCTCTTCATTTAAAAAATTTCTCATTAAATGCTAGTATGTTGATGACAGATATTCAGGAACTGTTGAAGTTACCATGTGAAGAAAACTAAATTCTATATTATTACTGGAGTAATATTTGATTTATTTTGTCAAAAAAACAGTTCTTCCCTAATAACGTCAAAACCCCTTGACATTTTCTTTCATTCTACTTCCACTCTACCGTAAGATAGTTAAACTAGCATTGCACAACTTCGTAGTTTATGTATGTACTCGTATTGAGACTATAATACCAGCCGAGTGCCTTATGGGTGAATTTGTAAACGCGATGAATCACAGTGTTTTTCCAACTCTACTCCTCGATAAGTTTGGTGCACTTTGTATAAAGTCCAGCCTCAACATCTACGCTTAAATGAATAAGGAAAAGTTTTCACAACAGATTTTGCTCTTTTATAACCTTTTAATTTTTATTAGATTTACTTTTAGCCCTTTCTATCGTTTTCAGCCTTTTTTTTTCTTTTTAAACCTTTTTTCCCTTTTGTGACATTTTTGTTATTTTAGCCTTATTACCTTAATCCCCTTTTTGCACTTTGTTATACTTTCACTATTTTTTATATATCTTACCTTATTATACAAATGAAACTATTATATTTACATTTTTCTGTTCTATCCTTTTTGAACGTTTTACACCTTTTTATAACAAGTACTCGACTTTGCCTGGATGAAATGTTTTAGGAATAAAAGTAAGAAGTATAAAAAGGTGTAAAAGGAGTAAAAGGACCAAAAGGGTAAACAAATTCTTACCAAACTTTTTAAAAGGGGTAAAACGGGTAAGTATAGTTTAAATTGGATTATAAGAAATTAAAATGTATAAAGGGAAAAAAGGGCAGTGAAAAAATGAACAAACGGGGAAAAACTCCAAAAATTATGTAAATGACAAAAATTGTGAATATAGCAAAAAGTATATATCATAAAAATTAAATAAGTTATTAAGTTTAAAGGGGTTAAAAAAGCATTAAAAGTTGCAAAAACTTCCATAAGGTTATACAGATATATAGAAAAACTATTCTTTTTTACTAGATATATCCGCTCTGGAGGACGTATAATCTATGGTATCATTTTAAAAATAGATTATACTGCCGGTGACCGGGAGCTTGTGGTTTGATCCTAGTTGGGTGTACTGAGGTTTTTTTTAATGGTTTCCTACACTCTCTAAATGCCCTCCTCATATCTAGCCCAATATCTTAGTTATTATATGTCTGTATGACCAGAACAACTAATAAGATGTGGTACTAAAATATATATACAATAATATACGTTAATAAAAATGCGTAAGACGCGCTTAGCACTCATGAATCGCTTCTCAACACATTTGTTTAACAATTTCACTACGTTTTTCTTCTTTTATCCTTTCTTTTTAATCTTATTTTAAACATTTTTAATATAAAAATATAAATAAATTAATATTAAGGTTTATTCTTGTAATTTTTCTAAAGTTGCCTGTGAAAGCCAGGGTTAATGTGTAGCGTCTAAACTGTTATAACTATATTATGTATCTCATAGATTACTCGATAATATGTATATGTGGCTCACAGTAACGCATAAAATAGGTATTATCTATGTTATTAAATCTCAACCATAAGAAGTTTGTCACCAAAATAGTTATTATTACTATTATTATTTCTATTTACTTTACATCAATATTACTTATTATTATTATTATATCTATTTACTTTACATCAATATTACTTATTATTATTATTATTTGCACCGCGTTTTACTACCCGTTCGGGTTATACGCACTTACGCTAATGTGTAATAGTAGGGTGATTGTGAGATGAAATGGAAGACCTACAGTTTAACGTGGAATCCAAACCACGGTGAAAGCCTGGCATTCACCATCAATATTATTGTTTCCAGCCTATGATCTGGGTCAGTTTTTTATTCACGCCATATATTTGTCCACTACTTACTGGTTAGGTCTGTTGTGGTGTCATAAGACTTATCATATGACTTAATAATAGGCCAGGCACACCATCCAGTCCCCAGTATTAATTTATCAATGTGAACGGGTAAACCCACATTTCACCAATGATAAATGTTTCGCCCATCACGAGAATCGAATCCGAGACTCTTAACTCAATAGGCAGACACACTACCAATTTAGCTGAGGTGTCAGATTATTATTTTTAATATTTATAGTTATTAGTAAATCATTAAAGAAAAGCTATCCCGCTCTGTGTAACAGCATAACTGAGTGCGGTGATTTCTTTCAAAGATCACCTTTATTACATAACAATGGCCAAAGTGCCTCACCATTGTCTTTTGCAAAAATATACACAACTTATTCCTACGAATATAATGCTAATTTTTAAAAGCCGGGCATGACTTTTCACAATTTTGGTTTGGAGTAGGGAACGGAAAATGGTTTATATCAACGGAAAATGGTTTATATCTACAGATTCTAGTCCGGTCCTCCCCGATTCAGCAATAATCGGTTAGAAACACAGTGTGGTAGAACTTGGTAGATTTCATGTATGGAAAAAATGTCGAACTATTGCTGGCAATTCAATCACAAATAAAGAAATTTTGGCTTCAAAAGATGAAGACTGCGCAAATGTGAAAAGTGAAATTCTATGGAAGTTGCCTGGTGATATTTGGAGCTGTTACAGTAGTGACGTTATTGTTAGCGACGATAACGGTGAACAACTATAGCTTACAGCAGAGTTTTTAAACCTTCCGGAAGTAATCAGACTGCCCAGTCACAGAATGGAACTAGATGAAAATGCATTTGGGTTGCTTACGCTTAACTTAAACAAAGTGAAAGGTCTTATAAATGTTACAAGATTGCAAATGAAACGCATGCAATATAACTCCATTGATAACGGAATACTGACTGGAGCATAGCGCGTACAGCAAGGACTTATTCCTATAGTGAGACTATCTCCTTCAGAAAACGTTTTGCTATCAAAATTACAACGCATGATATTTCCGTTGACAGTTGCTTTTGCCATGATCATTAATAAGATAAAAGTATAACCCTTTACAACCCTTTACTGCCCAACTCTCTATTTGCAAAGCCCACTCATTCAATAGGTAAAAATATTCCTAACTGAATAAAAAACAGGCGATGTAGAGAACAATGTTTTACACATACATAAAAAAACATTGTTTATAAACAGTTTCTAGAATGTATTCATATGAATGATAAACTAGTTAAAATATAGCTCAAATAGCCTATTAATTAAACATATTAATTAAATTAGGATTACCTATACAATTTGTCATTAAAAATTTAAAATATAAATTGACTTGGTAAGAATTGGTAATATGTTCGATCATTCTATTGATATTTTTTTTAAAAGAAGGCAAAATTTGGTCGGGAAAAATAGTCTATAGTTAAAACTATTCAAATATAATTTTAATAAACACTATGTATAATAAATATTAAGCAGCTATATGCGAAAGGAGATTTTTTTTAAACTGGGCCAAAATATTTTGTATTTAGTGTATCTTTTACTACACACATGGAATTAGAAAAAGGATAGACCAAGCCATAGAGTTGGAATAAAACTCAGAACTGTCAAACACTCAGTGGATTTTATATGTGCCTATATTTTAAAGGCAGTGGAACGTTTGATCCGTATTAGCACAAATGTGTACACTATGTGCGATAAGTTTTAACTCCTCCTTGGAATCTTACACTAGCATCATAATAATCAACCCCTTACCTTCCAAGTCGTATATACATTTGAATTAATATAGATGGGGTGTGTTAAAAGAGGATAAGAGGGGAGGGGGTTGAAATATCCAGGAAGCAAATATTTTAAAGCCAATAACCAACGAGCCACCAGCCAACCTCCCCTCCTACCCTGTGAATTCATAACAAACCAGGGCAACGAGGGTTACATTATTTTGCCAACAGAATGTACACACGTGCGCACAATGAGTTTTCCCGGCAGAAGCGGGTGTATTAACATACCTGAGAGTTCACGGATCCATATGTGAAAAGGGTGGTTGGAGTGTGGGGTGGTGATATTGATTTATTGGCCTAATTTATGGAAATAAGGGTGGGTTGGTCGGGGATGAGTTTGGGTACCGGTATAGAGGAGTAAAGGGATGACATTCTGGTAAATACTTTATGTTGATGCCTAGTGCCAACCAGTCCCTGCCAATGGGTAAAGGGGATAGATGGTTCTAAAATGAAGAGCCAGAGTAAAAAAGAGATGGTTGACAGGGGAAAGGGAGTAGGCTATAAATGGGCAGTAGGGACCTGTGGGATTGTGTACCCTCCATGTGTCCTTTGTTAGATTTGTGGTGCTGTACACAACGCGTACTTAAATAAAAACAGGCCTCAAGGGTGGTGCATTTGTGTCATTTGGAAGTGGGCAGGCTTTCACTTGATAGTGCTATGTTTGTCAAAAGCACTTTGGTGAGGCAATAAGCGACCATTTATTTATATTGTCGTTGTTAATTAATATTAAATGTGAATCACCGCATTCAGACATGTTTCACTAAGCCACGTCCGTGGTTGGCAATATGAAATGCTTGTGCATAGATGTATTGATAATAATATTTGAAATATGGTAAGCATACCACGATAGTAAAATAGATATTATTTTGAACGAGTTTAACAGAGGTGTACTTGTTAATGTCTAAAGTGTAGAATAATTTATATATAAAAGAGAGAATTCATAAATATGATGAATTACTCCAATCACTTCTGAGAAAAATTGGCCAAAATCCCTGTGGGAATAAAATTCAGTATTATATAGATATATAGCGAGGTGTTATAGTGAAATTAAATACTCAGGCACTAGGGACCAATATTAGTTAACTAACTTTAAATAAAAGATTGAATCCAAAAAAATCATAATCGGCTAGTAGGTGAACTAAAAAGACAGTCTCATCTTGTTTGATTTACCGCTAACGAGGAGGTCAGAGCTTAACACCCGAAAATATATACTAGTGGCGTTTTTTTATATATATTATTTCCCTACCTCCTTCCAAGAAAATTATGGAAAAATATTTACTTTTATCTTTCTAATAATTACTATTTCACTATCGTATTTTTTAAATACGTATATACCATCATCGGAGTAAGTTACAACAGAAAAATAATTGTATAGCTACTTAAAGTTAAAAGCTCAATAGCATTAAACGAAATATTAAATATACAATCATCCCTTTCTAAACGTACAATGTATATATAAATATAATGAACACTTGGCATATATATATATATATATATATATATATATAAAGTTTACATTATTTCATATACTCAGTCTCTCGACTCTTTTGATGCAATCCTATATTCATTTCTATCCTATGCCAAAGTTTTCATCTCTGCATAGATATTACAGCTAACATCCTCAATAATGATCTGCTTTGTATACAATAGTCGTTATTTATCTTTTTAATATAAATATATAAAGAATAATATTACTACCATATTAATACATAGAGAATTTACTTAAACTAATTTGTTTAAACTTAAAAATAACTATGTCTAAAATATAAGAATCTAAATAGCAACACGTATTTATATTGGAAGGTGAGATCAAACCAACAAAATATTAGAAGGAAAACTTAATATAACAATTAGTTGCTCACAGGAAAAAGTCAATTATGGAAGTAATTAAAAATAATATTCAGCTGAAAATAGATATACCAATGAAAATATTATTTAACATAAGTATAAGGAAAATGTATGGGTCAAATATAGTCAAATAAAAGGGAGAAGCTGTCGTTGAAAAAGTGAAAAAGTAACAAAAGGGACATATAAATTTAATACAAAATATCCTTCAAATGCTAGAAAAATTAAAGCAATTAAAGAAACTTATAATAAACAATGACACATCATTGAAATTTGGGACATTAAAATCAACCAATATACATTTAAGAAAGAGCAGAAGCTACCTTATACGATTCAGATACATAAAGTAACAACTAATATATTAAGAAACTCTCAAAAAGTCATTAAAATTCAAAAATAGTATATTAAAAGTGAGTCCAAGAAAGACCGAAACATAATTAAAATATTAACGTTTGAAAATAGTTTAAGATATTTGAAGATAAAATATACTATTTATGTTTGGAAGGCAAAGAGTGCTAATAAATACAACAATGAATAAATTATATACATCCTTATAATATATAATTTGATAAGCCCTTTTCTGGAAATAGAAATTACAAGGAAATGACAACATATTTCACAAATGATCAATCATTTTAACGGCTAAGCATTCAGGATGTTGGGAAAGAATAGTAGTTTTCTACGAAAGCCATATTTTCACAGATAATTTTTAGTTTTTCATTCTTTGTTTAATCACCATGGAAGCCGTTATTTGCTGCGTGGCTGTACATTTTTAAATAAAATATATCTGTTTGGCTAGAAAATCATAATTTAATCTATATTTGTTGGTCCGAACACACAACAATTTTCTTTTTGGATTAATGTTTCTCTTTGGATTCTGGTAGCAACACATCTAAATTGAGATGCCTAAATTGGTGAATCATTTATTTGTTGTTAGAATGTTGCTATTCTTAAATTGCATTCAAATCAATCATATAAAGCATAATTCGAAAATTTAAAATTTAAATTGTTAAGTTTGTGAAAATATTGTCGTTTCGTGAATAATAAAATAATGTTCAAACATGTTTTGGTATGTACTATAAGCTTAAAAACGATCAAATGATCTTGACTAATGTATAAAAATAGCCTTTATAAATATTAAATATGAGTTTTTGTGTTCATCTTTCTAAAATAATGGGGTTTGATGCTCATTTTATTCAAATAATGGGGGTTTATGTCCATTTTTGCCATTAGTAACACAATAAAAATGAATAAGTTAAGATAATTCTTAATTTTACAGCTTAATTTTGAGGATATCATATTTAAAATAGTAATAGTTTGTGTACCCCAGTTATATTTTCACATTCTTACAAATACAATAAGTTCAGTTATGTTTCCATGTTGAAACTTAATTTTGAGAAATGATATTTCAAAGAAGTGTAATGTTTTGTCTACCAGATCAATATTTTTACAGTCTCTCTTTCTACCTTACACTCTCTCACGATCTCACACAAACACACTTTCTCCCCCACACTCTCCCCACCCCACCCCCCACAAATTCTCATATAATATTCTCGCATTCTTTCTCTCACATTTTATTCTTATTTCTCACACACTCTATACCTTCCCATGCACTCTCTTACACAATTGTCCTCACATTATTATTATTATACTCTCTATCTTAAGCTTTGTCAAACGCTCTCTCTTTCTCAAATACTCTTTCTCTCTCTCAAAGGCTCTTTCTCAAAAGCTCTCGCTCTAACTGTTAAAGGTTCTCTTAAAACACACATACTCTCTCTCTCTGACCCTCTATCAAACTCTTCTCTCAAATTCTTTCTCGAACTAATTTTATCACAAACTTTCTCAAAACAACAATCTCTCTCTCTTTCTCAATATAATTCTATCCATTTTAAACTCACTTTCTCTATCTCAAACTAACTAACTCTCTCTCTCTCTCTTAAACTCACTCTCTCAATTTCTCTAACTCCCTCTCTCAAACACTCTCTCTCTTAAACTCAATCGGTAACTCCCTCCTATTCTAATTTGAAAAGCCCGTTTGCGGTGATAGAAATTGCTAAGAAATATCTGAACAGATTTTGACAAAAGACTTCTCATGTTAAAGGTTATAGATCTAGAATTTCGGGAAAAGTAGCCATTTATAAAAAATCTAACTTTCTCATAGAATTTTTAGCTTTTAAGTATCTGTTTACATCACCACGGAAACCCTGATTTGCGCATGATTGTGTGTATGTATATATAATATTTATCTCTAGTTACAAATAATACTAACTCAACTCTTACTTTAGTGGTATGGTGTAACAAATATAAAGCTTACTACAGCTATTTGTATATTTATCAAACACATCTACGATATCGGGTTATATTAATAGATATAGCATTGTTGATTTTCATCCTTCCTCTTATTTGTCGTTCTTATGTATAATTTGTTAAGCCCTTTTGCGGTAATTCAAATGGCGAGAAAATGGTTGAATCGACTTTTACAAACGTCCAATCATTGTAAACGTTATGGGTCAAGGATGTCGGCCAAAATAGTAGCTTAAAACGAAAACCCAAATTTCCTAGTGGATTTTCCATCTTTTCATTCTGTGCACGCAAGGGCTCATCTCTACAATCATTATTTGTGTACATCATCATGGAAACCGTGATTTGTGTATAGTTGTACATGGATAGATAAAATATTTGTATTTGTTTAAAAGTAACAAATAATTTTTACTTGAGTGTTTTGGTGCAACAAATAAATAAAGAGCTGGAAGAGGGGTAGTTTTAAAGTTCTAATTGTGGTTCGAAGGGGGGAAAATATACGTTTTTATTCAAATTAGACACCAAAATATTTATGTAAAATTTATAGCCTTTGACAAGTTTAACTTTTAACTAGAAAGTCGAGTGAATGCTTTTTATAAAAATATTTTCTTAATAAAATGTTTAGAATATATTTTAGTTCAAATAACTGCAGAAATCGCTGCAATGATCCACTAGTATATGTATATTTAACAAAATATATAATATAAATTAGTTTTTAGATCGTTTTTAAATTAGAAAAATAATTTTTGAGAACGTGAAACATTAAAAGTATATAATAAGTTTACTTAGAAAACTTTAATTCAAAATATTTTATAATAATTTTTAAACAGTATCTCAATTACCGTTAAATCTTAAGGCTTTTTATAATTATTACGTCAATGTATTAGTTATAGGAATGATAAAATATTTTGGAATAGGCGTCCCTGAATTTTTGTGTATGGAAACTATTTAGGGAAATCCACATTATATACCCATCTACGATTCAAGCCCTGAAATTTTCGATCCGTGAAAGCTGGAATTTACAATATTTGTTTTAATAATGGCTGATTTACAGGTCTTTTTTTTTTAACAAGATTCCAAATTATGATAAAATTATGATTTATTCTCTCAGGAATCAGTATATAAATTAGGCTAACGCCTAGAATATGTGCCAAGGCGTGGGGTAAATGAGGTTCTCTTATTTAGTTTAAGAGTGATAAAATAGCAACGATGTGGCTTAGTGACTACTTGTTATATTTTAAATATGAGTTGGTATGCAGCGATATTAAATATGTTCATTTAAATTAATGAGTTGAGTACCTTTCCAGACGAAATAAAAGTTTGTATGAAAGGAAAAAGTAAGACACATAAAAGAGTTAAAGCAAATAAAAGCATATTATATAATCGAATAATTCTGTCTGTTCATATTTATTATACGAAACTTTTATGCATATACAACATTCACGATAAAGTAGAGTTACATTAACCAGCGTTCATTACTATTGTGCACTGATTTTATCAACAACTCGATTAAATGACATATATTTTTATTGTGTGGACAAACATATTTTTTTAAGCTTAAGGATACAAATTTAAAATAATATAAAGAGATAAAAACCCAATTGGAAGTTCTCAAATAGTATAGTAAAAGTTGGGGTTTCAATAAACATAATAAATTAAAATCCTAGCAATGTACTCTCACAAAAAACATAAGTTTTAATACATATTAAGTTGTACACTAAATTATTAAAATTAGTGCTGTAAGGCTGTGTGTGAGACCTTTTGTTATTATACTTAAGTCTTGAAACGGTCAACGGTTCTTGCATATATATATATATATATATATGTATGTATGTAATTAAAACTTCTTAAAACAAATTAGAAGATGAACGCGCTATAAAATATTTCCTTTAGTACAAAATATGAAATATTATTAGATACATTTTTCTTAAATTAAAATTGATGGTACGTAGCTCCGCACCGACTTTCTCGCTCTGTTGTTATAAATGGAGATATTTACTCAAAATTTGTAATATAATACAATAGTGTACCTGAGATCAAATTGTGCTATACATACGTAAAACTATTTTTGTTTCACGGTTTTAAATTTTATGATTATATTTTTTTTAATTAACGTCTTAATTTGTATATTAGGACAAATAAAAAAATATTGATACTGGGTTCCAGAGAGTTAACACTTCGTATTAAAATTATAATTTCTGGTTAAAATTTTCAGCATTTTATCAGTGGATGCACATCTTACGGTTATCTCATTGCTACTAATTTTCTCTTTGATAAATTTTGACAATAAATTAGGTAATTATTGACTGTTGAGTCTAAAATGAGATAGATAAATCATTGCTGTACCAGGGGTGGATCAACGATGTGGGCAATGTGGGTCACGCGTCCCCTTTCAAGAAATTAAACCTCTTAAATCCATGTTGAAGTCCCTACCGGTTTTATTGTCACGTAATACTATCTCAGAAACCAGAGTTATGTTTTATTGTTATTGTTAATATTATTAGAGGATTAATATATGGTAACTATTATAAATACTAAGGACCATTTACATTAAGTATTAAAGTGGTGAAAATAAGTATTAATGAAACTACCCAAATTTAAGTTGCGTTCCTCTCACTTGTTGCAAGAACCATGTTTAGGTTTAAATTTATTTTATCATTTTTACTATAAATATTTCAATGGTTAATAATAAATATATTTCTTTAAAATAATATATTTTTAAATAACGTGTTTTAAACAAAATCATTGAATAATACCACACACATAACGTGTTAGTACGGCTTAGTGGTAAAATGTCGATTTAGAATGAGAAATAATTATCCCTATTATATAGTGGAGTTAAAGTTCGATTGTTCGAAGTATGAATAATTCCATCTATTTTGTCTAATTAATTGAATAGCTAAATAACTATTTATATAATAATCACCCGCTTTGGTGGCGTAGTTGGCTAACGCACTTGTCATGTTGAGCTCGACCGCTGAGGACGGGGATATCGAGGTTCGAATCTCGGTCGGGTGAACTGGGGGTGGCTTTTCCTAAATGGTTTTCCACTCTCCCTCCACACTCCACGCAAATGCGGGTTCACTTCCTCTAATTAAACCTCCCCAATTCCTAATCCATTAGAGTAATTAGTACTTAAAGCGTATAATCCGAACGGATAGTAAGACGCGGTGCTAAATATTATTATTATTATTATTATATAATAATTGTTATAATGTTTAAACTTATTCCCTTCTAAATAATAAATATTTGTTTAAATCCTTCTTCTTCTTATTATTATTATTATTAGCACGGCGTCTTACTAACCGATCGGGTTATACGCACGAACCGATCCCAATGGAATCACCCGAATCTCGCTCCCTTCCTCACGGAAATCCTGGATTCGCCGGTGTGATGTACAAATATTTTCCCTGAAGGGTTCAAGGAAAAACATCAACTTCTTGAAAGACATACTAATTATTTGCCTACTCTATGGCATTAGAGATGTATTGCTTTTGAACTTAATTAGTATCTTTTCACAACTAGAGCTCACAAAATTCTATTAATATATGTGCCAATACCTCCGAAGATATTGGCTTTATAAAATTACATTTCAAATAAAAGTTTTTTATTTTTAATAGTACTAAAATTTTACAAAGATATGTTATCTAGTATATCAAATAGTTGCGGATATGCAGAAATCTTTGCTTCTGTAAAGAACCCTAAAAAGTTATTTTCATGGGAATATTAAAATAACAATTTTATTTATAATCTGATTACACGCCTAGATACGAATTTTTATTAAAATCTTTAGAGCCAATTTAAAGAATATCGATTTTTTTTTTCACTTTTTGCTTTTTATTTAACTATTATTAATTTTGAGATTAAAAGGAAATACAGACACACGGCATTACAAATACCACTATTTAGGGTTCAGGGATTAATTAGACGTTGACATCCATCAACATTTCGGGTTAGATTATTTTTACGGTCGCAATACTTTACCATTTGTGTTCGAAAAGTTAAAAATTATATATTTTCGTTTAGCTTGAATGTTATTGGTTTTATAAAAATATGTTCGAATAAAATATTTTGATTATACATAGTTTTATATCCTATATTTTCTATGGTAAGTAATTTCATATCTCAAATAGTTTCAAAGATATGATAAAAATAAAAGAGAATTTACGCATCAGACCAGAGCCCTTAAAGTCATTTTACCGAAATATTGAGGGTATCCGTTTGTTTTAAATATTTATAGATGGTTCGAAATGAAATTTAATCAAAATCGTTATAATGTATTTTGAGAAAATTTACTTTTTCTTTCTTTGCCCTTCACTAGACTACCCTTAATTTTTGGGATAGATATTCAATTCCAAAAACATTTTGGGGCAACCCTATAATTATTGTAGATACCAAGGTTTAGCCCGATCGGTAAAATAGTTTTGGCTTTAGTAGGAGGTACAGACAGACAGCCGGATATTCAAAAAACACTTTTTCGGATTCGGGGGGTCATGAAAAG
>CABEEJ010000546.1:208854-249202 GCA_901482245.1 Timema douglasi
ATATATATATATATATACACACTTAACACCACGTCTTACTATATATTTGCCACAGTTAACTTAGTAATGGTTCTCAATACTTTATTATAACTAAGACATATGCAAATCTAAGTTCACTTTAAAACATTTATCTACATTAATACTGTTCCTTATATTGAAAAGTAACATATTTTTAATTTCATATTTTCTTTAAATAAAGTTTCTCCACCACCCGCAACTTCTCGTTCATTTGTTTGGATAACACCTTCCCGGGTAGCACCTCCTTCCACTATGACGTGGTTTTTGGGGAAAGAAACCCGGGGTATAAATGATTATTCCCTCCCCATAGCTCTACGCCCCCACACATACACCTTTCCACCCTCTCAGGGGAATCTGAGCCAGCTCCTCTGGTTTCCAATGGCTGCTCTAACTGTAGACTACCCGGATGAAGAATAGCCATAGATTTATATTTTGTGTGGGTTAGGCCTTCATGTAGACGTGATTTATAGAAGACGTGTCTGCCACTGCTTCTATCCTCTTTCGTTAAAGGCGGACCCCACTTATATATATATATATATATATATATATATTATTTTGCCAAAATGCCCTCATTCCTTTATATCCCACCTCTTTTCATTTTTTGTTCTTTACTTCTATCTTAAGGAAATGTAAAACAATGGATAAAACTGAGTTGGTGATTAATGTCATGGCTTAATTATATTTTTTCATTAAGGTACAGGAAAAATTAGTTGGTGGAAATTGTGTAGATAAACCTTTAATAATTTATTTATTTTGTCTATCTACTAATTAGTTCTTTTTTTCCATAGCCTACGTGTTCAGGCTATACGCCTATGTACTAATTATTTTATATAGGACCATTTAAGAATAAAGACATTAGAATTTAAAGGAAGTGTACCCACATTTGCATTGAGTGTGAGTGGAAAAGCATTTTGAATAAACCCTGATATTCCGGCCATATGTAGTCTAGTATAGTGGGGGAGTAACTTTTTAGACCATGCGGCCACCGAAGATGGCCAATCCTTATAAAATTAAATTCACAAATATGTATAATATGTGTTAGTGAGTAAATATGTATATATTATTATAATTATTAGCCGACGAATAGTTCGTATACTTAAAATGATTACATGCAGTTTTCGTAAGAAACCTTGTATATACGAGAATGCCAAGTTAAACGTAAAATATAAAAATATTCGCTGTACCTTCAAAACTTTTGTTTAAATCGATTATTTAGTTTATTTTTTTGATTATTGTATTACTTTCAACAAAAATAAACAATACGTTTAAAAATGAATACTTCATCTTATCTGATAGATAAGGGTGTGGAAATAGAGCGCATATTAACTTAAATAAATTTGTAATAAACTGACAAAATAAATAATAATCCTAATCAAGAGCAGCGGTGAACACGAAGATTATACGTTATGTACGTCTAGTTTGGTTTGCAGGTTACGGAAAGCTAGAGGCTCAATTTTCAACCAGATATGCCAGGGGAGGCGTTTTCTAAGTAGTTTACCACACTCCCTTAATGCATATGTCAGTAAGTTTCCTCTAAATTCTATCTTCCACATCCCAAGACCATTAGTGTGATTAAATGCGAATAGTCCGTAAGGGTAATAATATGAGAATGATAAAAGCTCAAATCTACAAGATATTATTGTGCTTCTGCTTGTATAGCAGTGAGGTCAGAAACCAAAGCTTAGCTACTTATGGCCCATCTCCTCTGGTCTTTCGGTGATATTAAGGTTGATGTTAATAGTTAGATTTTTTTGTGTTGCCTAAATGGTTTACAATTATTTAATCCAGAAAACGTGGATACACTCTATCCCTTAAGTGTAAATATGTAGATATCTCTGGTGTGTATAGTCCAATCACGATATTTATAGTATTTTCTGTCTTTTTAAATATCACATTAAATATATCTGAATTCCTTGACCTCGATAGTGATTTGACACTTTAAAAAATGATTTAAACTGAAAAAATGTGTTTTTAAGGTGGACAAATGAAGAACCACATCTTAGTAACGTTTGTACTTACAAAAAAGGGCAAAGTAAACGTAAATGACCTTGAGTAAGACGTGTAATATTGTCTAGAACCTCCTTGCCTGCTTGATGAGTATGCAACCTGAACGTGAGTATATGTGCTCCCCCTCCATTCGAAGCTGGGCATGTACTCAACCCTTAGTCTGGTTAGTGTTACCCGTACCATCTGGTATAAAGCGAAATAGCTTGTTGAGCTCAGAAAGTATGATGGTTCTATGTTGTTCTCCACACTGAAATTATATTAGCGAGCCTGGAAGAGCATACCACTTCTGTTGGAAACGTATGTCCACATACCTACCAGGAATATTAATTTTACATTCCTCTTTCAACATGGAATTAACGGATTTAAACCTACGCCTGGTTTGAACCTACGAACATTGATTCCTGAGGCGAGCACCTTACCCCAATATCATCAATGTTGATTCTAGCATCTCCAAAATGCAGTAACGTGTCGTGGAATGCTGCCATGGTAAGCATAACTTATCAAAACTCTACCTGTAATATGTTTACTCAGTACGCATGTGATTAATCTTGTATTGGCTCTGCTGTACATTGGTCACAAAGGAACGTAACATTCTTTGATAGTGGGCTAGTTAAAGTTATAATAAGTGAAGTGAACCGATTCACGGATACTGATTAGATGTGTATAGTAAGTTTTTGTATTAAATTTTTGTTGTATATACCAATTGTACGTTTTTTAATAAAAACCTTTGATTTTAAAAAATTGTACTTGACATACTCTTAACATTTTACTACTATGAAAAACATTTTAAAGGTATTGTGTAGGTTTATTGAAGTTGTATAAATAGATTATTAAAAGTCAAATAAATATAGTGATATTATAATATAGCAATGAAAATATTAGAAAAGGCCTTCAAAAGAGGTTTAATTTATAAGAAAATATGGTTAATCAAGAGAAAATAAATAGTTTACAAACAAAACCAAAACCTAGGATTAATTAAGTACTCACTTCTACATACTTAAAACAAGTTCTGTTCACTATGGTAGCAAGTCATGACACGCCGTTTCTGGGAGTATTTCTCAGGTATAAACACACACGGATTTATGGATGTGTGTGTGTTGTTTAATATGGGTAAAAGGCTGAGGGTGGTATATTCATTTCCAAGTAGCCATTTCAAATTCAAGACCAATTCCCAAAGTCAGCTCACCTGTTGGAAGGTATGTGGGATATATTTCTCACCTGAGTGAGATGACGATTATCAAACGGGTCTGTATTATGTGTCTTGTCTTGAGGATTGTTGAACAGAGGAACACCCGTGGTGAAAGCTCCGTCTAGTTATAACAATATCATTACAGAGGCAGTTGCGGTGGACCGCTCGCTGGGGCACGGAATGGCGTGAAAACTGACGTCTCTTCTTATTACTTACATTTTTATTTTCTGATCGTTTATATTTTTTATATATATAAAAAACATTTCATCAGTTTATATCGAAGTCGACATTACACGCCGCCACCTGCCGTATAAAATGTATAATCCTTTTCATATTAAAATTGAACAAAAGTATTTTACTAAATGTACCTATTTGTCCTACAGGTTACACACATTATATAATTGAAAATAACATAGATTGAAAAACATATAGATTTATTGATAGAAAAAACAATAGTTCAGTTAGCAATGGTTTACAATAATGTAGTCGAAATGAGTAAGGATTTTAATCCAATCAGATAGCATTGAGAAAGGAGACTGTGGCTACTAGGGCTGCGTAGTCGCCAGGCCACAGGTAGAAGTAAATTCTATAAAGTAGAACAATTCAATAATCACTAATAGAAAAATATATGACAAGGTATACATGTAACTTTAAACCAGACTGTGCTTGATGGGGCCTTCAAAATATTATCCATTAAAAATATTATCCATTAAACACTTAGGATAACCAGCTGTTAATAACAGCAGTTGATGGCTAAGAAACAGGTGTCATCAAAAGTACTATGGCTGGTCATTATCCCCTTTGGTACTGCCAGAGCATTCAAAAGTACATAAAATTCTAAAGGCATGAGCTTTAAGAACAACACAAAAAATAGAAATCGATTGAAAGGTAAGAGTGAAAGAGTATTATATGCGCGGACCCCACTATGACTCTAGTGCAATTCCCTGGTTTGCACACCTAAACTAATACTGCACGTGAAGCGTGATTACTTGACCGACCTAAAACACTGGTATCAATCAACTGAATTGTAACTAGGTAAACAAAACAGATAACCTGTGGGTAGCCATTTATAAACTGAACTGGTGCTCACGCCGTACAAGGCGTCATGACAAATTCTGATTTAAAAATATATTAAAGGAACTAGTGGAATATTATAAGTCCCTACTTAAGACATTATAACTTTCTACACCGGAGGCATATATATATATATATATATATCAACAAAGACTACAGTACTGAATTTCAATATTTGAAAAACAAGTATTAAAGGGACTCGTCCCGCATTTTAAAGGACACAACATTTAATACAAAATAAATTAAATCTTGATTTAGCAAGTCAACAAGACTTGAAAATGATTAACGGTCAATTAGACCTACTATCAAAAAGATAATCGATTCCGACAATATAAAAAACTAAAGGGGTGCAATCAAATATAACTCATCTTTATAACAAAAATTATCTATGTCATAAGGACTCGTCGATTACTGTAGAATACTTAAAACATCGAAGTCTGTGGTTCCATCCATAGCTACAGCGAATCCCATGGCCTTGACTTCATAGGCGTTTATTGAAAACTGTCATCCCGTCTAAGGTGGCGGTGTATCCGACGCCTCCATATTCATAGTCGTCGTGATGAACCTGGAGTCCTTCCTTCAATGCAGAGATACAGTAAATGGCTATATTGTGTGCTGGGAGGCGGCCCATTATATAGTACTCAACCTGATACGAATGGAAGAAAGCAGAAAGGACAAAAATCTAGGAAAATTAACTTCGGAGGAAGGCGCGTAGAAAGAGAGAATTAACAAGAAAAATTCACTTACGAAGGAGAGGTAGGAAGAAGCTTCCTTGGTTTACCACCAGGGTCGATCCTCACACGCATTTCTTTTCTTTAACAGATCTAGTTAAGATAGCACGTGGTGCGGCCATCATTGAATAGTTTTATTGAGCTTCATATATGGGAGAATGGAATCAGCAGACATCCTGAAAATGTGACCAAGGCATATTATATGGAAATATATCTGTTTTAATTATGTTATTCAGGATCCATTATTATTTTAACAAGATTTGGTGATATAGATGTAGTTTACTATTTTTTCATGTTAACCGCATGGAAAGCGTAAGTAAATATATTTGACATTATCCAATGAGAAAATCAATGCGTTAAAGTATTTTTATTCATAACTATGTTAATATTAATTCTCTTCTTTGATATTTACTCCCGTATTTAACAAAAGCCAGTATTTTTTTTACCAACCACGTATTTGAATGTTTGAAGGTAGTGAGAAACGTAAATTTATTAGACTGCATCTTCAGAGTAGACTCAAGTAAATATGCGAATATAGTTTATTTCTTGCATAAATTAATGAATTATAGAATTTTTTAATTGTAGATGTCCAATCTAACTGATTGACATGCTACATAACGAAAGCCTATCTGCCTCCATATAATGCCGGGATCACGATCAACTTAAAGATCAAGAACCATTCAATTAATGTCCACATAATACTACGTAAATATTCTTCCAGTGTTTTTAAATTGAAGCCATAATTATGAAGTTAATTTAAAATTCAAGGGAAGAACTTTCACGTTTTATAAGCATTGATTGAAGGTTACCACCTGTTCCAGATAACCATTCATGTTACAGGATACTTCAACATGGCTATTTGGTATTTTTTTATGGAATGCAGACGATTTAATTGGTGAATTGCGAGCTTTAAAACGTCGTAGACCTTTGTTACACTTTACTCTGCATACCCGTAATCTACCTTTGAAAGTACTCGCAGCATAATATAGCCTAAATGCATGTGTTTGAGAATCTTGTTCACACACTTGTTTCCTTAAGTGAACGTTAAATTGGGCTAAAAAAGGATTATATTTCCTATGGCGATATGTCAAGGTTTGAATTTTGGCCAAGTGCAATTTGGGAGTGAGTATATCACAATAATGTTTCATACACCTTATTGCTTCTTAATATCCTATAAACTAGTGTATTCATCCATTACCCTTAAATGAAGTAATCATCAAACGTGGTAATAAACTATTATTAACAAGCATACTTTCTTTAGAAAATATTCTCATGTTTGCTTGACTTCTGGATGAAAACCTTGCCTTCAAAATGTATAGCTAGGGACAGAGTTTTGCCTATTTACCTTATATTTCTTTTATCATTAAACATATAATGTAGAGATATAATGTGTCCTTTTCATATTATTAGGAGAACAACATATTAATTTAATAGTGTGTATAATTTGTCGCAATACGATATTTTGAACATTAATCTAAGATTGTTAATTTAATTTTTTTTCATTTTAAACTTATTTTATACATGATATTTTCATATTATTCTATTCAGAATTTACAGAACTCATATTTTATTTAATAAATTAAAAAGACTTTGTTTGAAAGTTGTATTCACTTCAGGTCGAATAGATATTCACATTATATATAATAAATAAATTGACATATTGAAATACGTGTTTCTTCACACGTCTTAGCCCAAATCAACAGTCAACAACTATGTACCATAGAAGCAGAAAACAACACCAATTATCTGGATTAAATCTCAATTTGTGATCGAGAGCTGCTGAGCTCATACAAACACAAGCAAACTTACTTTTAGAAAAATAAAATTAAAACACTAAAGTTTACAACTGAAGTATATTGCTCTCTCTCTCTCTCTCCCTCTCTCTCTCTCGCACCTGCACTGTGAGGTGTGGTCTTGAATTATTGCGATCGCTGGGAATAAGCAAACTGTATGTTCTTGACCCGTCGCCTGCTGCACATATACGGAAGTAAAAAGACAATAGTACAGTCACAGATTGATAAAATCGCCGCATCCTAAATTTAAATGCTCCAGATAGCAATTCAATAAAACAGGATGATTCAAAATTGCCTATCCTGATGTTTTTTGCCTATTTTATGAATAAGAGTCTTTGGCTTTAACCTTTCTCTTTTTTTTTCCATCCTGAATGTATTTTCAGCACAAAGATAAAATCCAGTTTATTAATAATTCGAGGTTAAAGCATACATGTTTGAAATTTAGCGCAAATCCAGGGGGGGAGCATTCACCGACTTCCTGGTAGGAAAAGTAACGCCGTTGGAGGAGAAAAGTTCAACTTCTACAAACACGGCAAATTTGGAATGTTGTCCCTTGACTTCGTGTGAAGTAGAATTAGGCCAAACTTCTCAAATCGCATTCTAACATAAAATATATTCAGTTTAACTACTGAAAATATAGAAAAGTATTTAGAGATTAAGGCATGGAACCCACTTTAGTGGTTGATGGCCAAAGGCGTCACTCTTGCAGTAAACTCTACCATGGATGAAGGAGAGGTTCAAATTTTAATCTTGGTCCAGTGTAATTAAGGGATCTTTTACCAAACAGTTTTCCATTCTCCCTTCACGCAAATGCAGATACACTTAATCTAACACTCAAACTTACTAACACCTAACACAATAACTTAATTAGTATACCTACATATGTCTATAAACCGAACAAGTAATTAAATGTGGTGCTTAAAAAACATCAATTTAAATTGACACTAGATAATAAAATATTTGGTAGTAAAATCAATTTTATATAGATTATTTTCTGCTTGTTTTGTCCTTAAATGCTATTTTAGTTCCTGAATATCCTAATTTGAATGTGTATTTAAAACAATTTTGATACACAATAAACCACTCTCTAATATCTAATATATAATTGACGCGGAAAATTAATTGTATTTTATTCTATAAATTACGTGATATATTTAACCCATGTATGAAAATGCAATATTTATACCTCCGAAGTTTACAGCTTGAAAGATTAATCTCGTAAGTAAAGTGAAACAAAAGCTTAATTGCACTATAATTTATAGAAATAATACTTTCTTCCTTATTATTGTTCTGAATACAGAGGCAATAAACATAGGAGAAAATATATCTCATAGCGTAATGGCTTATGCAAATTAATAAGAACTCACATAAGTTTTATGTGATTCCCTTTTTTTATGATTATTAGCACCCCGTCTCACTATCCGTTCGGTTTATACGCATGCTATTTCCTGATGCAGAAATACTATGGTGGTGTACCCTTATAATACGTAGAATACGCTAAATTATTTGTTTTGTCTTATATACTTATAATCCATGGAAAAGGTATTATGTTAATCCAAGATTACTCTCCTTGTTCCATTAAAAACAAAAAAATATGTGTTAATCTTTAATTAACTACCTAAATGGTTTTTGGGTCATAGTAAATATGTGCGAACATTGTGTTATCTCTGTTATTGATTTAACAATCAGAATGAATGTGTCACTCATGTGCTGTCTCCCTTATTGCCTTATAAGACATTTTAAACCTTTGTTACTTTTGTATCGTCTTCTTTATGGCATTATGGGCTTTATGAACTTTATGGCCATTATAAATATTTGTTATTTTGAATTATATTATATTGGCTTATAAGCCATAATAAACATGTGTTCATTTTACATTCACTCCATTTTCACTTAACCAGCTATAAAAGAATCACACTACGTTCATATTTGTTCCCTTTTGTTCTTATCACTCTAATAATTCCCTTAGTAACATTATATGTATCTTTAAAGCGATTTGTAAGACAATATTTTCTTTATTCTTTAAAAAAAGTTTCTGGTGGGTTTGTATTGCAACAATGCTCATAACCTTTATAAACATCAATCGGTAGATGAATATCCAACCGCTTGATATAATAGTTATGCCCGGCTATTAATTTAAAGGTCCAAGTTTCAATTTCTTGGCAATACCATAGGTATTTTTCCCATAAGGCCTGGTTCTTATCGAAGCCATGGTCTGATTACTTAGGCCTATATAATGTTTAAAACTTCAACTGGCAACACATAATTATCATCTCATTGGAGCTAAGTAACCGTATCACGCCACTACCTAAGAGGATGGTTAGATTCCACCACTGACGGTAGAAGACCAATAATTTCAGGTTGACAATAAATGGAGGAATACGCCGAAGGAAAAAAAAATGTAGATGGCTAATAGGTACCAATATAATATTCTCAAAACTAATTTCTCAGGCCAACAAATTAGCAGGGCATGATAGTGTATGTTCAATAATATATTTACTATGGTATAGAACATTGAGAGATAATATGAAAAAATCATCAGTAAAGAGGAGAGTCCATTTGTTAAATCCAACCTTGCCTGAAATACTTCTTAAAGAGGATTTAAAGTTCACTTGATCTGAAAAGAATACGAATAAAAATCCAATTGAGTAGGAAGAGTATAGAGGGTTTGAAGTTTTTTTTATTAATATTATACTTTTCTCTATGAAATGTTGACTTGATTTAAAGTAAGATTCTCTGCCATGCCTTATGATCTTATTACGGTTCTTTCTATCTTAGAAAAAAAAATAACTTGAGCGATGAATAAAAGAAGAAGCAGAATATGAAATTTGAATTATTGTTTTAATGTCCTCCATTAAGTTTTTAGGTTCAAACGGGGATTGTTTGGGGACCGGCAAGGTTTGGAAAGCGGTAAGAAAGATGGAGAGGTACAAACAAGTAAGGGCGAACTTTGAGGAGTGGTTGCTAAACATGAAGGAAGTCAGAGTTAAGTGACTAATTAAGTGGCGAAATTGGTATCTTTCGTGTTTGAGGTTTGCTTGATGGTGTCAGCTTTGTAGATAGCGTAGAGACAACTTCTGTGTGACATCAGCTGTGTCAACAAACCACAAACTGAATATAATACAATTTTATCTACCATACTCATTTCACACCATCCACCTCAACCATCAAATCCCACCCACCTTAACTTCCTCCCACAACTACAACTACAATATTTTACCATATGTACTCTTTCTCATATTCATTTCTCTCTTACAATTTCATATATTAATTCTGCTAATTTTGTTAGTCCATCATGTCTATCCTTTAATGTAGATGGTGTTTTATTTCCTTGTATTTGGTTCTTTCTGAAATATGCAGAAGGAAATATACATTAGGCACCGAAGTGTGTAAGGGTTGTTATTACCACCTTATATGAGGAATTAAATATATTAATATTTTACCTATAGGTTCTGAAGGACTATAAATTGTATTTTTTTCTAAGTTTATATTCATCTCTCTCTCTTTCTCTCTTCTTTATTATCTTTTACCACTGGTCATTGATATGATCAATATACTATGACAACTTTGCTGACCCAAAAACATAATAAGCTATCTAAGGGTATTGTGTGTTGGCTGGTGTATATTATCAATTAGTTATCACCGCCGGTTATATAGGTCCCAAATAATAGTTTTAGTTTGGCCAAGTTATTTCTTGAGAAATTATCAATTAAGTGTTTTTTGAAAGCAGAAAACCTCCACTCGTTATGTGAATGAAATATAACAAAAATTGTCATAGCATTATATTTTTTCTTGCTAATATTAATCCCTTATAAAAGTGACTGATTCGTTATACAGAATGTTCGAAAACACATAGCCCAAACTGCACATATGGTTTTTTGAATAAAAAATAATAGTAAATAACCACACACTTACATCCGGAAAACTATGCTAATCCCATTAAATTGTGTCCAAAGTTCCAGAGTATAGCGCTGGGATAGCAAAGCTGTTCAAGCATGCGTGTACAACAAGTTGCATATGAGTTGGGCGCGTGGCACTACACAGTTTGATATCTTGAAGTACAGCAGTAGAACATACCACAATTAATAGTAAAAAAACACACCAATGCATCTATAAATGCGAATACGTTCTGAAGGTCATCATCAACGGTCTTACCTCACAGAAAGTCCTTGCTATTATTGCATGTGCAGTGATGCACACCTAACTCCTATGCAACTTGTTGTACATATATATTTTACAGCTTTTCTATCCTGGCGGTATACGCCGAAACTTTTAACACAATTTAATGGTATGAGCATAGGTTTCCGGATGTATGTGTATTGGGATATTATATTACTTTTGGTTCAAAGAAGCCATATTTTCAATTTGGGCTATTAGCTTAAGAAAACCCTGTCTATAATATTAAAACATATTAGACTATATTCTACGCATATTAACATAAATTTTATTAATTTATCATCCAAATATTAATGCCATTTCAATAAATTTATTATAGATGATTTAGCATCAATTTTACTAATTTAGCATACATACTATACTAAAACTCTTATGATTAATAAAACTAATATTTATTGATACTCATTTAGATAATTCGATAGACATAGAGTAACCGTCAATTTACTACCTCAAGCAATATATTTCAAAACCCATTTTAATACTTTACCAGCCAGAAACCCTTTGTTTATTTCAAAATACAGTTATTAATACCAATTTTGTCTGAGTACCTAACCCTTCCTTCACCTCTGACAAGACATCTTGTGAATGTGGGGAATGCCAGGCCTCCACCGTGGTTCGGATTCCACGTTAAAACTGTAGGTCCTTCATTTCATCTCACAATCACCCTACCATTACACATTAGCGTAGGTGAGTATAACCCGAACGGGTAGTAAGACGCAGTGCTAATAATAATAATAATAATAATAC
This sequence comes from Timema douglasi, assembly GCA_901482245.1. NCBI lineage: Eukaryota > Metazoa > Arthropoda > Insecta > Phasmatodea > Timematidae > Timema > Timema douglasi. Next base: position 220,590 of record CABEEJ010000546.1, read on the forward strand.
CAATTATAATAGATCAAGAGACATGCAACGACACCTATTTGACTACCACATGATAATATTTTACAGTATTAAATCTAACTAACGCTCACATATTATCTAAATTTTGGACATTTTAACATTTTAACTTTCAACTTCATTTTGATAATATTAACTCCTGTTGTAAAAATTCATAACTGTGGATTCATTACATCTTTTAAACGATGTCAAAAATAAGAGGACCTCAATCAAAATTCAAATTGGGCAAGGTCACTTTCCCCCGGGGACAAATCAAAAACGTTATATACTGAAGTTGAAGATGTGGGCTCTTAATAAAATTATACAACATCAAAAACTGTATATTTAAACTGGTGATAGTAAAATGGACAGAGAGGTAATAATATTGTAAAAGTGGAAATAATTTTAAAATTTGGTAGAATCTATATATATTAACATTTCTTTTTAAATTGACAGATAACGAAATTTGAAGCACATGTCGTTTAAAATGTCTACAAGAACTCCTCGCTTGTGTTTATTCTATAGATTCTCTCTCACACGATATTTATTCTAGATAAAACCAGCTTGAACAAAACAACAACGAAAAATGGAAAGGATTAATTAAACACACTGGTAAACGTCCAGTATGTTACCACCTATTGCTTATTTATATATTTACATTTCTTACATTCTTAGAACGTTAATATGCCATGTTTGTCTTTATAAAATAAACGTTATGGAAATACATAATTTTTTTTTTGTTAAATTTTCAATCTATATGTGCTCATATTTAAATAATATTTACACTTAAATTTACTTGACAGTTATTAAATAACAGGGTTTAGGTCTTTTTTTCACAACCTCAACAGAGATGTATCTACAAATATTTGGCATCGTCAATATTTATTTATCGACATCCACTTTACCATATTAACCAATATTTATAGACACCTATTTGACTACTTCAATAGATATGTGTATATATACATATTTGACTACCTTAATAGACGTGTATATACACCTACTATACTACTACAAACCCGCCTCGGTGGCGTAATTGGTTAACGAACTAGTCATTTTGAGCTCGACTGCTGAGGACGGGGAGATCGAGGTTCGAATCTCGGTCGGGCGAACTGGGGGTGGTTTTTCCTAATTGGTTTTCCACTCTCCCTCCAGGTAAATGCGGGTTCACTTCCTCTAATTCAACCTTCCCAATTCCTAATCCATTAGCATAATTAGTATCTAAAGCGCATAGACTGAACGGGTAGTAAGACACGTTGCTAAATAATAATCAAAAAATAAAATACTACTACAGTATATATTTTGCAGCATCCCTTTAAAACACTGAGGTGGCAGGTACAATACAATTCCTCCCAGTCTAGAGACGGTATCGAATAACTGAAACGGACCAGTGGAAACCATCCCAAACGACGCCATATAAATGCATGGTACGTAACTTGACAAGGGGGGGAACACATTTATCTGTGGGGAGGCATTGAGGGGCGGGGGGGAGACCTTCCATGAGAGAACGATATTAAGAACAACAGTAATCGCGGGTGGTTTAAAGTGGGTGGAGCAGGCACAGTCGCCCACTTAACATGGATTTATAACGCGACCAAGTCCGTGACATAGATATCTTACATTTATAAAAAAAAAAACAGGCTTGAACGCTTACAAATGAAGTAAAAAAAAATGGATGGGGAAAAGATTTATACTTACGGTTTAAAGAGCTTTTCCGAAAACTTTTTAAAATGGAAACATAAATAAGAGATACGTTATACAAGGTTTAAAAGAGATGTATGTTTACAGTAGGTTGTAAACTTAAGATTATTAAAATGTATTAATACAGGCTAGTATACCCTAATATTTTTTTTGTTTTTCACTTTTTGGATGTTGGCCTAATAAATTATTCATAATTAGATGTCTCTTAATGGGTATTTTTATTAATTATACTTCCTCAGTATTAAAAATGATTTGAATTTTCTTTGTATACAAATGAATCAAATATTTTAACGAAAAACAAGCCGTAATTTGTCTCTTTAATTAGTTTTCTTAGTCGTTTATCAATGTACAACTATTATGTCATAACTAATTTTTCTTAGGGTATTTTAAAAATAGAGATATATATCTTTCTAACCAAGAGGGATGATCAACAACTTAGTCAGCTATCTTAAAGAGGATAAAAAAATGTTTTAATATGGTAGAACCTAATATCAAGAAATAATAGCATAGAATATAATCTCTTAAAATAATCTCTAAAAATATTATCACATCTGATATTTAATGTAAATTTGTTGTGTTTACTGAAGTAGTGTATTTGGTAAAATTATATTTCTATCTGATATCAAATATATATATATATATATATATATATCTGATATCAAATATATATATATATATATATCTAATTTATTATAAGTATTTTAAATATATATGAAATACTATGAAATACTTTAATTGATTAATGTAATAAATTTATTAAAAATTCTATCATATTGTTTTTAATAATTTTAAAACATGTTCATCTACCACTCATTACAGCTATCGTATGTTAAGGACACCAATATAATATAGATTACGGAGGAATAATTTAGAGTATATATAGCCGCATTTACATTTACGTAAAGAGAGATAGTAGAAAACTAATTCTTAAAAAAACCACCCCAAGTGCAATAGTCCGGGATTGAAGCCCTAACATCTTTATCACCAGCAAATAAAAGTAGAGGAGCTTCAAATTTAGCCCAAGCACCACCTTATTCAGGTTTTTATATACTGTTATAAATTTTAACTTTAAATGTATTATATATACGAATTAAAATTATATAATGTCTTCGATGGCCTATTGGAAATAATATATCACTTGGCCTTTTTCTTTAGAATAGACGATATTCCAGACTCCCTCTATGAAGCAACCCACACTAAAGTTATGCTCTTAAAGCGGTATATCACGTGAATAAAGATGTTCTACATCCTTTGTTTATCTCGTAACAATCTTGTGCTGTGAGATGAGCTTGAATAATTTATTGAACAAAAATTATCGTTCAACACGTGTTTATATTTAACGAGATTTATTTTCAGGGATTAATAATAATAATAATAATAATAATAACGAATTCATGAAGGGTTAAACTATGTTGTTTTATTTTAAGTTTGGACGGCTGCATTGACGTATTTCTGTGGCTTCCACACTGAAATGAACTCGACCAAAGATCTTGTCACTGGTGGAAATCAGCACGCTACTTTCAAGGACACATTTATAGTATAGTACTAGTAGTCAACCTTTCCCCCACTAATCATAACAAGTAGTTAAGGCTGACGTCTGAATCTCGACTACTGTACTCGTATACTCTTATTTTATTATGAAAGGACAATTGCAAAAATTTGGAGATATTTGGGGATATTTGGAGAGGTTTTAGAAGGCAAGCTTTTTTGTGGTCAACATTGATAACATTTTATTATATTATTAGTTTTGTTTTATAGGTATTGGTAATATAATAACAAAAGTTAGAGTTAAAATCAAATGATTTGATATATGAATACGTGAAAGTAGATAAAGTAACATTTTTGGATTTCAAATATTTAAATTTTTCAGAAAATTTGTATGTATATATTAATAACCGGCTCTTAAGGTGAGAATATGAGGACTGCTAGAAACGGGCGGTATTTTTTAGAGATTTTTATAACGAACATTGATTTGACTAATATAAATCGAATTCTGTTATTATAGAAACATGTAATTTAGTTTTCTTCATATCTTTATATCAACAGTTCTTGAATATCTTTCAAGGATGTCCTAGAATTTAATAACTCAAATATTTCTTATCAAATGCTATTATTATGCTCATGACAGATATTCAAAAACCTTCTATAATACTATTTGAAAAATATTTAAATCCATATTTATATTGGTTCAATACTTGATTTTTTTTAAATGTTTTGCTATAATAGCTGCAAAAACACTGACAATTTCTCGCTATCCATACTCTGCCACCTTAATCGCTACATTCAGTCCAAAGTGATAAATCTCACATTCCACTTGGCAACCGTTAACTTTGAGGTAAAGTTTTGAATCTATTCTTAAATTGTTACACACGAGCAATTAAGGGTTAGATCTAGCAGTTAAGAATAAATAAATAAGTTTTCTAATAAATACACCCACATAAGCGAATATGATAGAAGATAAAATGGCATTGATAAATCGCATGTAAAAGAACCATTCCCTGCTCCCCACTTCATCTATGGAAACAGTCGGGTCTGTATAATCTTTAAACTACCCTCAAAGACGGTCTTAAGCTTAACAAGTATGACGTCTTTTGACAACTATACCATCAATGTGGGTAGGATTAGATTTTCACTACAATAAATAGGGCGCTTTTACCTATTCTTTTTCCCCAACTCCTTTATCTCTTTCTCTCTCTTCATTATCTCACTATTCAACCTAACCTCACCTTCTCCCCTCTGAGCCCCATTTCCAATCCTTTCTCTCTTTCCCCTTTAACTTTATTTAAATGTGAATAAAAACCACTTTATACTTGTTGGCATATCTTTCTACCAAAGTTGTTTACCTGACAAAAAGGTTTTTCATTTTTACAGTTGACCCACTTTCTTCTGGAAACGACTTTTTTTAATAAAACCAAATAATTCTGTAGTACTTCTTTGTAACATCCTAAATATTTCCAAAAGAGTTCACCTTCCTTCCTTCCTTCAGATCAAAGTTATCTAACAAGAATTTGAAGTGTAAGTAATAATCGAATCTCTTGTGAAAATTATTTGTGACCGGAGTACGGCAAGGATTAGTAGCAATCTGTCTAAAGTAATTTAACTTTGCACAAAATGTAGAATTATTGTTTGACATCACTCCGCAGCTAAAGGCTGTGAAGAGTTCTAAAACTTCACAAAAGGACTTCAATTTACTTTTATTTTCTTTAAACCACTCGGAGAGAACGTATTGTGATCGTCAAAAATATTAAACTGGATATTTTTATAAAGCTCTATTTTTGATAAGCCCCTGAAACAAAAACAAAATTTCGCAGTGCAGTCTGTCTGTCTGTATGTATGTCTGTCCATCTGTTTCTACCTCGGGATAGAACCATAACTATTTTACCGATTGAGCCTTATCTTGGTATCTGGGGTATTAATAAGGTCCCCTTGGATATTTTTGGAATTAGACATCCAACGCTAAGATTAGGGGTAGTTTACTGAAGGACTAAAAGAGGGGGGGAAATTATATTTTCTCGAAATTTTTTCAAATGATTTTGATTAAATTTATATCAATACTATAATAAACAAGAATGCGATCCTCATTTTTTCTATGAAAATGACTTTAAGGGTGCTTTAAATTGGGGAAATTTTTCAATCTTGGTCATTTATCCGCAACTATTTGAAATAGAAAAAAAAATTTATCACTCTAAAATGGTAGTACAGTTAAAGAAAAATAATTAATTAATTAATTTTCTTTAACTGTACTACAATTGTATATTTATAAAATCAATAATTTTTATCTATAACCCAAAAGATACTTTTTAATTCAGGTCTTAGAAAAGAACTCTATTTTTATGCTCTTTGCTAGACAAATATACTTTTCTCTTCTTAATTTTTCGCTGACACTGTTTCTAGTTCTAAATGAAGCAGAAGATTGTCCCCTCACCATTTATATTTGTAATGGTAATGGAAATGGTCATGAACAAAGTGGCAGGAAAACTCGGCAAGGAAAGAATGAAAGCCATGGTGATTGCTGATGACTTGATGATTTAGGGGGTAGAAAGAAGAGGAAGTACAGGAACAGCTATAAGAATTGAATGATGTAATGAAAGTATGTGGAATGAAATTCATCATGACCCACCTCGGTGGCGTAGTTGGCTAACGCGCTTGTCGTGTTGAGCTCGACTGCAGAGGACGGGGAGATCGAGGTTCAAATCTCGGTCGGGTGAANTTCGAATTCCGGTGAGGTATACTGAGGCCTTTTTTTAATATTGTTTTCCACTCTCCCTCCACGCAAATGCGGGTTAACTTCCTCTAATTGAACCTTCCCAATTCCTAATCCATTAGAGTAATTAGTACTTAAAGCGTATAACCCGAACGGGTAGTAAGACGCGGTGCTAAATATTATTATTATTATTAAATTTATCATGGAAAAGTTTAAGTGATGGTCATGTCAAAGAAGTAGATGAGGCCTAGTAAAGCTATAAAGTTGGATGGATTAGAGCTGAGAAATGTACAGAACGTAACATATATTGGAGGCGTGATTGAAGATAAAGGTGGAAGTAGAAAGGATTTAATGAAAATAAGACGGCAGGGAGAGTTGTTCTATAGGTGTGTAAGAGACCTGCCATGGTGAAGATCAGCGCCCTTCAATTGTAAGGAAGTGTTGTACAGGATGCACTTAATACCCATTGTCACATATGCAGTGGAAACATAAACATTGAATGTAAGAAAGACAAGGAAATGGGAGGCCATGGAAATAATGTTTGTGAGGAAGATGTTAGCTGCCACGAGGAGAAACAAGATTATGAATGAAGTTGTCTGGGAAAGAGTAGGGTACAAGGAGTATATGAGATGGTAGAGGAAGCAAGACTAAGATGATTTTGGAAATCAAGTATGTAGGAAAAAAAACCCAGTAGAGGCCAATAAATAGATGGGAAGAGCAGATAAAAGAATGAGTTCTAGTGAGAAGAGAATAATAGACCAAATTAAAGTAGGAAGAATGGTGAAAGGAAAGAGGAAGATGGAGGAATATTAACAAAATGGACCGGCCAACGGCTGAAAACAGTTGATGATTATGTAGAATACTACTAAGCACGTCAAATATTTGATTTGAGTAGATTATTTGTTAGGTAAGGGTTAACTCCACCTTCCAGTATTTATAATTTACTAATGATGATAAAACGTTTAGAATCTAGTTGATTCAGCTGGTAGATAAACCATTTCTCATCCCTATGGAATAAGGCAACCAACTTTTAGTTTTGTAGTGAATTAATATTCAATTGTTAATACATCATGTTCCATTCTATTCATGTCCTATAAATTACAATTTACATTCTCGTTTGCTTAAAAATTGTAACATGATTTTATCCAGGAATATATTTCTATCATTAGAATTATTTTAATGTAACTTTTGATTTGTTTCATCATATTTGAATTAAATTTATTTGATTAAATTTTCTTTGTTTCATTGTAAGGTTTATTTGACCACATTTTTAACTCTCTTTGTATTTAATATAGTGCATTTAACCTATTAAAATCAGATTTGGTAAATCGCATAGTCTAATGTGTCACTCTCGCAATATACTAGACTGCCGATGATGGGGAAATCGAGTTTCGATCATGGTCGGGTGTACCGATGGTGATTTTTCCTAAAGGGGTTTTCACTCTACCTCCACGCAAATGTAGGGACACTTTTATAAATTCAATATTTTCAGTCCCTAATACATTAGAGTAAACAGTACATAGGCGTGTTTTATGAACGAACATTAAGCCACGGTGCTAAAATAAACCTATTAAAATCAAACATTCTTGTCATCATTGACCGACTGGTGTGGATCATACCATTTTATACAGCAGCAGGTCATAAAAATTACATAAATATTAATACGTTATTTATTATCAAATTTATAAACGTAATTCCTTTTACAAATTAAATAAAGTATATACATAGTGTTAAAAAGAATAAAAATCATATACGATAACAAAATAAAATCATTTAAAATCCGTAGGGTGCTATTAAGTTAATATTCTTAACTTCCATGTTGTTATTAAAACCTTTCACAAACACAAAGAAGATCATATATATATATATTTATATAGTTATTCATACCTATAAGTTTAGATTAAATACATAAAACTTGTAAGGAGAAAGCAAAGTTAAGAAGTAATATCCATATTGTGTAGAAAATACTAAAAAATTTTTTTTTTAACAAAATACAATTTTGGATTAATCTCAAGTTAGCTATGAGAGACAGGGATTTGCATTGTAGGAATGTGGTGTTGATGTGTTCTATTGTGGACAGTTACTAACTGACAACACTTATAATTAGCGTCACAGCCAAGTGAAACGTGATATGTTTCCCCACCCTTTCCTCTACACTGTCCACAAATTTCTATCCCCACCTACTGGTGTGGTGCTAACAATAACCTCAATATCAGTTTTCCGTAAATGAAAGAGAAACACCTTAAGTTGAATATGGACATTGTGTGCCCACACCACTCGTGGACCTCTTTTGTTACTCGTGGAGACGGACCGCGTCTGCACCCGTCGACACCAGTGGATGTTAAATAGAGGACCACGACCCCGACTTGGGGTGTGATACGTAAGGGCGTTAATCCAGGGTTTGGGTTGAAGAAAGCATTCGAGGGATTGAGGTAAAATATTTATTCAGAGCTTAACATGAACCCACGGTTGGTCCAGGTACAGAATCGACGTCTCACAGAAACCCTTTTCCGCTCCCGCACGAGTGTATAATTAAATTCGTCTAACAATAAACGACCCGCATAAACACAGTCATTCCTTGGGTCGAGAAATCTCCCTCCATGCAGTAAGAAATTCGTGCACCCAAAAGCTAATGACTCATTAATAGACTACGTGCACTAACGTGAGCTCAAAACCAGAGTGTCCCGAGCTCAAAGCCCGTCGATACCATGCAGGAGGAACACAAGAGCATCGCTGCGCACGCACACAAAAATAAGTGTCGAGTAAACTCGGCTAGATTGATTATAAAAATAAGGAATATGTCCTTGAATGATTTTATCCCATAATAACTGTTATATGTATAAGTAGCATTTTAAAATGTACAAATGATTGAGTTTAAAATATTTTCATTAACTCCGTTGCTAAACAGTGTAGAACAAAATTATTGCTATAGTGCATACAATCACAAAAACGAATATTTTACAGATATAATGACCTTTTCATTTTAGCTTTTGTATCTATGTGAGCTGGGATATATATTTACAACAAATTATGGCTCTAGATATTGTTTTATTCATTTTCACCGGTTTTTCGATTTAGACACGATCAGTAGTTGAACATTCATTCTGTATCTTGTTTGCACATTGTCATCTACAACATTACTTAGCCTCTGTTTAATTCATGACTACCTCTTAATGGATATTGGCTGAATGTTACATATATATAGTTTCGAGTTGTAAACTGGTTAACTACTTTAATTTAATGGTTTCAGATTACTTTCGTATATATATATATATGAGATAAAATACTTTAGAATATTTTTTTGTCAGTTCACTAATGATTCATCTTGGAATGTAGCACTAATGAATTGAAATATACTGCTGTCACATCAGTTCAATACCATATCATTTCGAAATGTACCAGTTATGAACCGATAAATAAAACATTATTGAGCTGACAAACACTGATACTTCTTGAAATGTATCAGTTCATTCATTAACATATTATATAAAAGTGCATGAAATCATCTGAAAAAAGAAACACACCTTAGGAGACAATTCATCAAAATACCAGACCAAAGTTATTTTTAAATAAGAGTTTAGTAATAATTTATTTATTGTTTTTTATCACTCTTAAAAAAGAGATATTGTGTCATTTGTATAGTGATTCATCATTATAAATTTACTCAAGCAATAATGTATTGGAAAGCTAAGGATATTTGCATTTGTTTGGAAGGAAATTGAAAATAATAAATAAAAAACACATCTACATTACACTTAGCCATGATTCAACATCCACGTCACCGGAATGCTATATTATATAAGATGAAATTGAGTGTATTTACCCATTAAGGTGAATAACTAGTTCCTTTAATAAAATTCCTATTAACATGGCTAATTATGATAAATATAAAAGTGATTTTGATAGGTTAATTTTATCACCTGTGATACAGGTAAATAAGAAGATATTATTTATAGTGCTAGTTTAAAATTTAAGTTATATTTATTTTAATACCAATCCTTAAGTTACAATTCTATAAATTATATGGCCATATATTTAAACCTTGAATTTACTGATAAGTTTACGTGAAAGATTTAGTATTTGTTTTATATAAAACTACTTTGTTTCAAATAAAAGTAGTTCATTTTATGTATAATTCGAGCCATAGTATGTACGCATTATTTAAACCCAATATATTTTCATGTTCAAAATATATCATCAGTGATTTAGTGTTGTTTTTTAGAATATTTAATAGTCAAATAATACATAAAGCCTAATTTAACGTATTATAAAATTAATTTAATGATATAAACATATTTTTTGCCCCATTTTTAATTTATTACTTATTCATTATATGAAAATAGCACCTTGTCTAAGCAAATCATAAAATATGTTGACATAAAATACATTTTACCCTAATATTATTTTTTTTATTCATAATACTGGATAGCAAGTGCACAGAACCGTAATAATTGGTTGTATTACAAGTCAGTCATTTACAGACGTTGAATTAACTCTGCTGTTTATATTCCGTTCTAGCTTTCCGAAGTAATTAAATTAATTTTGGAAATCCTTCAATAAATACATTAACGACAAATTCAGACTGAACTCGATGGATGTTAAGCTTTAAACTAAATTAGTTCAGAATTATTAGTTGGTTTATGGTGAGGTTTAGTTGTTAATAACATAAGTCAGAAAATGTTATTTAAAATCATAAGTTCAAAGTATTTTAGATAATTGTATACATAGCCGCTTTTAAAATGTTGAATTTTTTAGAGTCAACAAAATCTATTGAAATAAAACCCTGATTTTTTTTTTACAAAGGTAACTTGTAGTAATTCAAATAATTTCTTCTGGAGTTATTTCACTTTTGAACCAGACGATCGAATATTATTATCTAAACAAGTTAATGCCGTTTTCATTAGGGCTTCCGAATGGATTCACACAAAGTACAAGACTCCCCATAAACCAGGGAGTGGTCTTATGTGGCCAGAAGTCTCAAGTCCCCAAACATAGGCTAGATTTTAATGGATAGCTGCGTTGCATTAATGGTTTGTAATACGAGTAGAGGCTGTCCAGACGTTATATCTCCCTCATAATGAAATAGAATTACCAAAATATCTTCTCTATTCCGTGTATACAAGGTAGGAATTAACTTCAATTGCTATGGTAACCGGAAACCATACACCGCATGAAATGGCTCATAGTAACATTGCTTGTATCTTAATTGTTCCTGATCTAAATTACGAGGGTATTATTTTGTCCCCATTCTTTTCGAAATATATATGTATGAATCTTTTAAGCTTGTGTCTTTGTTAGTTTTACGACAGAACACTAAACGTGATTTCTAGTACATACATTAAAATGTTTATGCGATAGTGAAATGTGAGCTTTAGGAGAAAACCCCTTACTTTCCAGGATATTCCTAAGTCTCTCTTGTTTTATTTTCGAAAATAATTTCAGAATGGATAAAATAATATAATTTTTTTAGTGCAATGTTAATATAAACCTTATGACTTCTTTAAGTTATCTACAGCTTAAACCATTAATATTTGTAATCTACTTATTTACTTATTTTCTAGTCCTTTGTTTCTTAAAACTTTGAATAAATTCAAACAATTTTTGTATACACTCATTTATTTTTTTGTATCTTAGTTTAAAATTAAGTTTACCAATTTTTCATGTGTTATTTAAGGTTAGTATTGCTAACGTTTATAAAACGGTCTTAAATTTGTACGATCATTACAGCAATTCTGGTTTACTTTGTTCATGATCAAGTTTGAGAAACAAATATCAAATTAACAAATTTAAATCATATATATTTGTTTAGTTTCACAATTGTAAGTAAAATATTTATTTGAGCTAACCTATATTCTCGTATATAAAGTGGAGATTTTTAAAGATTAACTCAAAAAATATTTATGTTTTTCATTTGAGAAAAAAATATCTTCTAGTAAGGACACAAAAGTCCTGGGTTTGACCGTGACTGGAGATTTAAGGAGTGTAATTTAAAAAAAATAATTTTACATTCTATCTCCAGACGAACGTCTCTTTATAGCTTCAGGAATTTTCCTCTCATCTATAGGATTTTATCTTTATGTTCATTATTAGAAAACTATGGTATTATAGCATTAGGTAAACAAGCCCACTTTAACAAATATGTTTGAAATTAAATATTCTCCATTTTCCTTCTCTTTACATTTATGCTTTAAAAATAACCCCTATTTTCAATAATCAGATAATCGATTAAAAATTTACTTGAAAGCAAACTAGGATAGAAAATGTTATTTTGACTTGAAAATATCAATATTTACAGTGAAATATTTTATTTTGTTTCAGCTCCTCCACAGAAACCAAAAATTTTCAACAGTGAGGGGAAGGAAGTTCCCAGCATGGCGGGTCCTTACGAAGAAGGGGGTGACATGAAGTTAACGTGTATTGTGTCTGGAGGTGAGTGTGCATAACATTCTGAGTCAGCTGAAAACAATATCATGTCCGATTAGATATACAAATAAGATCGAACAAAAAGCGTATTAAAGTACAGCTGTATGTATTCTTCCTTCGACAACAGTGAAATTGGAACCTAATAAAACTTTTCTCCTTTTTTTAAAAATTATATTTATTTTTGATATGATAAAACTACTCTCAACATAACTGTATTTTTAAGTACTACACAAAAACATAAAATCTATGAAACACCTGCTTCAAACTTCACCACCTAAGCTAGGTGTTATCCAGAGGTGAAATTAAAAGGTATCCTAATCTTTTTTTAAAAATTGTCTAAATTTAAACGCATCATATACATGGTCTTAACAGACCATTTAATACCGAGCATCATTGGAAGGAGGTTAAAGATTATCACACTAAATCTAAACGAGAATTTTATACACTAGAGCAGTTAAATAAAGTTGACCTGAATTTCTATTTTTTCATTGAGTCTTCATACAAATTTATATATTTATTAATTGTTTTTATCTATGTTGACAAAAATAAGGTGTAGGTTGTTTTACACTTAACCAAGTAATTAAATTATCCATAGGTAGTAAATACATATAATTTAAAATAAGTAACATAATGGAGGATAATAGTAATATAAAGATTCTAAAAAACCAAAATATAGAAAATTTCATTCAAATTAACAAGGCTCACAACTCTTATAAACTGATAAATTAATATAAATGGCATTTTAATCATATAGGCTTATAATTGACTCGAGGTTTTAAAGGTTCTTCGCACGAATATGCAGCACCAAAATTATATCAAATTGGAATGTTCAACACCCAGATAGCATATAAACTGAACGTTTAGTAAGATGTGACGCTAAAAAAAATCTGGCTTCTCACTTTCAGAAATATCCTTGTTGTTCAATTCTGAATTTATCTACGACGGTAAAAATCAATTATGGTAATTAATAAATTAAATTATTATTATTATTATTATTATTATTATTAGCACCGCATCTTACTACCCGTTCGGGCTATACGCACTTACGCTAATGTGCTATGTTAGGGTGATTGGGAGATGAAATGAAGGACCTACAGTTTAACGTGAAATCCGAACCACGGTGGAGACCTAGCATTCCTCACATTCACAAGATGTCTTGTCAGAGGTGAAGGAAGGGTTTGGTAATCAGATAAATCTTTGCCGGGACCGAGGATTGAACCCCGGACGCAAGCATATAAGTCAGTCACCTTACCCCTAGACCGCCAGGTCACCAATAAATTAAATATTGAAGATAAAATATTACCTTTTCCATAGACTGAGCACATAAACAAACTCAAGTCCTTAACAAATCAATTTTTACCTTAGCACGATAGTAAGATTTTTTTTAATAAACAAATATACATTATTACAGAAACAAGTTGACATAAACAGCATCACAGTTCACCAAGATGCATGAATATAATTATTATATAACTCGTTAATAGAAACACATTTAATAATAAGCATAATGGCTTTCTAAAGAGCATCATGATTCATCAAGCTATGTCACCAAAGTTTGCTTATTTTAAATTTTTTAGTCGCTGCTAGTTAGGTGTTAATTTATCCTTGAATTTTTAGGTTTGTTATTTACATCTAATGGATCCCCTTTAAGATAGTTATTAGTTTTTGTATTATTTTTTTTTTCATTTACCTATATAAAATTCAAACTTTTACAAACTTTAGTAGGTTTTTTATCATCCACTTCCCATCCCCAATTTTTTAATTCTAAATGTTCAACTTTTATGGTTATTGTGGGGTTATCCTTTTACAAACATTGTAGATTTAAATTTTCTTCCATGGAAAAAACAAATTAAAATAAAGTAAGATAACAAACCTCCTTACAGTTCCCTATTATAATTTAGAATGCTAAGATGTCTTTTATTATTTTATATAATTAAATTATATATTTTAATAATTTAAATTTTAAGATACACTGAATAGTAGTTTCCAGTATTAGTTAGTTGTATCAATTTTAAGCTCTTCCATTTCCTGGGCTTCAATTTTTTTATTACGTTATGCTTGGAAATTTGTTTGGCTCTGTGGAAATTTTTATTGACTTACATGTCTAACTTACATTTTATATCACACCAAAAAATATATTTAAATCTCATGATTATTCTTTAATTAATGAATCTTTCTTTTTAAATTTCATGATAAAAACAATTTATTTCGTTGTTTAGGGTGGTTCTTATAACAACCTGACAACATTTAACTATCTAGCACACTGAGAAAGTATTTATACTTTTATTTTTTGGAATTTTGAAACTACCTACCCCCATTTCACCAGCTTAGTTTCTAAATAATAAGTATTTATAAATTTTTACTATTAGAGTAATCCCTATGCATTCCTGGCCAATCTACATTTTCTGCCTAGCCTAAATTTTTTGTTTCTTTTGGAATAACATCTGCTCCATCCCTGCTTATTCTCTTAATTTAAAATATTTACTCTTTTTATTGTTATTTGAAGTAGTTTTTAAACCTTATTTCCGAATTTCTGTTTTCTAGCACACACGAATAATCTGCTCCTAAAGCAATAAATATTTAATAATTCTCGCAATATACAACTAGTTTTGGTAGGAAATAACTAGGATACATGTTCAACCATGGTCGTCTTGGGGTAATATATTTTCCTCAGAACCCCATGTTCGTTGGTTTGAATCCACTGGAGTCGATGGAATTTTCTTGAGCAATAAAAATCCGTATCATAATTTCCTTCGTAGGGGAAAATGCAGCGGTTGGTCTCATGTCAATTTTGGGCATGTAAAATAACTCTAGAAGTTATGTGAAAATACCTATCCAGGCAAAATTAATAGGTCCCTTTGCTCTCGCTCATAGAAAGTCCCATTTTCTGATATAATCAGTTGGTTCATAAAGTGCACAATAAAACCTAAAATAAAAATAAAATTGAGATCCATGAACTAGATATATTCCTTTCCTATTTACTATGGCTAATTTATGAAATTTAAATGTTATAATTCTTTTATAACTATTTTTTTTAATATACATTTTAATATGAATTCGAAAATAAAGGGATAGAAATACAATTCAATTTTTTAATAAATCAATAAAAGTAATAAAATAATTTCAAAACATTTCTGTATCAATGATACACATATTTGGTCTGATTTATGATTAAAAACAGAAAGTCCGTTTGTCTCTTCAAGTGTCCCTTAATACTTGAGAATATCCCCAATTGTGAAACAGTTTCTGTTTCGCGGCTATTGTCCTGTTTCGCTTTTACAACTTTCCTCATTTATCAATAGTCAAAGAATTAATCACGTAGAGTTTAAAGATTCCCTTAAAATTATTGAATCGGGTTCCTTTATCTTTTCATCTCAATGGTTTTTGACTTCACCCCCTATTTTTTTTTCTTTGAATAAAACATTTCGCGACAGTTTTGTTTAGTCAGAATTGTATAGAAGTAAAAAAACTTTTTTTAATGAAATGAATTTGCATTCATTCGGTTGAATATTGCAATTTTTTTCTTTTGAGAATGGATAGTAAAAAAAGGATGTAAAAACAGAGTGTAAAAGTATAAAAATAAACCGATGAAGACATATTAATGCTTGTTAGAAAAAGATACAGAGGGGTGAGCTGAAAAACTTGAAGGCATTAAGAATAAAAAAGAGGTCGTAAGGGTGGGAGACAAGGAACAAGAAGAGAGCCACTCGAAGGTACTAAAGAAATTAATTAAAATTGATTTTTACGGGTCGGAATTTTAATTATACATTTGAAGCAGTTAGTTGCCAAAAAGTTTGTCTCGTTTTTTTGGTGCTCAATTTCTTCCTTTTTCAACCTGCGCATCGCCTTCTAGTTCTACACTCAAACCTTCCATCCCTTCCTCAAACCTTTAGCGATACTTCTAATACGAGTATTTAGGAATTTAGTGAGATAATTATAATCTTGAACTTTGTTTTCTTATTTTAAGCTTTGTGCTTCAATAATTTACAAAAACAAGACTCCCCCTCAACATCTTTATTTCACTACCAACGTTTCAGTTTTGATCGACGCCATTTTATTACCGATTATTCAGGAATCTTGTTAATTCCAACATTTTGAGCTGTAATATCTAAATTCACAGAGTAGTATTAAATTTTTTTAAATGTTGATTCAGTAAAATTAATCTTTTAAAACTAATATTTCACATATATAAAGTTATGATAAAAATAATATTATATGTTTAGTTATGTTTTAAAATAAATTATCGCTCGATTCTGGAATAGTACCCGAAAATTTATACTCAATGGATGCTCACACCACTTAGGATATATTATTTCCAAAATAATCTATATTTTTGTAATGGTTTTCAAAAGTGTTTAAAGGGGTTTTTATTAGTTTCATTCAGAAACAATTATAATTTTTTATGTACAGTAGGTACCTTCATTAATAAATTCGTTTAAAAAACTTAAATATATTATTTTAGTTTATTGACAAGCTATTAATACTGTACATGACTATTATTTAGACAAGTATTAATTTAGCAGAGATATTTAATATAGCAGTACAAATATTTAAGGAAATGGCCAAAATATATTTTTACATCGATTTATATATTACAGTTTGTTATTCAAGAGAGAGAAAATTATTTTCCCTACAAAAACTAATAAATAGATAAAAATTATTCAAAACTTATCTGAACTCACGATTTGAGACAGAAAAAAATCCATCAAAATAAACGATAGCCTTTGTTTGACTTTGTTCTTAAGAGTCAAGAGCACTATCCATGAGATCAAAGTTTTTATTACTACAAAGATAAACTTAATACTACTTTAAACATTGTATTTTTATGGTGTTTATCTATTGATCAGGGGATGTGATGGAGGAGGTAAACGGTACAAGATATAGTCTCGTTTGCGGTGAGTGAGTGTAGGATATAATTTAGGAAACTGCACCTCCGGCATAACCATAAATACATACTAGATTAATGGATAATTAAAATATACCTCAGTGTACGGCCTGTATATTTATCATTGATACATTTTATATATATATATATATCAGTACATTTGAGCCTGATATTTATACTACTTGTCCACCAATGAAATTTTTAAATACTTAAAAAAATAACTATAGTAGGAATCTCTTTCTCTATATATATATACAAATGTTTACTAAAACTATTCTCTAAGCCTTCAAGTCATAATTATGGTCTGTAACTTTCTTGTTTGATTTATCATATCAATAGCAATAAAATAACACTAATAACTTGGTAAAATTATAAGAATACTAACCGTAAAATTGTTTATACTTGTAGGGGTGTATCAATGAGGACACCAATGACTGATAATATGACAGTTATAGAAATTAATCGTAATCTAGTGGTCACTAGTGTATTAGCAAAGAACCGTAATCAAGTATATATTGTATCATCGGCAATATATCGTAATCGAGTGGTTATTAGTGCACCATCAGTGAATAGTGATAGAGTTGTTATTAGTGCATTGACAATGAATCGTAATTTGGCGGTTATTAATACATCATTAATGCATAGTTATTGTGTGGCTATTAGTGCACGAGCAGTGAATCATAAAATAGTGGATATTAATGAATCGGCCATGAATCGTAGTCGGGTGGTTATTAATACATCGTTAATGAATAGTTATTGTGTGGCTATTAGTGCACGAGCAGTGAATCATAAAATAGTGGATATTAATGAATCGGTCATGAATCGTAGTCGGGTGGTTATTAATACATCGTTAATGAATTGTAATTTAGTGGTCATTAGTGCACCATCAGTAAATTATATTAGAGACAATATAAGTGTATCGTAAATGCGTAATTGAATCATAATCGGCTTATTATTAGTTCATCAGCAAGTAATGAATCTTAATTGGGTGAATATTCGTGCATCGGTACCGGACGGCGAGTTTGTATTGTAGTCGAGTGCTCGAAGCTGCGGGGGTGGTTTCCTTCAGGGCTGCCGGGGGTTAATACGGTTTTTACCCGAGCGTAGGTCCAGAATCGAAGAAACAGAGCCGACGTTTTCTGCTACGATGTGTGTAAAGGTGTTTGCGATGTGGTGGAGTTCTTGATGGTGTTGACTTCTAATCTCTTCGAGCTTTTCTTAACATCTGCTTTGTGACATCTATGTTGTTGGCTCTCTCCCCACAACCGACCAATTAATGTAATCGTTATTGTAATATAATATCTGTATTGTCTTCTAAACATGTAAAATAGATGAATTCATATTGTATTAATGATTGTGGGCTAGCCTCCTAGAAAACATTATCGATTGGAAATTATTATAGTTAATGGTTGAACATTTTAGGCCTAATTTATATATTTCCGCTACACAAGGCACCCTACTTAACTAATTACGTTACTTGAATATAAAATAATTTCCAAAATTTATTTAAAAAATAGTAAAAACTTTATTTAAAAAATAAAAAATGAAGGAATTTTTTTATATTAAAGGTTTTTTGACGGTTTAACGTTAAAATAATATATTAATCGTTAATCAGATTAATAAGAACAACTAATCTAAACATAATCAATTAATTTCTAAAATCGATTATCGGGTTCAATAATCAGTTTTATTAAATCGATAATCCACTTTTATTATTAATAGTAAATATTATTTAACAATAATAATTGTTGGTACCTATTATTAATATTAAATACTTATTATACTAAATACTCTTCCTTCTATAATTTTAATTTAGCGGCTTAGTATAACTAAGATAATCTAGAAACTTATCCTAGAATAATGCATTGCTATACTGTGTAGATAATTTATGTTTCTTATTTTATATTTTCCACCTCTTCATGCTATACAAAAATGTACTAATTATACTAATGAATTATAGATTAGGAAGGCCTCATTTATAGGCAGTGTAGGTACCCGCATTTGCGTGGAGGCAGAAAGAAAAACAATTTAGGAAACTCAACACTCAGTTCACTCGACTGGGATACAAACCCCGATCTAACTGTCATCGGCAGTCTATTCTAAAACGAGAGTGATGTCTTAAACCACGCAGCCATTGAAGCAGTTTATATTTGTTGTTCATGAGATACAAAAGAAAACGTATTTAGTCGAGAATATTAGATTAAGTTCTTACTTATAGCTGCGCAATTGTTTCTATTTAGAAAGAAAGTTTTAGTTGAAATTTATAAGAACACGTCTGGTGGTTTGTCAATAAAAATAGAATAAATTGTCTTTTGACTTAGTAACATTTTTATCCCATTTTTACAAAGCTATGTAAGTATATATTCTTGTATTTATAATGAAGTAAATTTAATAAATACTTTCAAATGTAGATAGAGAGAGATTTACGTGGTCGATTTTCTGGGTAAATGCTACGTAGAAATGAGAAAATTATGAAAATTTAAAAACAGGGGTAGTTGAAGTATTTACTTGAAATTGAATTGAATGAAGTACTTTTCTTGAATCAGTTAACCCACCCTTCTTTACCTCCAACTCTCAACATACATAGTTCACATCAGGCTTTTATTTCTCTCTTTGATATTTTTTTTTTTCCTCTTACTGTCTTCCTCTTTTCTCTATTTATTTTAATTCATTCCCTAGCCACCATTGCCCTCTTTTCCCTTAACACCCGCCCCTTCCTAACGTTTCCCCTTCCATTTTCCTAACGTTTCCCTTTCCATTTTCCATACAAAGCCCCGACGTTGCGCAGAAAGAACCAACTCGTCCCACAATATATACCGGTACGTGTTCCTCATGGTGTGAAATTTTATGTTTCCGCTTATCTTTCCTCTCCCACTTCTGGTTTCCTAGTTTCTTTCAACATTTAGTCTTTTTTTTTATTATTATCTTACTTTTTGCCCCTGTCTGTGTCTGTTTTTCTCTTTTTCTTGAATACGCAAAAACCTTTCCTTTTAACCTCTGCGTCCTTGTCAGAAACTCAATGCGAATTAACACCAGTTTTAATAGATACGTTAATAATAATAATAATAATAATAATAACAATTTTATATTTAATACCCGTGTTTATAAGATACAGCCTATATATTTTTCGGATTACATTTCAAGACATTTTTCGTCAAAAGATTTTCGTTATAATGATAATGTATTTTTTATTTTATTTTCTAAGTTTTTCTTTATTATTATCTAAGGATTAAGAAAGAAAGTCATATAAGTTAGAATAATAAATTACAATTGGACTCATTCTTTTGTGAAGTTGAAAAAAATAATTTATAATAAATTAATTTTTGTGAATCACATATTATAAAATTAGTAAATAAACTAAATGTAAACGTTCCTTATGCTAAAACTATATGTAATATAGTTAAGAAATGACAGATTGGAGAATGGATTCGTGTCCTTGACCTATTGATTGCAAGCTAAAGTTTTAATATACCCTGATTTTAGTATGAAGAACAGTAGATAAAATTCAAACATATTTCTTGGTGGTCAACATTGATAACATTTTACTATAGTACTATTGTTATCTTATAGATATTGATAATATCTATAATAAGAAACCACTGCAGTTAATATCACGTGATGTATGAATATATTAAAATAGTTTTAGTAACTTTAGTAGCTAACTTTTACTGTTCTTCCTACCAAAATCATACTATACTTATCCATCAGGGTATTTACCGTGCTCAGGGTACTCCTACTTAATGATTTATTAATATAAAAATATTTTTTTAACTTTAATAAGATGACAGGAATTTATAGAAAGTAGTATACAATGTATATATAATATTAGAACACATTTTTACTACCCGTATAGGTGCGCTGACTAAACCACCAATCTCGTTGGTCTGGTAGTCTGGTGGTCGTGGTTGGAATATCGGTCTAATGGCTTGGTATATTCCTTTTATAAACGGCTTCACACTACCAATCAATTTAAATATGGGTATTTTTAATGTAAATTCAATTATAATTTCTCATACCTCATTATAGTAACTACACCATTACTCAAGATTGGTTATTAGATGCGGTGCATAATTATTATACATTATATATATTCAATAATATAATACAAATTAATTAATCTAAAGAAAATACAATTATATACACGGTTATTTTGTTGGTGATCCCAAGTTTTCAACAGTCAATAAATACTTGTTTTTTGTTTGTTTGTTTTTCCCACTGAGTCATTAAACTTAATATCATGACAATATAAATGTTAATATTCCATATTGGATGAGATTTTCATAGGAAACATTTTATTTAGAAAAAAACCATATTAATAATATAAAATATTGAGTCAAGTAGTGAAATCACGCCATCTACGTCCTCAGCCTTATATTAGAATAAATATATTACCGTAGACGGAGGGGTCAATGATGAAACTTAGCGAAATGAACTAGAGTTAATCTTCCAAAAATAAACGTTTGACAGTAGTATTGGCGCATTAAATCTTGAACTTATATTAATACCAGAACTATTAAACCATTTATATATCCCATGTGTTAAAGAAAACTAAAAAATATATAATAAGAATAAATTAATATCTTGAAGTTATATAGATTATTGTTTAGAACTTTGTAATGTAAGAAAATTGGCATTTATAGTAACAAATCCTCTGATGTTGTCTTGGTTCAAACAAAAAATAAAAAAAAATTATATTACTTCTGAGTATTTAATAAAATGTTCTAGGTAAAATAAAACTGGCTTCATCCATAAATTTTAACATTACTTTCACATTTGGTCCAAGAAAATATTTTCAGTTATATTACCAGGAAGTCATACCATATTCCTTCTTATGGAAGGTTTTTAATTTCGTATTACCTTTCACCCCTTCCCCTCTAACCTACATCCCTCATCTCTTTTCTGTACATTTTATTTAAATAGCTTCTACTCATTTACCTTTTAAGTCCCACACGCTATTTTTAAAAGGGCCACTGATATTGATCTCGTTTATAAAGTTTATTACAATTTTTTTTAGGCCACGAATGTACAACGCTCATGAACACTATACGTATTACGGGCTCTTGATGTAATTGCCAATTACCATGGTAACGTGTACCACGTAGAGCTATTATTTATTATTTACGTGTCATTTCGACTCTCTACCGTGTGCAAATACTTGGATCAATTCATATGCACGGCCTAAAAATACCACTTAGCCATTTTTTTATTAACTAGTTTTGATCAGTTAGCATGGAATACATAAAGAGGTAGCTGTGAGTGGAAGTTTGCACAGTAATTTTATGTGTCCAGTTTGAAAATATATCTAAGTATTGAAACTCCACGAAGAACTCAAGGAAAAAATACTACTATGCATATAGCCTACTACTACAACGCACGTTTTAGAAAGTATTACAGATACTTAAAATTATTGATAAAATTGCAAAAGTTGAATAATAAAAAAAAAAAAATTTTGAGGCATTCGTTTTCTTCCCTTTTTGAATAGAGAATAATCAAAATATTTCCACGCACATAATACCCTTTTTACCTCCCTGTCCTCGTCTCATGATTTTTTTTTTTAATTTAGCACGCAGTCCTACTACCCATTTGGGTTATACGCTTATGTAATAATTACGCTAAATGGTAAGGGACAAGGAAAGTTGAATTTAGGGAAAGTTTACCCTCATTTACTTGGGTAGAGTGGGAAACCATGAATAAAAAATTACCTTCAGTAAATTCGTCGTGAACCAAGCCATGACCTCTTCGTCATCGGCAGTCTTGTCTATTGCGAGAGTAGCGCCTTAGACTATGCGTCCTTTGAAGCAGGTGTCATGAATTTAAAGAGTAAAATGTGTTAATTATAATATAAACTACGTCATGAAAACCCCTGTTATTTGAGATGAGAAGGGTAGGAATTATATTCACTTTGAGGAGGATTCGGATCCAACCTTAAAATATTTGGAAGTAAACACTAACCTGAACTTCCAGGTCACCAAAAAACCACTTAAGACGAGCCTAACGTCCTTTTCTGAATATTATCGACTGGGAAGAGTATAAGTTAGGCAAAAATACACAGATCTTGATTCCCAGAAATATTTTTTATCGTAGATTAATCACTCACAAAACATTACCACAGCCCAGAAACGTTTGCAAACGGTTGAAAATTTCTCTATATATTTGACGAAGCATATCTATATCTACAACTGTACTGGGGTCAGTAATTCGCTTCTGCAGATGGTGCACGCTTTCATCTGAAACCGTGAATTACTGACGCCCGCACAGCTGCCGATCTGTATAAGCTTGGGCGAATGCAAAGAGACCTGGAATACCATTTAAAAAAAAGTATGGTCATATTGTTTGAGTGATTTCCCTGAAATTAAAAATGTTTCAAGCAAAGAAAAAGATCGAGACTTGGTAAATTAAAGACCTAATTTGTGATTATGTTCTAAAAAATCCTAATTATAGTGGGTGAGAAGAGAACAATTATTATTATTACTATTATTATTTTTATGTATATCATTTTGAGTACAAATAAGGTTCCTTTTGAATAAAGAAGTAGCAGCTCAAATTTATATTATTATTATTAGCACCGCGTCTTACTACCCGTTCGGGTTATACGCACTTACGTTAATGTGTAATGGTAGGGTGATTGTGAGATGAAATGAAGGACCTACAGCTTAACGTGTAATCTGAACCACGGTGGAGGCCTGGCATTCCCCACATTCACTAGATGGCTTGTCAGAGGTGAAGGAGGAGTTTGGTAATCAGATAAATCTGTGCCGGGACCGAGGATTGAACCCCGGCCACCAGCACAGAAGTCTGACACCTTACCCTTAGACCACCAGGTCACCCCTCAAATTTATAAAACTGAGATTAATGGCTGGAGAGCCCTTTGTGCTGACCACATGATTCCCTTTATCCTCAAATGTTGGTGGCGGCCGCTCGATCTGTATAGCTCACTTGCGAGCTCACGCCATTGGGTTTGTTTTATTATACAAATATATTACACCTAAAGGCGGTGGAACTTTATTCATGTAAGATAGGTGCTGAGCGGTAGGAGGGGGATAAATATTTTTTAAATAATAATTTATCATGAAGTCAAAAGGATTTCCAGAGACTTAACCACGGAAAATGTTAAAAAATTTGAATATAAGCTACTTTGAGAGGTCCTCATCTGGAAACATTTTGAAAAGTAGGTTCCTCTTGAAGATATTTGGAATGGTCTTCACATAGGCCTATATATTTTCAAAATTGGGGTACCCCTATTACCTGTTTATACTGTTCCTTGCCTGGATTTTTTTCCCTTGGAAATTAAATGTTTAAGAAATATTCTTTACGTGGTTTTCGCCTGGAGCAAATTTGAAGTTTGTTTGACCCTAGTATCTATTTAGATTGGTCTTGACCTTTAAATTCCGACAGACAGCAAAAATGAAACATTCACCCCAATTTATTTTTATCACTGTTGCACATAAGTGAGGCATAGTAGCTGATTTTCCCAATCAGTGAACATCCTGAGCTTACCTCTATAAAAAACAAGTTTCTCTCTAATTTCCTTCTTTCTGGTTTTCTTAACTATATTCACTGCTTTATTGTTTTAATGTTTACCTTTTATGAAGATAATTTATCTTGAATTTTCTTCTCGCTAATTTTCAAACTAAACGAGTTTTTCTAGATCTTTTTGATGTTAGGTTTCCTTAGTTTTATTTATATATTTTTACTACTCTAGGTTACCTCTAATGAATCAAGTTTACCAAATATGTTATTTTTAGTTTCCTTAATTTTATTTCTTCTAGATTTTTAAAATTATATCCACCCCTTTACATTCTTCTAGTTTACTTCTATTTAAAGTAGCTTTTCTAGGTTTTCCTTCCCTCTAGTGTCCTTAATAATTTTATTGACCCCTTTCTGTTCTTTTAGTTTACCTCTTTTGGGGGTAAAACTCTCTTAAGATTATTCTTACTCCTGTTTCCCTGCGTCCCTGCATCCCTGCTTCTATATTCATAATAAAATATGATCGTGTGAGGGCTAGTTTCGTCACTTAGCGTGAACGATCCGTTACGTCTTCTTGAAATAGAAAAGGGAACATGTTGGCTAGTGTCCAGCGCGCGTTAGTTATTCAGGTCGATACTTGGGTCCACTAATCTGCAGTAGGGTTACTATAGGATGGACGGTGTTCTCTACGCACGCATCTACGTATGTGTGTGTGTATGTGTGTATCTACCAATATTTACCCCCGCTCTACTACGTTACACAATGGTTAATTAATTTTCCAGGGGGGCTATTGATATCTCTGATTGAACAATGGGCTTAGTTCTCTACTCAGTGATAGCTCGGAATCCTCTGGCTACAACCTCCTTCAGCTCGACTGGATTATTTTGTACACCAATATAGATATAGTAATAAATTAAATCATTTATAAATGGAGAATAGCTTAGCATTAATTATTAATTCAATTTAAAGTTTATTTTATTCTTTTACAACCGCAGGATAAACGCAGGGATTAAATTATCATAATTACAGAAATGAGCCGTATCTCAATTATAAATGAATAAATTTAAAAATAACACCTGGACACGGAATCGATCCCTAGAGCGTTTTGCTTAGCCCACCAATTCTTTTCTGCTTTGCTATCCAGGAGTCATCCCTTACTCAGGGTCATTATTCACTCATATTTTAAGGTAGAGTCTGTGATGGACTTGTGAATATCTTTGGCTACTAAGAGCTATTAGTGATATCCCAGTCACCGGCCAATAGTAATATTGGCAGCATAAACCCTTAACTGAGTCGCCGGTCGTTGTGATATCAATTGTAGCTTTTAGTAGCCGATTAAATTCACCCTTCCATCATATAATATGCTATAAAATATATGTTAGGAAATACCCTGAGTATGGGACAATCCCTTGATAGCTTATTGGTGGAGCATTAGGGCATCAATCCAAAGGTATCGGGTTAAATTATCGTGTTCAGGGGATAATTTTCATATTTTTTAAAATCAGTGTGTCTTAGTATCTGTTCATCCTATACGCATATGATAATTAATATAATGGATTAGGTATGAGAAAGGAAATATTATAGAGGTAATCTATCCGCATTTTCGTATAAAGAGACTGGGAAATCCTTTAGTAAAAACCACCTTTAACAGACCCGCCAGGGACTTGAACCCCGATCTCCTCTTCATCAGCAGGAGTGTCACACCTTAGTTTATACTTCCACGACTCTTTAAGGAACGACATGGCCTTGGAAATTCTACCACCTATCAAGTGACCTTTATTTCCCTGTCTGGCCCGTAATAGTTGAATTCGCAGGCATCATTATTCCAGAGTAATTTTTCGCTCAATTTAAGTAACACCGCTCCTCTTAACTAAGCCTTATTCCAAACTAACAAATTAAAGTTTGTATATCTTATAGTATAATTTTCTAGGACAACCGATCTCTCAGTATTCGAATAGCAAGCAGAGAGCTTGAGATTGGTTTACCTTTGAATCTTTACAATATAATATATGACCTTAGCTTATTAATATTGTAGTATAACATATTTATTACCTTCTTAGATGGTCACGTGGTCTAACGCGCTATTCTTGTGTTGGACTAGACTGTTGAAGACGGGAAGATCGTAGTTATATCCTGGTCAAGTGCACTGAGGTTAGTCTTACCTAAAAGATTTTCCACTCTACTTCCACGCAAATGCGGATGAACTTCCTCATCAGTTAAACCTTCCTAATCCTTAAAACATTAGCACAATTAGTACCTCGGCGTGTAACCAGAGCGGGTAGTAAAATATGATGCTAAAAAAATTATTATCAACATCTCAGCACTTTCTTCCCCAGAATAAGATAGTTGAGCTATTTGCTTTTTGCACTTTCAAAATTTATTGGGAAAAATATATTTATTTAGTTAATGGTTTATTACCCTGAAATGAGAAATTCAAATAGCTTTAAACTTAAAGGTAATCCCTGACAAAAAAAATACCTACCCCATCCATCGGAATGAATGAGTGTCTTAAAGGTAAAGTACATCCTTTGACACAATTCCTTTTTAAAAATAGAAAGTGTCCAGGGCTGAACTTGCTATTTGTGCATCCTTCCCGGAGCCCCACGTAATGATTGCGAAATCCAGCGAGATTCTCTGAGAAAGAAACTCGCTTTTAGGCAGTCGATCAATACGGAGGAACATGAAGCACTCAGGCTTTCTTTTAGGCAGTCAAAGATTACGGAGATGACTTAAACCACTCCGGCAGGCACACCAATTTAGCCTCAGTATAAAGATATGAAAGTAATAGTTGTTATTCTTCATTGATTAATCAAATTATCTCAATAACCAGCTTATTAGTATATGTTATTCTCATTTCCTCTTAATCTTCATGGATATGCAGTAATGATCTAATTATAACGTATGTAGGTGACGTACTATACCTTACTGGCAGCCGACAATTGAGTATAACACCTACTCATAAGTAACGCACGCGTATCGAGAACAATCAAAGCATATATTTGAAGCAGTCAGGATATGAATCTGAGCCGTCTGGTGAGATTGCATAGCTTGTGCTTACAATATCCCTTAATTAGATCGTTTGAGCACACCTAAAAAATTAAGATACAAGTCACTTGGTTTCTGTTTTCAAAGCAATTTTTTTTATCGTATATTTATAAATATATATTTTGTAATAAAAATAATTTTACGAAAATATACGAGTATCTCTTAAATAGGCCATATAATTGTTGTTTTAAGTTTAAGATACCTTTTAATTAAATGAAAACTTACAGCGATATATTTTCCTTTACTTTCACTCTTTACATTTCTTTTTAAAAAAAACACCCGTATAAATGACAAGCACAAAAGACAAAGGGAGAATCATTCATACTGGTTTGAATCACTGCAGATAGTCTACACAAAAAGGAGGAAATTCAAAACATAAACCGCCATCACTATTAGAACATCATCCCGTCTCTGGACCTATTGTCTTCCCTCGTTTCTCCGGTTTCCTCCATGAACATCCCTTCCTTCACAGCCCCTTTCTCCCCTTCCTCAACAACTCCTTTTCTAGCCTCGAACCATCCTGCCTGCTACCGACTCCGGTAATTACTTGGGCCCCGGGAGCTCCAAGGGCTCCGGGAGTGATACCTTCACTCCGCCACTCAGATCCCCTTCCCCCTCTACTATCTCTTCCCGTCTTCCATCGACTTTCTCTCTCCCTCCCTTCTACTAACAACATTGTGCGTCTACTCCTTCCTTCTTGCTACACAGTGATTAGGAGCTAAGCGAGACAAGGAGGTTGTAAGGTTATGTTCCCCTAGCCTAGTAGCTAGCTACCTCTTACTTAACGTTACCCTAATACCTTCCCCCTTCCTACGCCCTACCCAACCAACTAAACCACCCTCCCCCCCCCCCCCCCCCCCCCCCCCCCCCCCCCCCCCCCCCCCCCCCCCCCCC
>CABEEJ010000547.1:0-78711 GCA_901482245.1 Timema douglasi
TGCTGGGATAGTAGGATCATGGTCTGACCAGCTAGATCAACTACCTGCTGCATCAACTACCTGCTGGGATAGTAGGATCATGGTCTTACCAGCTAGATAACCACCTGCTAGGTTAGGAGGATCATGCTCTGACCAGCTAGATTAACCACCTGCAGGGATAGGAGGATCACCTCAAATTCTCCCACCGAACCGCAATCATGAAGCCTCTTCTCACAATGTCGCTAGTATGTTTTTAAACTCATCCGAAACTAGGTTTGTGGAACGACTGAATCTCGTTCCCTTCCCTCCTCGAAAGAGCAGTTCCAAGAGAGTTCGTCACCCGTTTAGTGCAGATCCCGTACAGATAAAACAAACGAACAAACAACAAAAGCGCGTGTAAAGGAAGGACGTGTGATCCGCTCACTGCAGATTTCGGTGGACAGTTAGTTACAACCTCGAACCTTGCCAAGGAATCCGCTCCGGGAAGGCTAGAATAACCTACATTTGTCTTACCGGACGAGTTCACACCGTAGTTGGGTGTCATCCATAAACCACGTAATGCTGTTGAGAGGGGGCAGCTCTAACGTCCACAAGGTGTTTTTTTAAGCTTCACGTCTTACTACCCGTTCGGTTTATTAGCTTATGTACTAATTACGCTTATGGTTTTAGGTGTTAAGGTTAGCTTTATAGGAAATGTACCCGCATTTGCGTATAGGGAGAGTGTAAACCCAGTTGGGAAAAAACACTCTCAGTACACCCGACTGAGATTCGAACCTCAATCTCCCCATCATTGGTAGTCTAGTCTACTTCGAGAGTAGCGCGTTATACCATGCTGCCCCCGAAGCGAGTGTGCAAGGTGTTACATGAGGGGAGGCAGGGAGGGTAAAAACAAGTTAAGAAAAACAGTTTTGTGGTTTTATCGATGACCCCTTAAGAGTAGTGTGAAAAACGGTTACACATAGTTACAACAGTTTTTTTTAATACGTAAGTTACACGCTTAAGTACTAATTACGATAATATGTTAGGCGTTATTAAAGTTGGATTTTTGATAATACTTAAACGCATTTGAATGACCACTCTCAGTATATACCCAACCGGGATTCAAACAACGAACTCCTCTTCATTGGCAGTCCGGCCTATTTCGAGAGTTGACGTCTTAAAACCATTCGACCACCGAAGCGGGTACTTTCATGAATTCATACGTAAAATTACATCATCAGCGTACTGCCACGTTATTAGCAATGCCTATTAAATAATAATACACCCCAGTTACGTTGTTCTAATGTTCACCACAAAAAAAAAAGTTTTATTTTTAATTAAAAAAAACTACTACTTTAGTTTCAACATAATGGCCACGCGGTCCAAAGCATTAGTCTCGCATTACATTGTCGAACACGGGTAGATTTGTAATGTTTAAAAGAGCTAGCCTGATATATTCATGTTTGTACGCCACCATTAGGGTGACACATTTGATATAACGATTGAATTGGGTTCAAGTTTGCTGTTCTGTATTATTATAATTGAACAGGGATGATGTCTTATTTTATAAATTAAAAGTTCTGGTGTTTTAGAGTTTTTTTTTATTTTAAGTAGATAAACAGTATTTGCTAGAGATTTCACATGTTGTAGATTTTAATAAATTGTTATTATTATTATTAGCACCGCGTCTTACTACCCGTTCGGGTTACATGCACTTACGCTAATGTGTAATGGTAGGGTGATTGCGAGATGAAATGAAGGACCTACAGTTTAACGTGGAATCCAAACCACGGTGGAGGCCTGGTATTCCTCACATTCACAAGATGTCTTGTCAGAGGTGAAGGAAGGGTTTGGTAATCAGATAAATCTGTGCCGGGACCGAGGATCGAACCCCGGCCGCCAGCATAGAAGTCTGACACCTTACCCCTAGACCGCCAGGTCACCCGATTTTAATAAAAGCCCGACTATTACGTTATATGCATGATCATTCCCGACACGTGAAATTTAGAACACATATTAAGATGTCATAGACTCCACCTACTCGGCTCATCGTCAGGAAGGAAAGTGAAGAGATGCGTACCCTGAAAGGGTATATCAAGCGACATTTCCTTCTCGAAGCTTCCTAAAAGAAAAAAAGGTATGGTCATCCATGTGCGTTTCTGTTCACAAAACTGCGTTGTCTTTTTAAACAGAGACGTAGAAGGATTTAACCACACCTTGCAACTTAACAACTTAACACAAATAAATCTTACTACCCACTCTCATTTAAAATATCATAATTTTGAATAAAGATGTGAATAATAAATTATTGAGATGTATAACTCCATATCATTACAGATTGAGGTTCAAATATCAGGCCAGTGTACTATTTTACTTCCTCGCACTCCTCGGGCGGGGAAATTATTGTGATCGCCAAAAAAGCGTAACTCGAGATTATGATGGACGTCGAGTCGACGTTCATGACTCCCTGAACCCCAAAAGTTTGTTTTTTCGATTCCGCCTGTGTGTTTGTCTGTATTTCAGCCTGGAGAAGAAACTATTTTACCGATCCTGCTAAAACTTGGTATCAGTTTTAAAGTTTTATTTTTAAAATTATTTATTCGACCCTCAAATTAAGAGTGGTTTACTTAAGGGCGAAAAGAGAAAAAATAGATTATTTTATAAATGCATTAACGATTTTGAAAAAAAATCATATCTGGGCACTGTTTAGCATCACAAACAAAATAGCAACTCTCGTTTTACCACGAACATTACTTTGAAGGTACTTAATATAAGCGGACATTTCCAATTTTGATCATATCCCCGCAACTATTTGAAATGCGAAGTAACTTATCATTATAGAGTTAGTTGTATTATTAAAAATTAAAAATAAACTTTTTACTTGAAATTTATTTTAGTAAAACCAATAATATTTTCTGAGATATTGGCAAATGTGTTTTTTAAATTAAGGCCTGGTAGATTGATAGTTATCCTCTTTTGGTGGACATAATTAATTCACGACCTAAGTATACCTGGATGACAGCTCGAAATGTTACTAGAAGTAGTCCCTAATATATCACTACGCCAACAGCTGACATCTATCACTTTGGATGACTGTAATAAAAACAGATGGTAATATATTAATGTGATAGTTAACCACAGTAATTTAGGCCAATATTATTTATATATTTATTTGAGACCGGACACAAAGTTTATTTAAAGTTTTATTCCACATAAAAAAATATTCATACGACTTTCACAAAAACTTCTAACGAACATAGCTTCAAAATGGCAACTGACTAATTTAAACCATATGATTGAACATAACGGTAAACAAGTTTTTACAATGATGCAGACACGCAGTTGATGAACATATTTTATTCAGTTAAATATTTCAAAATACGATAAAATAACTATAAAATCATTTATTTTATGTAAAAATATGACAACAATTTTCTCTTTTCCAAGTAAATACGATGCCTGTATTAAAAGGTATTGATGTATGCACTATATTACACAAAATCAATAACGTTCCAAAACGAAAAATAAGTACTTTTAATTATGTTTAAAATATTGTTTCGAGTTGGACGAAAAGAGATTATTTAAAAAAATTAAATAGTATGAGAAAACTTAAGTTTACGCTATTTTAAATGTAATATATAACAGGTAATTAAAGATCTTTACATTTATAACAAAACTGTGATCTTTTACAAGTGTTGGCAACCCAAAACCTAAACATATGATTTTCCAACTGTAATCCAAGTAGAAACCTATCGTGAACGGACTTTAGATGGTCCTCTTTTCTCAATGTTTCTGTAACAATGTATACTATTCAATTTATGTTATTTGGTGGAATGTTTCAACAACAATTTATATTATTTCGTTTCATAGATCTTATAAGTTTTTATTAGTAAATGTCTCTATTCTGTGCGGTGCACCATACCATTTATTTATTATTTTACATATTTATAGTTAACATGGGCTTGTAGAATACAACAAACAAACAAACAAACAAAAATTTTTATATTATTTTATAATTCGATAAGATCAGTTCCAATGATTTCGAAAAAACGGTTGAAACGATTTTGACAAAAGAACTCATTTTAGAGGTCCAAAGTTCTAGCAATAACAATAGCTTCCAACGAAAACCAGAATTTACTTTCGGATTTCTGGCTTTTCTGGTTAAACATATATAGGATTTTATATGATGTTTGCCCCGCGATTGGGAGCCAATTAATAAATTGCGATATTTGATTCGGATGTGGATAATACCGGGTTTTATGATGATGACGCGTAGTAGGCCTACATGCCTTACTGCGCACTTGCCACACGGTTATGTGATCTGATTATATGTAATCTTTTAATGTTGCACACGATTTATATGAATGATTACACTTTCGGTATTGAATATATTATATTAAATAGTTTTTATTAATTTACGGATTGTTTTTCTGTGATATTACATGTTCCATGATCTGAGTACTGTGTGCTGTTTTTATCTCTGTGCATCACTATGTCACTATATATATTTATGTTACTGGAATTGTTTGGATTAATACGCACAAGCGGCTTATATATGACCTACCCCTTGCTTCTTGGATCCCTTGTCACCCGTGTCAAAACTAATAGAAAAACTCCTGGCAACCTGATGTTGTGAAGGTTGGCTTTCTATTGGGTGGAGAGAGCCTGCATGTCACATGATTGTTCTAATACAACGGAGTTGATCTTTTATAGAAAAAAAGTTTAAAGCGCAATGTATTGAAATTATTTCTGAAAACGCGTGGTTCTCCATGGATGAAGTATTAAAAGGAAACTTTACATACAGTTCTTTAAAGAAAAATACAGTAGCCCCATGGCTTCTTTGGCGCTGACTGACAGCTCACAGCTGACTTCTGACAGTCAACATTTAGATATATACCTAAATTTTGGCCGTCAGGAGTGACAGCTGCTAAACACATGTTTTTGCAGATTATATAGTTCGCCGTAGGGATACATAGTTTGGCCTGGTAGCTTTTCAAAGCTTTTAACTGTCAGCTGTTAGCTGTCAGTCAGCACCAAAGAAGCCATGGGGCTACTGTACACCTCAACCATGACTTTTTGAATATATCAGAGTGGTCCAAAACAGTATCATTAAATGGTTTGTGCATAACGACTCATCAGTAAAATAATTCTTTGTTTACATCACCTGATTTGTGTATGGTTGTACATCACTGAATAAAATATCTCCCTTCGTTAAAAAATAATAACTCAATTCTTACCATAAGTGGTATGATGCAACACAAGTGCGGCGAAATTTGTAAATACAAACAAAAAATGATATTAGGTTAAAAATAAATTAGAGTCACAACCATCCGACCCGGTTCTTGGTGTTAACAAGTGCGTTTTAAAATAATCAAACCGGTACATATCCGCTAGTAATTAATAAAAAGAATCGAACGCAAACGCCTTACAACTGTTACATTGGATACAGCAAAGCATAACTGCTATGCATGAGGTTGGAGTATAATGCAGTACTATTGTAGTCGTATACGCTTGGTCGGTGTAGATAGCAGCACTGTTACGATATGGCTAGAAATAGAAGCTGTGTCAAAGGTAGAGATGACAATTTTCAGGGAAATTTAAAATAGTAATATTTTCCGCAGTGGCAGCTTGCGGTGAACGGGTTAAATTGTAGAGGTGACACCTAGAGCCTAATTGTACTTCAAAATATGGTGTGTTAAGAAACGAGTGGGCTATTATAAGGTGGCATGGGGCTGGGTAGTTAGGAAGCAAGGAGTATAGGGGGGAGGGGGGAGACAAAATGTAGGGTCAGTCTTAAAATTATTTTAATTAACATATTGATTATAAAAAATTGAAATATGATTTATGAAAATAACGGGTCTACAAAGGCTCCCATTCATTTGTTTATTTACTTTTTTTTTAGCTTCACGTCTTACTACACGTTCGGGTTGTACGCCTATGCACTAATTTGTCTAATGTGTTAGTGATGAGGAAGGTTGAATTTAGAGGAATTGCACCCACGAGAGTGGAAAAATATTTAGGAAAAACCGTCCTCGGTGCAACCGACTGGTATCAAACACCGATCTACCTTTCATCGGCAGTCTAGTCTATTTCGAGCGTAGCGCGTTAGACCATACGGCCACCGAAGCTAGTTTGATGATGTTTCTGGTGTTAACGCCGTTAGGAGAAATTATTCTTAAGTATAAACTTTGACATTTGGGATATCTATATCTCGATTACATTATAATTCCACTTAATCAGTAGAAATTATTTTACAGAAATAATAATTGAATATTTTCCGTCTCCCATCTCTAGCCAAGGGAGGCGTGTGTGCGAGGCACAGTAGCTACATGAGGAAACCCCATACTGGAAATTATTAACACCTTGATTCAGTTTTATCTGTCCCGGAATGCCGTCACTTTAGACCAGATAATCGCGACCCTAGTGTGTATATTTTGTTTGCATTGTTGCTTTTTCTACTTTTTATATTTAGATACTTGGCTCTGGTACATATATAAAACTTTGGACACTTCTTTTATATTTCAAAATATTCTAGCCCGGTTTCATAGTATCCAACTAAGTTACTCATATTTTCGATGAACTGTTCCAGTTTTTTGTGCAGTAATAAAGACATACGTAAATTAAAAAAAAAGGGTGTGAACGGTAGTTTTGACGGCAGTAATCAATCCAGATAAACTGTCTCTCAAATACGGTCGTCTGCGTGCTGAACGGGTCTACATCTGACGAGAACAGAGTATACCTTTGAGTCCATCCCCACCCCCCTCACATTCATAATAAAGTCGTAGCTATTCACACAGTCCTGAAGTTGTATGTATGAAATGAAAGAGAGCCTGTCAAAACAACACCCTATCATCCGTTAGTGAGACCAGACGAATTACGAGGGGTCTGTCTGTGTGTATTTATTCAAATAGATGGTACAACATAATTTCATACAATTTCTAATACAGTTTATACCTTGAATTTTTTTAGGTTTTTTTTCGAGAAGATATTTTCAGCAAACTATCTTTAAGTAAGTTTTACTCAGAAAAAATAATATTGTTAATCTGTATTTATAAATTTTAAACAAAATGGTTCAAACTACTCAAATTTTCAAAAATCTGTTATTTATAAGTTACCCTCAAAGTATTTATATTTGTAAAAAAATCTCATTTTTTATGATTTTTTTCCGGGGTACCCATTTTGAACAAAATCTTTTAAGCCATTTTTGGCAAAAAAAATAAAATAAAACAATCTAATATTAATTTGTCATAAGTAAAATAATCAAGTTAATTTAGTTTAGAAAAATAAGCATCCTTTATTAATCATCATGTAAAATAGTTGCCCTCAGTGGTCTTGGGGTCAAGTGATCACCCGACAGGGATTTAAACCTCAACCTCCTCGTCACCAGCAGGCCAGTCGAACACGAGATTGACGCCTCAGAGCGTTCGGCCACTGAAGCGTGTCACTCATGTGCTCTTAAAGATTTTGTCAGTATATCTCATATAAGCGCAACCTCTGATTGGCAATATATAAGTTACCTAGGCGGGCCCCTCTTAAGTGTCAACAAATTGTTAGTTCGACTAAAAAAGGAGCGTACACAACCCAAGAGCTCGTTAAAGGACGGACGACGCTTGTGTGTTTAGCGATTTACAAGACCGGCGCGCACAAAGCAAACTGGTTCAACGACTTGCCTGAGAAATTGTTTACTTAGTCTTCCTTACCTCAGCGAGTCAGCGATAGGTAAAGGTCTTTTGACCTCGAGTTTGCTCGCAAGGATATTGTGATAGAAGGATTCTTTACAAGATAACCTTGTAGTTAAAAGGTTCCTTGGTAAACACATAAATACAACTTTGCATGTGGGTTTCCTTGTGTATCCTCCATTTATCTTGAAAGGTAGCAGAACTATTACCTTGACCTGTTACACTATGGCCCTATCATATAAACTGCACCATAGTAGAAACCATGCATGTGCTTTAGGCGAGACTTAATATTTCCGACCCAGTTTAATTCTGTATAATAAGTACCCTACTCCCCCCTTTACCCACGTGACGCAAAAGGGTGCAAAATATGGGACTTTTTTTTGGGGGGGGGGGGCGGGAGGGGCACAATATTATCCTGTTTTCCCTTCCCTTTCTCCCAATATTATGTTTTAGAAGCTTTTAATCAAGTATGAAAGTGATTCACTGACAAAGCGACCCCAAACGACATAAAACCATAAAATTAATCATGTTATTAATGAATATTAAAAGAATATATATTCTCTTTATTAGATCAAATATTTAAATGTTAGTGCTTTATTCATAAATAATTGTGTCACCTGCCCCGTTTCTGTGTGTTAGCTGTGGGGGCCTGGAGATTTGTCAGGATGTCCTTGGCCGAGGATAAGGGAGAATTATATGATTACTTGTGTGTGTTCGTGATTGGCGTTAACTTGGGTTTATAAAGGTTTATTAATACTACTATACTATTACACATGTGATGTTAATAGTGAAGTTAAAATGAATATAGAGAAGCGAGTGACCGAACGAGGTGATATGAGGTTTACCTAATAGGCTGTCTGACTGCTAGGCGGTCCCTGCACGGTCGTCGAACTTGGTTCCCTGGAATCGAGCGGCAGCCCCGACTGGTACTTGGTGAACCCTACAACTTAGCCCACGTGGCCCCGTGAAAAGTAGCGTTTTCTCCTAGTTTACGATCTTCCGTAGTCAGCCCCAAGGACCTAAAGACCCCCCCCCCTCCCTTTTAACCGGGCCACTGGTCTGATTCCTTGCTCAGGACTACTGACACCTTTTACGTCCATTCCTCTAGTTTGTTTATTGATTCGTCATAACAACCTCGCAACATTCGTTATGTCATTCGCCACTCACAACATAAAATGTATACACAAACATGCCTTCTAAATAAGGACGTCGATGACAATTTAAATGATTATTTAAAAAAAATTACATTTTGTTGTAATGCCTACGGGGCGTCCGCCTAGGTTCCTCTAATGGGCCTGGCGGTAAGCTTGATAACTTGCAGAGTAAATGAAAGGTACCTCCACTATCAAAAACTTCCGGATGTTTTTGAAACTAACCAATATATTTCAAACGTGAAGCGATTACTTTAGACAATGATTCCCAGAGTACTACCAAGCAAATTATAATTTTTCTAAACGAAAATTTGTCTGAAAATTTTAAATTTCAAAAATGTATGTATGGGAAGCCGCAATTTCAGATAACTACAGTTCCTTTCAACCGTAATTGCTTGAGTTTTAATAAACAAATTTTATTTTTACTAAAAAAATAAAATAAAAGCATTTACTTTTGAGGTTTAACACATAATTTTTTTTTACACATTTTCAGTAGTGAAGCCGCAATTTAGGAGAAAACAATTTTCACAGTTTCTACTGAACCAATTAAAATTATATTTCTTAAATTAAATTGTGTAATAAAGGCGTCACTGTCACTTTCTTAATAGAATGGATTGCCAGGATGACGGGGAGACCGGGGTTCGAATTCAGTTCGTGTGTATTGAAGGGGTTTTTAACTAGAGTGTTTTCCATTAATTCATTCTATCTCCAAGCAAATGCAGGTATACTTCCTCTAAAATTCAACCTCACGCATTCATTACACAGTAACGTAATTATTACATAGGCGTAAAACTCGAAAGGATAGTAAAACGCAGTGCTAAAAAACTAATTAAATAAAGATTTTAATAAAATATGAATAATGATCATCAAGGTTTTAGAAATCTGTTTTTTTCTATCACCTCGTCTTACTACCCATTCGGGTTGTATACGCTTATGGTTTTAGGGATTAGTAAGGTTGTATTTAGATGAAGTGTACCCACATTTGCGCGGAGAGAGTGGAATATAGTTGTTAACAAAATAACCGCCTTAGTACTACCTACCAAGATTCGAACCTCGATCTCACCGTCATCAGCTGTCTAGTCTACTGCGATAGTAGCGCGTTAGACCAGGTGGCCTCCGATGTGGGATGAAATCACAAATTAAAGTTTATACTATTTTCTAAAGGCTGCAGTCAAAATTTGTTTTTGCAAAATTGATGGATTCAACGGATCAAATAGATTTTTAAAATTTTAATTTGATTGGATCACAACCAACAAGAAATATTCCAATACCCCAACCTTTACATCTGCCCCCCCCCCCCCCACTTTTCTACAAACGCACCCCCGCCCCTCCCNAAGTTAATAATAACTCACCGCGGCCCCTTAATCACCCCCACCTCCCAACCATACGAAGGGGAATTAAAAACCTATGCACACATGTTAAGTGTTTTTTTAAGGACCGTGTCTTACTACCCGTTCAAGTTATCCGCACGATTACACTAATGTGATCGGATGAGGAAGGTAGAATTTATAGGAAGAGTATTCGCATTTGCGCGGAGAGAGTGGGAAACCAATTAGAAAAAACCACCCTCAGTATTATTATTAGTATTATTAGCACCGCGTCTTACTACCCGTTCGGGTTGTACGCACTTACGCTAATGTGTAATGGTAGGGTGATTGTGAGATGAAATGGAGGACCTACAGTTTAACGTGGAATCCGAACCACGGTGGAGACCTGGCATTCCACACATTCACAGGTTGTGATTAATACACTTCTTGTCATAGGTGAAGGACCCGGACGTGATTCGAACGCCGACCTTCCCGTGACCCACCAACCAGACGAGCCGAGCTTGACACGGCGTGACCACCAGTACTCGGGGTATTTAACATGCAACTTTATGAATATAATGTCAGTACACTACTTACAAACCATCTTAATTCTAGAACAAACACAACACACAATCATCCAACCGTCAGATCCCCAATGTGAAAGGTGAAGTTCCAATTTCACCGATGTTAAATCTATCGGACATGTCAGGGAATAAAACCCGGAACCCTCATATAAATAGGCAGATACGCTACGGATAGAACGTTGCAAGGCCAGGCCAGCTCAGACCTTAGCGACGGGAGAATCCTAGCGGAATAGTCAAGCGGTCAAACCCACATAGGGCCACTAAATTGTTGTTTGACCCCAACCGGGATCAAAACAGGTTGCTTTAGACACGCAGCCGGTCTATGTTTCTACTCAGTAACGGAGAAGAGCCAACAGTGAGTCGCCTACAGTTTGGGATCTGTCTAGAAGGCGAGGAGGAATAATTGGCAAACGCTCGCCCTTTTAAGAGCCCGTCTGACCCCGTGGATAACACCTTAAGTAGGTAATACAGCTTTACCAGGCATCGTATCGTGGTAAAGTTTTCCGTATTCTACTTTAGAAAACAGTGAAATTTCGGCTGCTACATGGGCGGGTAAAAATGTATCTTCGTGTATATCATCATCATCATTAGACATTAGGTCATCACTCTTGCGATTGGTTTGCAGCACCTCTTCACTTTTGCCTATCCTGGGCCGAGTTAAAAAAAACATTTGTTCCTTCTTATGCCAACACTATTAGCTATCTTTTTCATGCACTCCAGTTTTTTTTACCTCCCTCTTGAATTTCTCCCTTCCACATCTCCTTCTATAACTGTCTTCATCAAACTCTCATGTCTCGGTATTATGTCCTACCACATTAACTCTTCTTTGCTGTATACCTTTCCAGAGTGTCCTTACTTCGTTTTCTTTCTTAGCAATTCTGTATTTGATACCATCTCGTTCTATCCCTGATATTTTCAACATTCTTCTGTAGCACCACATATAAAACTCTTCTAATCGTTTCCTTTCAGTTACACCAATGGTCCATGTTTCACATCCATAAAAAGCAACGCTCCAAGCATTATGCCCTAAGAAACCCTTTCTTGATTTCCAAACTTATGCTGGACAATGTCAACTCTAACCCTCTTCAGTGACTGCAAAGTCTAACGCGCTACTCTCGCAATAGACTGGACTGCCAATGATGGGGAGATTGTGGTTAGAATCTCAGTCGGGTGTACTGAGG
Organism: Timema douglasi; assembly: GCA_901482245.1. NCBI lineage: Eukaryota > Metazoa > Arthropoda > Insecta > Phasmatodea > Timematidae > Timema > Timema douglasi. Next base: position 11,861 of record CABEEJ010000547.1, read on the forward strand.
GTTGTTTTCCATTCTCTTTCCACGCAAGTTCGGGTACAATTCCTATAAATAAAACCTTTCTAATCCTTAAAACCACTAGCGTAATTAGTACATAAGCGTATAGCTCGAAACGCCTAAAAAAAACTCGATTTCTTTCAAGAAGCTTTGCTAGCTCGGTCTCATTGACACACAGTCCCCCCCCCCTCCCTCCTTGTCGGAGTGTGCATCGATCCACCCGCCTCTGGGGTGACCCCGAACAGACTTGTAACCGGAAGCAGAGCTCGCGATAAGCGACCATATCACCATAGTCCGTGCGACGACGCCGGATACCGAGGCGAGCTGAAGACAACACGTCTGAAAATATGTCTGCACTGAGTGATCGGCCGGGGGTTCCGAGGCGTCTAGGTCCCCGATGAGGGCTGTTGCGCCCAGAGCACATACGATAATACACCAGATACTCAGCCTCCATGATAGAATGGCCGCGATCATTGAGAGAGCTTGAGTCGTCCTTCAACACGGGGATCGCTACGTGCAGTCCCAAGCGACATCACTGTCAAACGGACATTAAAAAAAAGTTCAGTTTAAAAGTGGTTTTACTAGAGAGCAGCCAAAAATAATTTGTCTCCTCCTGTCAACCAGCTGGCTTTCGCAGAGCTAGGTTCAGGTAGCGGCCCCATCTAGGACACAGACGAGTGATTGACCTTGGAGGAGAGGTTACTGTACGCCAGGGTTTTAAAAATATTTCCTCAGTCATGTACTCCTTTCAGGGCCTTGCCCTAAACAGAGCTTCATTAAAAAAAACACCACTATCGTATAAAGTACAGCCAACTTTTCTTACGAATGAACTCATTTGACATCTTGAAAATCTAGCTTTATCTACTTTCATATAGTCATACATCAAGTCATGTGATCTGCAGCTGTACATTTTGATAAATATCTAAAAATTAAACTAGTGATATAGTAAACTGTTATTAATGTTGACTAGAAAAAAAAAATGTATTTTTAGAAATATGTTCTAAATGTCCATTCGTAATAAAAGCAAGGCATAAAACAGTCGTTCCAAATGTTAACAAATATGTAGTGTAGGTACACAAATCTGTGACATGGGGAAAGAAGGCTGATATAGAAGCGTTGACATCCCGTACAGATCAGCTTTCACGTGTTTTTCGGACTTACTTTATGGCATTAGGAAGTTCATTGCCGCACTTATAAAAGAACCCGACCTATACCTATCTTGAGCTAGATCTAACCAGTCAACCTCATGACACCCTATCTCTATTTTGTTCTATCCAGTCCACCTCATTACACCCTATTTCATTCAGGTCCATTCTAATGTTAGCCTCCCATCTGCGTCTAGGTCTTCCCAAAGGTCTCTTACCATTGGGTTCGCTAGTTAAGAACGTGCATCATAGCAATCTCAACTCAGCTCGCGTGAGGAATGGAAGTAAAAGGAACAAGAAAACACCTTCGATGTGTCAGAAATGTGTGCAGTGCATTTGTATTTGAATTATTACTGAATATTTTCCGCGGTGTCGATGGGAGACAAAGCGACAAATTTTCTTGTTAATAACCACAATATGTCCCTGTTATGACAGAATGAAGATTTGTGGACAATTATTAGCTGTGAAACCATTCAAAAATGGTAAAAAAAACTGCCTTTCCAATGCAGTTTTTATCCAAATATAATTAATATTTCAACAATGTTCAATATTAAGAACTTCTACTAACTCTTTATCTCCATTAATGTTCAATCAGAAATGATCCACGTGCAATAGTGTTGGTGTGAATTTACAATTTCTAGCCGACTGTATCACAGAGTTGATGGGACTGTGATGTACGCTCTTAATACTCAGAACATGGTTCTAGATTCCTTCATTCGAGCTGAATGTCCCGCCCACCATAGTCTACGAGACTTGATTAGCTTAACAATGTCTTGTGATGAGTACAGGGTATATAACTCATCATTATGTAGCTTCCTCCACTCCCCAATATCCGCATCCCTTTTTGGACCAAATATATTCATAAATACCGTGTTTTCGAACACCCTAATTTGTTTCGTCATGGAAGTTAAGTTACCAGGTTTCATAACCTTAAAAAACAGATAAAACTATTGTTTTGAATATTCAAGATTTTACATTCTTTTATCAGACTCACTCTAGTGCAAAAATATGTCTATGATTAATACAACTCATAGTTATGTCGTGTAACTTCCTGATACCCTTCACGCATCCTTGAGGGTACGCGCGCCACCGTTTTGTAAACACTCATGCGTGTTTTTTTTTACTTAGCACCGCATCTTATTGCCCGTTCGGGTTATACGCTTAGTTACTAATTACACTAATAGATTAGGAATTGAGAAGGTTAGATTTAGAGGAAGTGAACCCGCATTTGCACGGAGGGAGAGTGGAAAACCACCACCAGTTCAGCCGACCGAGATTGAAACCTCGATCTCCCCATCCTCTGCAATCTGGCTCAACACAAGACTAGGGCGTTGGCCAACTACGCCACCGAGGCGGGTTGATCGTGATGTTCATTGTGGTTTTATAGGCCCTAATTTCAAATTATGATTAATAATAATAATAATACATCTTAATTCGAGCTCCCCCACTTCGGTGATCACATGGTCCAAAACACTACTCGCGTGTTAGATTAGACTGTCAACGAATGGGAGATCGAGGTTCGATCCCGGTCGGGTGCGCTGAGGTTGTTTTCCCCTCTGCCTCCATGCAAATGCGGGCACACTTCTCATAAATATAATCTTTCTCATCCATAACGCATTAGCGTAGTTAATACATAAGCGTTTAACCAGAACGGGTAGTAAGACACGGCGCAAAAAAATCTGAGCCTGAGCTGCAAGACATTCCATCCAGGAACGAGAGAACCAGGTATCAGAGGAAGGGAAAGCGGGGAGTGGGGGGAATTATACCCTCTAAGATTTATTTTGCATTCCTTTAGAGCTTTTAAGAGGAAATGAGGTAAAAAATAAGGCTAGTCCAGTGTGTAACATCTTACTTACGTTTTTTTAATGTGTATTTAAAAATCAAAACTTTTAAAATATGAAATGTAATGAAAAGCTCAAATGAAATGGTAAATATTTTAAAGTAGGTAAAATGATTAAATTATCAAAGTGAGCGCCTTGGACAATATTAATATTATTGTATTAAAGTCAAAATATTAAAAGTAACATCTTCGAGCACAAGGGGGCGGGAAAGAAAAATTGATAAAAAAAAAGTTTAGCACCGCGTCTTACTTACTACCCGTTCGAGTTATACGCTTATGTACTAATTAAGGTAATGGTTTTAAGGATTGTGAAGGTTATATTTAGAGGAAATGTAACCAAATTTGCGTGGAGGTAGAGTGGAAAACCTCTCATAGTACACCTAACCAAGATTCGAACCTCGATCTCCTAGTTCATCGGGGGCCTAAACTAATGAGAGAGTAGCGCGTTAGACCACGTGGTCACTGAAAAGGCGCTTTTCTAGATTCAAAAGGGGTTAACCCCTTAAACATGTAAGAGGTAGAAGAGAGTTTTTCTTTCTTCTAGAGAACGCTTTTATTTCTTTAATCATGCTGACTTGGATGATTAAAAAAAAAACCTCGCGGCAGCTCATTTCATAAGGACATGGGTCTTCATCATAAGTCGAGATAGAGAAGGGGCCACAGAATATAGCTTGACCTTGAACTATGACCCCAATGAATGCATCACTTACTAGGCTCGGACCTATCTTTTCCCAGACGTGCAGATGTAAATGTCTCTCAAGTCAGTAGATGAAGAATTAAATTATGACATTGTCAGTTCTCCTTGACCTCTCATCTAAGATTTATTTTTAAAAAAAATTGTAGATTTTAAACGCTTACATGATTAAATATACTCTAGATTTAGTAAGTAGGATGCTAAAACCGACATTGTAGAAAATATACATATTTAGTCACCATTAATTAATAACATCTTATTATAGTATTAGTGAATATAAACACACAGGTTGCAAATCACTGTAATTACGAGAATGTCCATTTGGAGGTGACCATATTTAAATTAATTAAATAAACCCGCTTCATTGGCTGCATAGCCTAACGCGCTACCCTCGCAGAAAACTAAACTACCAATGACGGGGAGATCGAGGTTCGAGCCTTGATCAAGTGTCTTGAGGCGTTTTCAAAATGGTTTTCCCATTCTCCCTCCACGCAAATGCGGGTACACTTCCTATACAAAACATGACCTTCCTATTCTCAAAAAAGCATTATCGTAGTTAGTAAATAAGAATACAACACAAACGTGTAGTAGGCCTAAGAAGTGCTAAAAGAATAATTAATTTAGTTAATTGAAAAATGTCATACGTACATGGGAATCGAGCCTGCGACTCTTGACTATGCACGCCAATACTCTACCACTGAGCTATCCAGGATTCATCCCATGCTAAAGGTCCTTCTTCATTCTTAGTTTTTAAGGCCGCGTCTCTGATGGTGTAATAGCGCGCTAAGCTAAAGATACCGGGTTTATTGGCACTTCTTGTTACAAAGATGTCATCATAATAATTTAAAAAAAACAACATAAATTATAGGGGTATGTCATTTAAATGCAAGTTCCCACCATGGTGTCAACTATCATCATATCTTGCTTCCTAGAAAATATACCTCTTCAAAGCACATTATCTCCTGTTCCAAATAACACATGTGATGTCTTAACTTCTAGCCTGGATCCACTCAACTGAAGAACTGTGTCAAATCAAGTTGCTGCTCAGCCAGCAGTCTATCTTGTTTGCTTCTTCGGCAATATACCTCTCCATATCACATTGTATCCTGTTCCAAATAACACATGTGATGTCCTCTAGCCTGGAACCACTCGACTGAAGAAATGTGTCAAGTTGCTGTCTTCTAAATTCTTCAATATACCTCCTCACATCACATTTTCTCCTGTTCCAAATAACACAAGTGATATTCTATCTCTTAGCCTGGATCCCCTCAACTGAAGAACTGTGACAAGTTGCTGCTGCTCCTAATGTCAGCTAGCAGTCTCCTAGATTTTACAATATACCTCCTCACATTACATTTACTCCTGTTCCAAATAACACAAGTGAAGTTCTATCTTTTAGTCTGGATCCACTCGACTGAAGAAACGTGTCAAGATGCTACTTCTAGTGTCAGCTAGTAGTCTCCTAGATTTTACAATATACCTCCTCACACTACATTTACTCCTATTCCAAATAACACAAGTGATGTTCTATCTTCTAGCCTGGATCCACTCAACTGAAGAATTGTGTCAAGTTGATGCTCCTGGTGTCAGCTAGTAGTTTTGTGGTGATGTGCCTAATACTGGGTCCTCAGCACTCTTCTATGGTTCTACCTTGGTTCCTCGACAACACGCCTTCTCATAATGCATCATCATTACCTGATTTCATCAATGTAACAGAGAGCTACACAGATGAAATTACTACACAAATACAAATGGTATGTCATGGTGTCATCAATTATCTTCATCACTTTCTTAATTTGTGTTGATTTACTTTATAAGTTTTGGGGTCCAATGACTTTTTTTTACAGGTTTTTCATTATTTTATATACAGGGCAGTAAAAAAATCTCATTGTTTCCAAATAGAATCTTTTCACAAGTGTTATTAAAGACAAATATTTTTTTTCTCTTAGCAAAATCGCATGACTAGGAGATCTCAGTAATATTTCACACTGGGTTGGTTATGCTGTTTTACTTTATATTTAAATACATGGTATGGAACTCCGGACGGACTTTATCGCTCTATTGTTTAAAAATTGAGATATTTACTCAAAACTCATAATATATGTGAAACGAAATAATATACACTAGCAAACCCAAGCATAAATTACACTATATTTATGTAAAACATTTTTTGAGTCCCGGTTTTAAATTTTACAATTTTATTTTTAAAGAATTAATGTCCTCATTTGTACGTTTGGACTGATAAAAAAAAGATCAATCTTGGGTTGGCAAAGGTCAACACTTTGTATTAAAATTTCAACTTACAGTTAAGATTGTCGACATTTTATTAGGTGTTGCAAATCTTCATGCCATCCCATTGCTATTAAATTCCTCATCTATAATTTTGACCAATAAAAACTGTAAATATTGACTATTGAGTCTAAAATGGATATAGATCATTGTTGTACAAACATTTCTTCTGATAGGTTTAAGGAAAAACAACATTAACATTTTAAAGACTTATATTTAATTATTCTATGGCATTGGAGAATTATTGTGTTAAAACTTAAGTAGTAGCTCTTTACAACTAAAGCTCACAAAATTGTATTAATATATTAGCCAATATCTCAGAAAATATTTTATAAAAAATATATTTCATATAAAAGTTTTTTATTTTTAATAGTACTACATTTTTGCAATGAAAAGTTATTTAGTATCTCAAATAGTTGGTGTTTTTGCTTCTGTAAAGTACCCTAAAAGTCATTTTCATGGGAAAATGAAAATGGCCAGTTTATTTAATATCTTATTCAACACCTACATACGAATTTTAATCAAAATCATTAGAGCCAATTTTGAGAAAATCGATTTTTTCTCTTTTCACCTTTTATTAAACTACTATTTATTCTAAGTTTAAACATACACACAGACAGACGGCATTGCAAAGACCACTTTTTAGGGTTCGGGGGGTCATGAGACGTTGACATCTATCAACATTTCAGGTTAGATTTTTTTTATGGTCGCAATACTTTACCTATTGTGTTCAACAAGTTTTGCATATAGCTTGAAAGTTATTGGTTTTATAAAAATATGCTTCTTATAAAAATATCTACATATTTGCAAAGATCAGTAACTTTATATCTGAAATAGTTTCGGAGATATGATAAAAAATAATAATGAGAATTTACGCATCAGACCAGAGCTCTTAAAGTAATTTTGCCAAAATATTGAGGGTAGCCATTTTGCTTGTAATATTTATAAATGTTTAGAAATGAAATTTAATCAAAATCATTAAAGCCGATTTTGAGAAAATTGACTTTTTCTCTTTTTGCCCTTCAGTAAACTACCCTTAATTTCAGGGTTACATATCCAATTCCAAAAAACCCTCGGGGCAACCCAATGAAAACCCTATTTACCAAGTTTTATCCCGATTGGTAAAATAGTTTAGGCTCTAGTCGGAGGTACAGAGAGATAGACATACAGACGGAAATTCAAAAATTACTTTTTCGGATTTGGAGGGTCATGAAACGTTGAGAATAATTAAAATCTTGGGTTAAGTTTTTTGGATGATCACAATATTTTTTCTACCTGTAAGATAGCAAGTAAAAATTATTAAAAAAGTATCTGAGAATTCCAATGATAACTCGACTTTTCCCTGTCTTTCCCAAGTATGTAAATCAATATTCTTTAAAAAGTTACTTTCGCCTAGTAGAGCTATTAATTAAGCAATTATCTCTTTACCTATACACGCTGACAGTTAATGCAACCATAAGTTACTTGAGGATTGTTGAAGGAGTGATCATTCTACAAAGACTGTATTTAATCACCCAGTAGCCCAACTTTTAATAGAGATTCAATTCAGGGAAAAATGACAGCCTGAATACTGTAAATGAGTCTGGGACCTTTGGTTTTGTACACCAATACTATACCACCGAGCCATTCTGGTTACTCTCATATGAAGGACTACTTTTCATTTATTTTTATACCGAGTTTAAATGCTGTACAACATCTAGAGAAGAGTGGCTTTAGATACGAGAAGAACCGAGCTACTTCAGTGGTAGATCAATGTAGGTTAAAGCCCAAGGTCCTGGGCAGAAGATGTGATTTTTCGCGTTGTTTCAAGTATCCAGAGTGATCCTGTGGCCGGGTTGCCAGTATTTTATTATTATCATATTTCCTGAAATTTCCAGATTTTACTGAAGGAATTATTTTTTTCGGGTATCCTAAATTAAATAAAAATGTAATAAAATGATTTTTTTTTAATCAATCTGACTAGTCTAATTGTGAAGTCGTTTAACATATTTAAAACAGGACAATTTCAAGTATTAGGGAAATATATTTTCTATCTCTTTACAACCCTTGTTTAAGGGGAAATAAGACATGTTTGAATCAGCAAGTCTTCAAGTTCCCTTTTTTATCCACCCAAAGACCTACTATTTTAAGCTTTCTGTTAAATGACCTAAATTAATAAATATTCCAGGATATTTACTATATTGGGCAAAATTTCTTGTGTTCTCCCGGTTCTCCAGGTGTGAAATCACATATCAGTTTATGATGAATACGACGTGATTCTAATACAGAGACTACTAAAAGAAGTTGACACAAAATTTTGTCTGGTATTGCATGATTTCAGGAGGCAATGGAGAAAATGATGGCCGAGAGGAGACAAAACATTCAGAGAATATGTGGGATGACGCCTTTGTCACCATTCATGGCAGAGGCCAAACTCGTTAAGACCATCCAGAGAATGTACATCAGTAGGTAAGCTAGTCTCTCTGTATTTGCACCGGCGGGTACACAGAAAACGGCATCAGTCTCCTGGCCTGGTCTTAAAATATAGCCTATATTTTTGACCAATTTTAAGTGGATCATATTATAATTTGTAATTCACATGTTTATTTATTAAAATTATTTGTGACCAGCTTTGGTAGTCAAATGGTCTGAGGTGTCAATATAGCGATAGATTTGACTGCATGTTATGGAGTATGGAGACCAGAGTTCAAATTCCGGTCGAGAGCACTGAGGGTGGTTTTCTCTAAATGGTTTTCCAATCTCTGCCCCACACAAATTTGGATACATTTGCTCTGAAATCTAATCATCCTCACCATTAACATAAAAGAGTAATTAGTTAATATGCATGTAACTCGAATGGGTCATGAGTCACGGTGACAACAAAAAAGTACAGCCATGACTATATAGTGTCTTATGATATAACTAGACATATGACTATAGCCTTGATAAGAACATGGAATTCTCACTGTTTAGAGGGTTTTAATTTTTTTTTTTTAAAGAAACATTTTGTATGTTTTTGGGCAGGAAGTATAACGTGGCGTACTGCCCCATCTTCAAGGCCGGCTCGTCAAGTTGGCTGGAAGTGTTTGCCAACATGGCTGGGGTCCTCACAGAGAGGAATCGAAAGCTCATCGCTCGAGGGAAGCTGCAGGTCAACAACTTGGCGAGGAAAGCTTATCCCAAAAACAAGAGCATCTCTGAAGAAAAAAATGTAATCTACAATTTAGTAGATTGGAAATCATGCACACATATTTTGTCCTTGGGGGAGAGGTAGGGAGGGAGCGATGAGATTTGAAAACAGTGTTTTGGTTGAACATTTTTTAATTTTTTTAGAAGCTAACCAAAATAATGACTATAGTGTTGTAAGAAATTGATAAAATTAAAGTAATAAAATTAATTAATTGATTAAAATAAAAAATTTTGATAAATCTATATATAATAATTAATAAGTTTTATTCTAATCATTTTAGTTGCTTGATTTTTCACAATTATAATAAACACTCCTTACTAAACTTTCAAAATGTGTTTAAAAAAAAAATTATTATAATAAGTTTATAAAAAACTACAAATCCCTACTTTACAAAGTTTTCATGTGTCTTGAGCACATTTCAAGAAGCTGCATTGGGTATCACATGTCCCAGGGCGTCAATCTTGCCAAAAAAGAATGGATTGCCAATGATGGGGAGATTAGGGGTTTGGTTGTTTTAATCATGGCCATTCAAACTTATCCCGAAAAACTTCCACCCAATCTTTAGTCTGATATCCAACATTCTTTAAATATATTTTCTCCACTTTTCCCCTCATCAACATCTTGGTCAAATGGTTTGAATGGACACACTTAGCATAATATGTGTTTTGTTATCAGAGGTTGGCCACTCAAAATCCAGAAAAAAATTCCAGCATAGTTCCCAATTTACCTGGAGGGGGGGGAAAAAAAGCTTATTCTGAATGAAAATGTTTTTAAAAGGTGTGTGTGACACACCTCTTAGTTTTAATACTTGTGCAAGTATTGTTAGTAAGTTATTTCTACTCAATGACTAGGCTAGTTAGACTACTGGAGTCTTACACAATTCATACAGCTTACAAATTCAATTATGTCTAAAAACACTAATACTTCAAGATGGGTCTTTGCAAAACAAAATAAAAATCCCAACTATCTAATGGTGGGAGACTTTGTCACAAGTTACCACAGGCAGGAACACCCTCACCCCCTTCCCAAAATAAAAGGTACGGAACTCCGCTCAGACTTTCTCACTCTATTGTTTGAAAATTGAGATATTTACTCAAAACTCATAATATATGTGAAACTAAATAATATACACTAGCAAACCCAAGCATAAATTGCACTATACTTATGTAAAAAAAAATTTTGAGTCCCGGTTTTAAATTTTATAATTTTGTTTTTAAAGAATTAATGCCCTCATTTGTATGTATGTACTGATAAAAAAAGATCAATGTTGGGTCCACAAGGTTCAACACTTCGTATTAAAATTTCAACTTCCGGTTAAAATGTTTAATATTTCATTAGGTGTTGCAAATCTTCATGCCACCGCATTGCTATTAAATTCCTCATTTATAAATTTTGACCAATAAAAAATGTAAATATTGACTATTGAGTCTAAAATGGATATAAATCATTGTTGTACAAACATTTCTCCTAAGAGGTTTAAAGAAAAACAACATACACTTTTAGAGACTTACTTATATTTAATTACTCTATGGCATTGGAGAATTATTGCGTTAACACTTAAGTAGTAGTTCTTTATAACTAAAGCTCACAAAATTGTATTAATTTATTTGCCAATATCTTAGAAACTTTTGGATTTATAAAAATATATTTCACATAAAAGTTTTTTATTTTTAATAGTACTACAATTTTGCAATGATAAGTTATTTAGTATCTCAAATAGTTGCGGAGATACGGAAGTTTCTGCTTTTGTAAAGTAACCTAAAATTCATTTTCACGGTAAAATGAAAATAGCCAGTTTATTTATAATATTAATCAACACCTAGATACGAATTTTAATCAAAATTGTTAGCCAATTTTGAGAAAATAGATTTTTTTCTCTTTTCACCCTTTCTTTTAATTTTAAGTTTAAACAGACACACAGACAGATGTAATTGCAAAGACCACTTTTTAGGGTTTGGGTACGGGTCTTAAGACGTCGACATCCATCAACATTTCAGGGTTAGATTTTCTTTCGCGGTCACAATACTTTTACCTTTTGTGTTTGAAAAGTTAAAATATATATATATATTTATGTATAGCTTGAAAGTTATTAATTTTATAAAAATATGCTTCTTATAAAATAATTGTATTATAAAGAAACCTACATATTTGTAATGACAAGTAATTTCTTATCTCAAATAGTTTAGGAGATATTATAAAAAAAGACAATTTACGCATCAGACCAGAGCCCTTAAAGTTATTTTGCCGAAATATTGAGAGAAGCCATTTTGTTTGGAATATTTATAAATGTTTAGAAAGGAAATTTAATCAAAATCGTTATAACCGATTTTGAGAAAATAGACTTTTTCTATTTTTGCACTTCAGTAAACTACATTAAATTTTAGGGTTAGATATACAATTCCAAAAATCCTTCGGGCAACCCTATGAAAACCCTAGATACCAAGTTTTAGCCCGATCGGTAAAATAGTTTAGGCTCTAGTGGGAGGTACAGACAGACGGAAAGTCAAAAACCACTTTTTTTTGGATTCGGTGTGTGTGTGTGTGTGTCATGAAACGTCAAAATTCATCAAAATCTTGAGGTCGATTTTTTGACGATCATTATATTTTCTCTACCTGTAAGATAGCGAGAAAGTAAGGTTTTGGATCAGAAAGTCGTTACTACACTTGTGATGTGCGTTCAGCGAGTAGAGAATAAACGATTTAAAGAGTAGAATATATACAAATGTGCTACCTGCACCTAGTGGCGGTGGAACCTTAATTGTGTAAATGCTAATTGTCCAGGGACTCTACCCTGGAAAATATTTGAAAATTGAATGAAATGAGCTTCAAGCTATTTTGAGTAGTCCTACCTAAGGACCTTTTTGAAAATTGAATACCCCTAGAAGTTATTTAGAATGGTTCTTGCCATTTTTTTAATTAGAAATGTTTCTATAATATAATATTTGAAGTAGTTTTCCCCTAGCAAATGTTTGAAATTTGTATACCCCTATTCATAAAATTCAAGCATGTCACAGTTTTCCTTGTTTTCTCGATCAGTAGCCACCCTGTATTAAGTATAAGTAGTACAATGTTTTTTTCCAGGCTGTGATGTCAGCAACCAGATTCATCATAGTACGGCATCCCTTTGAACGCCTACTGTCAGCCTATCGAGACAAGCTTGAGAATAAGGCGAGGCGAGAATACTACTACAACCGCTATGGGCGTCACATTGTGCAACTCTACCGCACCCACAAGGACTTGACGCAGAGGCCAGAGCCCACATTTTATGAGTTCCTCAGTTATGTCTCGGAAAAACAAAGGTTTGACGAGCACTGGCGGCCATATCACTTGGAGTGTTCACCTTGCGTTTTAGATTATCAGGTTATAATAAAGATGGAGTCGATGGACTTGGAAGAGAAGTATCTGGTGAACAAACTAGGGTTGGAGAGTTTTGTGGCATACAGTGCTTCAAGTCATCGTCATAAAAATATGAACCCCTCAGGCCGAACCGGATCAGAAAGCGCCATGAAGTATTACGCTCAAGTTCCGCGAGAACTTATGCAAAAACTGTACAAGCTGTATTCATCAGACTTCACGCTTTTCGGTTATTACCCTACAGAATATTATGAGATGTCAAAAGATTCAAAAGAACAACTAGGAAAAAAACTTTGAGCGCTTTTGATCAAATATTTATTTTTTATAATATTTTTGTATGTATATAAACAAATATTGACTACTCTATAACTACATTTTTAATGGCGATACATTGAAAAGTGGCTGTGATATTATACCAAAATCGGACTTGAGCAATAGATATTGACACTGAGTTTGTAATGATAGTTTTTTTTTATATTATTAATCATGTAATACTTTATGAGTGGATAGAGAAAGAGTTTCTTTGAGTCGGCGTTGCATAGCAACAACTCAACTTATTTAAAACGTAAAATGTGCACAGCAGTCTTAATGACTCATGATTGATTCACAAGTTCACTGAAAGATTAGAATAAAATCTACTTAGGTAGTGCAGAAATTCACATGCTAGCAAAAATGTGTGTTGATAAGTAATGCTTTATAACGCAAACTTAAAAAGCTGGTTATTTATACAGTTAATTTTTTAAGCGGATAGACATATCTCTTAAACTAATGTCAACTAATATCTTTTTAACTATAGTGTTGTGTTGTGAAACATAGCAAGAACAATACACAAGCTTTTGATTTAACAGGTAATTTCAAATAATTTCACAACAGTAGACATAGCTATATGCTTGTATCTTTCTTTGTAGGTGCATGCACAACGATTGAGTAAGTTGGCTTAGAAGCATGCACACTGGTTAAGACAGGTGGTTTAAGCATGCACACACACGCACACACACACACACACACACACACACACACACACACACACACACACACACACACACACACACACACTGAATAAGTTGGTTGGCTTAGGTACATGCACATCAATTGAGTTGGTTGGTTTAGGAGCATGTCCACTGATTGAGTAAGTTGGCTTAGGTAAATGCTCATTGATTGTGTCAGTTGGTATAGGCGAATTTATACTGATTGAGTCAGTTCGTTTAGGCAAATGCATACTGGATTGAGTCGGTTGGTTTAGGTGCATACACATTGATTGAGTTGGTTGGTTTAGGCACATGCACATTGATTGAGCCAGTTGTATTAGGTGCATGCACACTGATTGAGTTGGTTCATTTAGGTGCATGCACAGTGATTGAGTTGGTTCATTTAGGTGCATGCACACTGATTGAGTTGGTTCATTTAGGTGCATGCACATTGATTGAGCCAGTTGTATTAGGTGCATGCACACTGATTGAGTTGGTTCATTTAGATGCATGCACAGTGATTGAGTTGGTTCATTTAGATGCATGCATACTGATTTGAGTTGGTTCATTTAGGTGCATGCACACTGATTGAGTTGGTTCATTTAGGTGCATGCACACTGAGTTGGTTGATTTAGGTGCACGTGCACTGATTGAGTCAGTTGGTTTAGGTACATACACACTAATTGAGTTTGTTGGTTTAGTTCATGTGCACTGATTTGAGTCGGTTGACTTTTAAATTTGATAGGTTCTTCTGAACAGATTTTACGGAGAGTCACAGATAGAGCTGATATTGTTTCTAATGGTGGGGAATGGTTAGCATAGTTCGCGATGGTTTCCTGTGATTGGTTAAGAGATCATCACATGACCACATTTTAGTTCTGCTCTTGTTTGTCAGTGAGCTGTGAATCTACTGTCCCAATAATATGCATATATTATTTTTCTATTGAAAAACAATTTTATGTTGTAGTAATGGACGATTATAATTGAATCAATGCATGCAGTAGGCAACTAAGTCAAAATGTTCATTTTGTTTTGTATTTTTATGCCAACCAATAAAGTTGGTGCGGATTCAGTGATTGGTGATGAAATATAACTAAGGCTAGCTACCACTTATGGTAACAATGTCGAGTGAGTTATGTAAATACTAAGTCATTAACTTAGTTTTTTAGTATTATTAGCACCACATTTTACTACCCGTTCGGGTTATACGCACTTACACTAATGTGTAATGGTAGGGTGATTGTGAGATGAAATGGAGGACCTACAGTTTAACCCCACATTCACAAGATGTCTTGTCAGAGGTGAAGGAAGGGTTTGTAAATCAGATAAATCTGTGCCGGGACCGAGGATTGAACCCCAGCCGCCAGAACAGAAGTCTGACACCTTACCTCTAGACCACAAGGTCACCATTTTTAACTTAGTTCATTTCAAAACCAATTTGTCCAGTTAAATCTCAGCCTGAACACCAAATTTCTGATAAAAAAAAATTTAATGTAATGAAATTATATTTTCATTTAATATATATCAGTATGTAAATTCTGTCAGATATTTTGGGCAAGCAGACATTATTTAAAAGAGTTCTACCCATGGCCTTTTGCTCAGCTAAAATCAATGTTTTTACCCGAATCATCAAATATTGCAAAGTATTCCAATGTCCCCACCCTGCTAGTTAATAATGGCACTCGCCGAAAAAAATTATGGGGAAAACACTGTATTGCATATTATCTAAGTTATCCGAGTTGGTGCAGAAAGAAACTATGCAAAAAATAAATGTTTGTTTAAAATTTAAACAAACAAAGACTCAGCAATTAAAATGATTCCCCCAATATATAAATCACTAAACTGCAAAACCTCTAAAAAATATAAAGTGAGTCAAACAATCGATGAAGCAATAAAAAACATTTTTTCCCCTAATGAAAAGTTACAAATATTGACCTGTGTGTTACACAAATCAACTACCACTTAAGTCCAAAAATAATATGAAAAGTTCTAAAAATTTAAGAAAGCAATATTTGTAAGATATTGTGCCACATCCATAAAAGCTGAAAACACTTTGTTTTTATAGTTTGTCATACTCATTAATTACTGAAATATCATTTTCATATCCAGAGCCTCTTCCGACAGTTATAAACGGTACTAAATTAGCATGATTTTGGTGGGAAGAACAGTTTAGAAAAAAAATATTAATTTTGCAGCCAGCATTGATATTATTTTACTATCGTTTGCATTATTTAAATTGAAAAATGACACATGAAAACGGGAATTGAACCTGGGACCTTTGGTTTAGTATACTAATGTTCTGACCACTGAGCTATCCAGGAATCGTCGTGATCTTAATAGATCACACATTTGTAGCCGACGATTTCCAAAGGTCCATCGCAGAATCTGGCTTAAATAATATGAGTGAAGAATGAAACAGGGCATGGAACAATGCCTGGATAGCTCAGTGGTTAGAGCATTGGCATACTAAGCCAAAAAAGGTCCTGGGTTCGATTCCGGTGTTTAGGTGTAATTTTTCATATGATATTTAGATGCATATATAATCGTAATTAACAAATATAATAGCTTGGCTATTTAACGCATCCTAATATCATTAGAGTTATTTCATGTGTATGAAAGGTGACAGCTGCATATAACATGACTTGATGTATGACTCTATTAAAATTGTTTCAGTAAATTTATTAACTACCAGATACTGTTCAGAGTATACTTTCACTATTCCAACATCCAGTCATGTTATCTGTAGCTGTTACTTATGACAGATATTATCAATACCTATAAAATAACACCAACAATTGTAGTAACGTGTTATCAATGTTGACTGACGAAAACAATTCTTACCCTGAGAATTGCACTGTATTTTCTGTTTTAAGATCAAAGACATTGTTAGCTCTTTATTATTACAGGAGGGAGGGAAAGATAACAGACACACTTTAACTTTCAATTAAAAGATATTGTTTGGTACCGAATGAATAGTTACCTAATTGATTATGCATTGCTCCAAAGGTGGTTTTTCTATTAACTGTTTTATTGACAATACTGATTAAGTCCCATTTGATCAGATTATTGGGAGAAAGATGACTTGTGTGTATCCTTATTAAGCAGCAACTCCTGTGTTCTATGTATAAATGGGACAGTCAAATCCTATGGTATTTTAGAGAGATTCGACATTCATAAAAATCTCTAATGCAATTATGAAGGCATTGACTTGAAATAACAATTTTAAGCGATTAGTAAAAGGAATTGTAATATATTCTTGTGTAGTTGAGAGGAGAACAACATTATAAAAAAAAAGGACAAAATTGTATTAATATAATTGATTTTCTAAAAAAAAGTGTTCTCTTTGTTGTTTATAAAATATACATGACAAACAAAATAAAATTTGTCATTGGCATCGAGACTTAAACAACATTGTTTTTATATACCTATATCTTTTAATATTTTCACTTTAGAAGTGTACATTTTTAAAGAGTTAAGGATTCAAATTTGGATTCAAAATTCAAAAGAAAATTTAAGATTTGTATTTGAGAAATATAGGATCTGACCCCGCTCCAGTTTTTAAGTATTCCTGTTCCTATTTTAAACAAACCTTAGTTTATGTATAAATGTTAAATATAAGAATTGAGCTGTCAGAGCTCACCTGTTTAAAGTGTGACCAGGTTTAAGCTTTCACCAAGTGAACTGAAAGTGTTTTACACCATTAATAGTTTCCCATACTCTCCTTGGTTTGATAACAATGAACTTTAAAAAAAAATAACACCACCCTCTTAACTCATTCTTGTGGGAACATAACTAATCCACATTTTTTGGCTAAAAACAAAGGTTTTTTTTAGATAGTTTAATTTTGTGAATAAGTTTACATTTTACAGGCATTAAATTTTAGTGAGTAAATATTTCAAAATAAATAGTTAATTATTACTGCTTTGCTTAATCCTCCGTTGGTCGACGGGTGAGTACTGCACTCATTTTTAAATTCTTTTCTTTACTACAGGCGGCAAAGTTATGATAGATTCTTGGAACTCTGTCTAGCTACCTAGACAAGTTTCCCAAGAGGGGGAACGAAGCGTCACCAGTCAGTTTTAAGTTCAGTGGTCTGTAGACTGTCGTTATTAACGTTACAGTGTCATACTGAGCGCCGCACTTACCCATCGAACATCTATGTTACAAGTTTTTATATACTGTGCTATTTGCTGATTTATTTTCTATTGTTTGTTTTTCAAATAATTTAGAACCTTTTCTTTTTTTATTTAGATTTTATCTAAAAAAAATGTCAAAATTAATTTTTAAAGCTATTTTTGGTCGCCATAGATCAAGAACGTCAATTAGTAGAGTGATTGAATGAAGAATTTCCAAATGGAGAGAGTGATGAGAGTGATAATTTAGAGTCTGATGTTACTGAATTGAACAATAGTGATCATGACAGTGAATGTGAACAGTCTGCTGAAGAAGGTAATCATCAACCTAGACTTGGGCCACAATATGTTGGTCGAGATAACCTTACTGTGTGGCATATTCATCCAACTAATTAGCATAGGTGTAGACCACGAAAAAACATAGTTTTCCTCCCTCCAGAAGTGAAAGTGGTTGATAGAAATGCCAAGTCAGTTTACGAGGTGTGGAAACTGTTTTTTCCCGATTTTGTCACTGAGGAGATAACTAATCATACACACAACCATCAGAGAGAAAACTACAATCAAGAATTCCATGTATTTGAAACAAATTCTGAAGAAATAAGAGCACTCATAGGCTTACTGTGTATGGCTGGTTTGCTGAAATTGTCACACCAAAATGCATAAGATTTATCGGCGAATAATGGAACTGCACCCGAGTTCTTCTGCCTTGTAATGAGCTATATTCAGTTTTACCTGCTATCAAGAGCCCTGAGATTCGATGAAGCAACTACTAGAAAAGCAAGGAGGGCCTTAGATAATCTTGCTCCAATAAGAAAGGTTTTCGATAGAACGATGCTTGGAGAACTTTAGTGTTGGTGAATACGTCACTGTTGCCTAAATGCTAGAATCCTTTTTAGGAAAATGTTCTTTCAGGCAATTTATGCCTAAAATACCTGCAAAATATGGGATGAAAATATTTGCCATGGTTGATGATAGATTATTCTACACAAGTAAATTAGAGATCAATTGTGGTAACCAACCGAATGGTCCTTTTTACGTGGACAACAGGCCAAGTAGCGTTGTAAATAGAATGGTTGAACCCATACAAGGTTCTGGTCACGACGTGCCGATGGATAATTTGTTTTCATCGGTGGCCATTGTTAATGAATTGGTTTGAGGAAAAAATCTGACGGTTGCAACTATAAGAAAAAACAAAAAGGAAATCCCCCTGAAATAGTAAACACCAGGCCTCCAGCGATCCACAGTAGTTTGTTTGCATTTGGAGATAATTCAACATTAGTATCCTACATACCTAAAAAAATATCGTAATGTAATTCTCATTTCGAGTATGCATGACTGATGAAAATAACCAAAGTACAGGGGACCAGAATAAACCAAGTGTCATAACTTTCTACAACCTCACAAAGGGAGGGGTTTACGTTGTAGACAAGTTGAAATCCAATTATACAGCTGTGAGACTTTCATTCCGATGGCCTCGCCAAGTTTTTTTCTCAATACTTGCATTGGTGCCATAAATGCTCAAATTATACTACATTGTAATATGACAGAAAAAATTACACGAAGAATGTTTCTGAAGAGTTTGGCTCTTGAACTTACCAGGATTCATATGGCAGTTAGAGCTTCTTGTAATGGCCTGCATAACGATCTGTGGATTGGAATTAGAAAATACCGACTGGAAAACGAAGAACAGAGACCACAGCCAGTACAGGGCAGAGACAGAGTTAAATGTGGCTTTTGTCCGAAAAAAGAAAAACATAAAAACTACAGTGAGGTGCTCTAACTGTGTGGTGCCAATCTGTGGAGAACACACAATTACAATTTGCAGCTCATGTGAAGAAAAATTTATGAAGAATAAAGAGGACTCGGATAGAAAATAAAAAAATTCAGTTTTCAAATGTCATGATTAATTTTGTATTTTATTTATACTATAGGTGGTAGTTCATGACTAAAAATTATATGGAAGTTATGAATATGTATTTAGAATTTGTAATTTACATGATTTTAAGATAGGATTTGATATTTTGAATTGTATGCAAATTAATTGTAATAATAATAAAAAAAATTAAACATACACTGATAAAAAAGAAAAAATATATAGTAAAAAATAATTTTGAAAAATACAATAGTTAAATGGCAACAAAACGGTGGTTGACGGGTGAGTGCTGCGCTTACTCTTCAACCAATGGCGTTCGTCTGGGAAGGGTCGACCAACGGTGGGTTAATGTCTTTAAAATTACAGTTATTGTTTTATTTTAGAAAAAGGCTAGATGATTATTTTGATTATGTTATGAGAATTATGTTATGTGCAACACTCTATGGATAGAATGCTAAACTACTTGAAGTTTGCAACCAGTTTCGATGGCTCGCTTGGCAAAACCAATCATGTGGAGAGATTTTCACCTAAATTTATAACTGGCACAAAATCTAACAAATATAGTTGGGCTAGAAATGTGTATATATAAAAATTGTTTAGGATAGTTAAAAAAAAAAAAGTTTTTACATCAGGAGTTCCATTTGATTTGTATTTTATTTTAATAAATTATACAACCATTAAAGTTAGTGGCTTTAGTATCTATCTGTGTTTTTGTTTGAGTTTTGAACTTTGACAACATGATTTAAATTACATTTTGTTATGTACACAATAAATCACTGAAGTATAAACAAATATAACATGAATAAATCTTTAAATCAATTATGAAAACATTGTATGTTCTTAGAATAAATTAAATTGGGTTTATAAGAGTATAATAAAAGTTTCAAGCTAAGTAGGTACCTGTATTAAATGAACATATGATTTACAATCACGGCATAAAATTAGATACAAAAGCGGCCTGTAATATAATGTTTTCTAATGAAGACAAATTGACATTCGTTAATTTTAGGCTATAATTATGAGTCGTACAACTATAAGATTTGACATGATTTCTTTTTCTTCAAATTTTAAATAACATTTATTTAGTTATTACAACAATAATTACTCGTGGCTTAGCACAATATAACCTTAACGGCCAAACCCCAGACCACCAATTTAACACTTAAATGAATGTGAGTTTGCAATAAAAAACAATACATTTAATCTTTTAGTTACAATTATTATTTTATATAATCACAAAAGAATTGATGCGAGCAAAATTAAAATCAAGGAGGGGAGGGGGGAGTTTAACCTTTCATTGTTAGCCTATCATTTTTTCGATGATTTATATCAATAAAGATGGAAATTAAACCCAAATTTACTAAAATGTACAACATGAATAAATCATGACTAAATATAAAAGAGAAACTACATTTTTTAATCAAGATGCACACCCATGGTTGCCAATTGCCAATGTTAATTACTACCAATTTTCCCGTGTTTTCCAGAAGGAATTCACACACACACAAAACACACACACACCTAGTTCAGTTATACATAATTCTTTAACCTGGGATATGTTTTGAAATTTTAATAAAAAAAGAACAAGTTCTTTTAAGATAGTTGTTTGGATATATATTGCTTATTCATAAAAATAATATTCCTGCATTCATCAAAAATACCAAATAGGCCAAATAAATTATCTATAATCCTAAAAGTCCTGGTTAATTACGTTAAACCTGTAAATTTGCCTCTGTGCTGATGAGTTTGACTGTCGTTCTCAGCTCTGACCTGAAGAACCAGGATTTGATTCAAATTCCACCAGGGTTCAGTGAGGATGATTTTCCGCATTGTGACTTTCGGTTAGGTTACATATCCTTTCTTCATGTCAATAGTGACAAATATCCTTAAAAGTCATTCTTATCATAAGTCATTAAACTAGTTATAGGTAGACTCAAAAGGAAATTAAGGGTGGTATGTAAGAACATTAGTGAATGGTTAGTGGACTGATGGTGTGGTCCCGATCACATTATCGCTCAACCTTTTAACCTAGGATGACACAAGCAAACCCATGATAATGTCCACCTAGCATCCACTTAGTCAAGTTATTGCATATGGCCCTAAGACTTATTAGTGTTACAATTAATAATGTTTAAGTACATTTAAATACAAGGATTAGCAAAGAACTTTCAGTTGACCATAATACAACGTGAAAAATTTTATAATGTAAAAATAGCCCTAAATATAGTTTTATAGCAAGCCCTCATTTTTAATCAACCAAGATTTTGATGCAATTTATCAGAATTAGAACAATATCTTGTTTGATATAAAGTAGATACTTAACTTTTATGTTATTTGAGTTCCAGTGCGTTATACTATGTACAAACAAAACAATTTCCATGACAATTAACTTTAGTTGCACGATACATAAGGTATAAATTATAGCTAATGTACATAAACATCATGTAACAGATTAGTAGATAATATTGCTTTACAACTTAACTAGAAAAGGTCTGGCTTTTGAACTAAATACTTTAACAAATACTTTATAAAATACATATAACATGATTTAAGTTACAGTATGACAATGAATTGATTAATTACTGGTATATATGATCAGTGGCATCACTATGGGGCTATAGACCACACCTGGTGACACCATCAGAGGGAGTGAAACCAAAGTCACTGTCTATACAAATGTTGTGTTGTGTATCAGCAGACATTCTTTATTAAAAAAAAAGTATATCCCTGTAGTTAGCTATAGCCACAAAAACATTTTTCGTAAGCACCGCTTTCATGTACTGTATCAATCATACCTACAAAGACAACTATATGCAAATTTAATATTTTGAACCTTCTAATGTGCATGCACTTCGGTTAGAGTTGTTTTCATTATCCTTATTACAATGATGCTTCGAATTTCATCTACACACGATACAAGCAGGTGGTGGTCTTTTCATTGCTGCTGCTGCTTTTATAGTCACTGATTTTGTCAAATTTTCTTGTATTTTAGTATATTGAAATATGTGTTTGTCTACAACATCTACATTATATGGGCTATTTTTGACTATGCAAACCTATTCCACTAATGTATCTCATGTAACGGTTAAAGTTTAATGAGTTAAAATTAACACAATTTTGATGTAGTTCTTAAATGTTTTTTACTTTGAATTTTATTGTTTTCCTACTGAATTTTCCCTTTAACCACATGAAACTGTGTAAATGTAAATATATTTCAGTTATGCGTATACTATTGTAATTTAAAGGTGTGATTTTAATTTTGAAAGTTATTTATGTCACCTTTATTTCCATTACTTTTAGTGATATGCTGGAATTATAATTCACAGCTAACATTAGTACCAAAAACATTACTAAGAATTCTGTATGGTCTGGTACAGGAGGAGATACACGGGGGTGACACCATGAGTTACCGCACTTGGTGACACCCACCCTAATTACGCCACTGTGTATAATAAATTCTAAGAATAATGTATTTTGAGCAAGACTTAACCCTTTCCCTAGAGTAGACAATAAACAATGCCTATATTTTCCCGAAAGTTCCCTGGCGCAGGCACAAATCAATGTTCCATTGCAACAAGTTACTGTAATGCCATCTATCAATGAACCACTATACTTTTAGCAAGTCTGAATACTTCATATTGAAGCTGATAGAAGAAGTTTCCAGGTCAATGCTATACAATGACCATGAATAAAGCAATAAATGAGGAAAATAAACATGTAGCAAAAATATTTGTCGGGTAGGAATATACGTGTAGAAAAATGGGTCCCGGACCTAAGCATATAGCTGTGCTATGTGTGTGCTGGGGAATGGGTTAAAAATCTCACAATAAAAATTGCATAGTTCTTATTACCGTATCTCTTTGATTCTAAGACACTTTTTTCCCCCCATTTAAATGTCTGTAAAAATGGGATGCATCTTAGAATTGCAGTTCCTTTTCGACCAACACTCTTGATGGCTTAGAAGACAATATACTATGGGATAGTGAAGATAAAGACGGCTCAGAAAACTCAAGACGGATTTTTGCAGAAGGAAAATATGAATAACATACCAACTAATAAATAGGGCATATGTTGCTATTTTTGTTAGTAAATTGAATTCTGTGATACAAATATTTCTTAAATATAGGGTATTTTAGTGTTTTTTAAATATATTTTCTTAGAATCAAAGATTTTTTTCTGTTGGGGCAATAAAAAATAAAGGTGCATCTTATTATCGATGGTATCTTAGAATCGAATAAATACGGTAGCTAGGCTGACCATATGTCCGGTTTTGAATGGGACCATAAAGTTTTTTCGCTATGTCTAGGCCGGCCTTTCGTTTTAGTAAAAGTGACATTTTTCTACAGTTTTTTTTATAAAAACAAAAAAATATGCTTAAGCATTGGTTCATCATAATCTATAATCAAGTTTGCATCGATGGCAGGTTTACCACTCTCCTTACATGCAGATGTGGGTACACTTCCTTTAAATTACCTTCCTCATCCCTAGCCCACTAGCATAATTAGAACACATGCATAAAACCCGAACAAACGTGATGTATTTCTACTCACCGGTCCATGACTGCCAGTCCTCCAAGGACACCATGATGTAAAGCTGCAACACTAGCTGAGGGGCTGACTCCATGAAGGATTCAAACAAGTGTAACATGCATATGTCACTTTGTTGGTGATAGAGTCGCTGAAAATCTGTAGGGTCTCTCGTGGTCCTGGCTTCAAATCCAGTCTTTAGGGCTAGCACATGTCTAGAGGACATCAAGTCGGTCAAAACTAGCTGTACGTTTTCAGCAAATATAACATCCTGACACTAATAGTAGGGGGTGTAAAGTTCACACTTTAAATCTGAATCAAATAGTATGAAATAAATGGCCTAGATGTGAGAAAGGTAGGCCTACAGTGTGTAAAATATCTTGGTTCAAGTGTTTATTGAGGTGAAGGTTGGAAGTAGAGAGCATCTATTGAGAAGAGGACAGCAGGGAGAGTTGTTCTATAGGTGTGTAAGAGACCTGCTGTGGAGTGCCGTTGAAGTGTAAGGAAGTGTTGTACAGGACGTGTTTTGTACCTATTGTCACATATGCAGCAGAAACATGGACATTGTAAGGGAGACTAAGAAAGAGAGTGGAGGAGCAGAGAACAGAATTTAATAATATTTAGCACCGCGTCTTACTACCCTTTCGGGTTATATGCTTTAGGTACTAATTACTCTAATGGATTAGGACTTGGGAAGGTTGAATTAGAGGAAGTGAACCCGCATTTGCGTGGAGGGAGAGTGGAAAACCATTTAGGAAAAACCACCCCCAGTTCACCCGACCGAGATTTGAACCTCGATCTCCCCGTCCTCAGCAGTCGAGCTTCAACACGACAAGTGTGTTAGCCAATACGCCACCGAGGCGGGTCGGATAACAGAAAATGTATGAGTGAGAGAAGAATGTAAGCAAATAAATGAGGAAGAATGGTGGAAGGAAAGAGTTAGTTTAAGGCATTTTACTCAACTGCCCCAGCCACAGTTTGAATATGATGATGATGATGATGATGATGAAATAGAACATAAGGCTAAGTAATGCTCATCAACACCCTGCATAAAGACTTTGTTGGCATAAGCATAATCAAAATTTTTATCAACTTAAGACTTAGATCGATATTTTCTTATATTTTAAGAACAAGCATGATTTAAAAAAAGTATAAATATAAGGCCAGTTTAGTATGATTTTGTACATAGGTATAAAGGGCTGAGGGCCTATGTGATATAGTAAGCTCTTTCACATCCAGATAGCCTACATCTGAAGTTTCTATTAGGTTCTTTAAATAATCATTAAAATAGGGCTCATGTTGACTCAAATTCATCTAACTTCAAACGGTCTAAATTCAGAGTATAAATCACCATGACAAGCATATTTCAAGGACTGTAATAGAACCATGAAGAGAATATAGCTTTAAATGTTGCTCGGTTTTATTTAGGTTCATACCCTTAATTCCTAATTTGCTCCCAAGGAATATATGTATGTACTTAAATAGCCTACTTCATAGTTTTATAAAAATGCAATCTATTGGAAGTTTATCTACAACTATGAAAGCAAGTTATATTTTGTCATAGTTACCTGTGCAAGATTCCCAGCAGAAACAGGTGAGCAAAATAGTGATGGAAGGCAACATTTTCATCAGCAAAATGCCACCTCATACTGAACATCTGTACGACCAGCGCAGGCAGGATTATCAAGAGTAAGGTGCTGATTGCCCAATACTGGTGGCCATGATTGAAGTAGTTCACGACCAATATTACATCTGACAAGAGTAAACACATAATAGAGTCTATAGCATCACATCTTACTACCCAATCGGGTTATATGCATGTACTTTTTATTTAGCACAGCTTCTTAGTATACCTGTTCAGGTTATACACTATGTACTATGTATATACAATGTACTAGGGATGAGGAAGGTAGAATTTAGAGAAAATGTACCTACATTTGCATGGAGGAAGAGTAGGAAAACCACTCTCAGTACACCCGACCAGTATTTGGACCCTGATTTCCCTGTCATGGGCAGTCCATTCCAACATGAAAGTGATGCACTCTAAGTTACTATGTGATCGCCAATGCAGGTGTGATTATTTTAAAATTAAAATTTAACACAATGTGAAGTACAGTAACCTTTCAGTATGAGTATGGTTTGAAATTGGTGTAGGCCTACTAATTATGGTCAATTTACTTGGATTGTAGAGATGTCAATAATCCAATCCAAACAATAATGGGTTTGGTTCCCTTGGGCATGGGAACATAAATATTATTGCTTTTACCTTTTATCAATAATTACATCTGCATTGGGTGTTGCAAGGTCTCTAAGGTATCAATAGAATGGTTAAGCAATGAAGCTCAGCGGTTGAGGTTTGAATCTTAGTCATCCAGAGTAGTTTTACCTAAATGGTTTCCCACTCTCTCCACAAATGTGGGTACACTTCCTCTCGTTAATTTAAATATACAGATAGCCCCGTAAGGTCATAAGATGCAGTGGATATTTTTCTTTCGTTTTTGATAGATGGAATCAAATGATTCCAAACTATTGCTGACACCTTAAGACAGGTAGAATTAAGTAGGCTATTTATTACTGCCCATTGACATATATTTTCTAGAAAATATCAAATGTCAACTATCAGAAATATAGGCCTACCTGAAAACACACAAATCATAATTGAGGGAGTTGGGCTAAAAAACATGATAAGCTTCATTTTACGGAGAAATGTGTAAGCAGTGATTTATAGTAGTTACCTCTTAAGAAGTTTTTATAGTTAGTTGTGACCTTGAGGATAGCTTAATTATCACTAAATATTTTTATTTATTTTTTATATATAGATTTCAGGATTTTATAGTGAAAATATCTTATCTGAATCTATAAGGGTGTTCATGTTTTTCCCCTGACGCTTTCAATTGTTTGGTCATAATTGCCAAAAGCTAGCCAAAGTTACCAGTAGGACTAAAGGCCCAGACACAGACTCCGTATCCGTAGGTCCGTTGTCCGTGCTCCGTAAGAAATCGGTGCAACAATATTAGATTGTACTGGCCACAGTTTCCTTATCCGTAAGTCCTTACTCCGTAGAAGTCACCCAACTTTAACTTTCTACGGACTCGTTTATACGGACTACCAATCACAGCCGAGTAAATATGCGCATGCGCCTTGAAATAAAGAAAGAATAGCAGTGATATAATCCGCCGCTAGGGAAACATATACAAAATGAAAAGATGGCTACACGCAGACCTATTTCAGAAACATTTTTCTAAAAATCTAAACACCCAGGGAAGAGCGGCTTCTAGGAAAGTGTTTTCTGAGAAATACCCAAGTTCTCAGAAATATTAGCTTTGCTTTTGTAGGTTCAACACCCCTATTTGGTTTATTCTCTATTTACTAGCGTCATTTAATTTTTTGTAATTGATAAATTATGGATACTAGTGATTTTCCATCCAAAATATTAGTAGGCCTACATCTGTTTAGCATTTTCAAGCTATTGCAAACACTTATTATTTTAAGTTTGATAGTTAAAATAAAGCTATAAATATATTTATTGTGATCATAACCTATATTTTAATATAATACTGGAAGTTTTTTCAACAAAGTTGTTTTTGGTTTCTTTTTCTTTGATCAGCTGACTCCTGACTGCTTGACGCATGCTCCGTGCTGTAGACTATTTTCTTTCGAATCTTTTGATTGGATGAAGTCTCTTACTATCTCGTTGGTTGAAACAGTCACGTGATTACGGATACTGAGACTGTAATCGCGAGTAGAATTTCTTATGGACCAGGAGCACGGAGTACGGACCACGGACCTACGGATACGGAGTCTGTATCTGGGCCTTAACTCACTGCCTGCAAGTTACTTATAAGAATTTAACTTAAATTTAATCAATAACTCATACTCAGGTAAATTACATGTTCCCTTCACTTTAATGAGATTGTGTTCCATTTTGAAATAACACCCAAAGTTCGAGGAATTTATTTATTTTTAAGCTAATATGTTAAGTTACTGATTAAATAGGCACTAGGCTTTATAAAGGGTTAAACTTATTATTGGGCTTTTTCTTTGATAAGTCATAGCTCAAATTGAAAGTAAATAATCTTTGACTGTTCAAAATATATTTCAAACATTGGCCAAATTGAATGATTCTTGTCTCTAAAGCCATTAATTTCTTTGTTTACTTTGGATCGGACCTTAATTTGGTAAAATATAAATGTTTAATCATTGAAGAAGTGTAGGCCTAAAATTGTTTTAAATACAGAGAAAATATTTGACCTTGTGTAAAAAGCACTCGAGGGGCTTTGGATAAAGGTAAGCCCCCTGACGGATTGAAAAAAGTTGTCAACAACAAAGGAGGTTACCTGTCGTTAAGTCCACAAGAAAGGCACACATCGACAAAATAATGAAAAATATATCAATAATTCTGAAATGTTGTGCTTCTGAAGTATTGGCTTTTTTACCATCTTCTTCCAATTTAAAATCTTTTGTTTCTTCAATACATTTTAACTTCACCGCCGCCATGTTTTACCAAGCCTCTGGCGGTGGCAATACAAACTATTTTTTGACACTTTGTTAACGGACATAAACAAAGATAAAAATCAAACTAGTATAATATGACAAAGATAATTTAAAGGATTTTGAAATAATAAAATAAAATAAATATACTTTGTTCCAGTAAAAGCAACGTAGCTTAGTTAAAAGACACGAGGAAAACTTAAGACAAAACTAATTCGGTTGGTACAACTTCATTCAATCGTTGACGCGGGAAGTCTATTCTTTTGAATTTATGATAACACTTATATAGTGTTATCATATGTAACACATGACAGATATCCATTTTGAATAAAATCATTAGAGCTATTTTTTGAAAAATTTCAAATTTCCGTAAATTAACACTAATTTGAAAGCACCATTTAAACCTGGAGGTATTACGAAAATACACAAACATATTAATTATTATTCTAACTGCTTCAGTGGCAGAATGATCTAACTTAAAGACGTCATTCTAGTGTTAGACTGGCCTGCTGAAGGCGGTGATATTGGGGTTCAAATCCCAGTCGGGTTTACAAAGGGTGATTTTTTTCTCTAATGGTTTACCACTCTCCTTCCAAACAGATACGGGTAGATTACCCCTAAAATGCTTCCTTCATCAACCCTACCCCATTAAAGCTATGATCATATATTCGTATAACCTAATCAGGTAGTAATACGCGTTGATAAATAAAATATAGTGAGACAAATAAAATGTTAAAACCCATCATAATATCAAGGTCAACATTTTTTACTATTGCTTACGCTTTCTCTTTATGTATTTAGAAACAATTCAGACAATTTACAGCTGATCGATTCCGTATTCAGGTTTCAATAACGATGTTATAGTTTGTGGATCATATTTTTACCATTCATGACTACGAATATCATAATGGATAAACGCCGTAAGTTACACAAAACGCAACCTGTGTTACAGGTATGTATTTCACCCTTGTAAACACGCGTTTAATCAGGCGCTGCCCGCAAACTGAGCTGGAGTTTTGAAAGAAACATTACTCTAATAGCCATGTTTATAGCTCCTATACCCTTTACCTTTAGCGTCCCGGGCATTTAGCTCTCACTGTTAAACCAAAATATGTGGATTTTTGTACTTTTCAGAATGGAAAATGTCTACTTTGAAACTATGTTTATAAGTATATATATTCAGGGTGTATTTTAATTTGTGTCAAATATTCTAGGGGCGTATTCCTATCGACCAAAACATTAAGAAAAAAGCATATAAGCGTGGGTCTAAAACGCTTAGTTTTAGAGTTATTAAAGGTTTTTCTCATAGATTGGTTGTGATTTATACATTGAATGGCCTCCTTGATCACAGGTTTTACGTATTTGCTCACATCTATTTACGAAACGATCTATTAAAACGTCAACATCAGGAACAAGAGTTGAGTAAACAATTGGCTTTAACTGTCCCAAGAGATACACATTCATTGGGCTCAAAGGTGTATTCAATAGAGTACGACAAAGTATGAAACGCAGGCTCAGATAATGCATCGGAACTGGACACCGTTTTGAACGAGTATTGTAACAAAATGTTTTGTATTCTTGTAGTTTTATTTGTTTCTGTTAAACTTGGTCTTGTATAATCGCGTTACTTCTTCGGTTGGGTTGCTTATTAATTGAACAATCCAAATCCTTCAATATCAGAAACTAAGCGTTTTTAAATTCATGTTTATATTAAATTTTCGAAATGTTTGATCAATGGGAATATGCCCCTTGAATATTCGACACTAATCACTATTTACATCCTGTATATATATATATATATATACACACACACACATACACACATGTGTGTAACTACATTGCCTAAATCGGGAGGCGTGTTTGTATAATACTGTGTGTTTTGGATTGTGAATGGAAAAACGAATATTGCACGGTGTTATGATTAGCTAGTAAACAAATATAATAGAGGCACTGACCATATAAAATATGTCAGCATTCCAGAGGGGGAATCCAGGCCAGGCGGCAGAATAAAGAGTGGAGTGGCTAACTATCGAGGCTGACTATTCACCATCGAGTTTAGGGGGTCACTCTGCCCGTTTTGGGGGCTACGTGGGCTGGAACACCGGCACATCAGTACTTGTATTTGAGGACTACCACTTGAGCCCGGGGTATCGTAGTTTGGAGATCGTGTAGGATCACCTAGAGGTCAGACAGGCAATTGGTTATTCCTTGCAATACTTCGTTCTGACACAAGCTTACAAGTAATCTTTCAAGTTCTTTTATATTTTCAATATCACTATCAACATCACAGTTGTAATATACATAGTAGTACTAATAAAGACCATAAAATCAAAATCGAACTTCAATCGCGAACCTACACAATCAAATATTCACTCATCCCCCGCCTCCCCCCCTCAGCCATAACAAATCCTGACAATATTTAGGCCTGCAAACACTTAATACGAAGGGAGAGTGACGTTTGGTGATATATATATAGGCCTATATATATATATATATATATATGCCTCTAAATATCTAAATAAACTATATTGCCTTGGCTAAAAAATAATAACTCAATCTTCATTAATTATTAGTCCAAACACATCACAATTTTCTCCTTTGTTGCTGGTCATAACACATCTAAATTGAGATGCCTAAACTGAAGAAACACTTATTTTTTATTGGAATGTGTTATCGTTAATTGGAATTTAAATCAATAATATTGAATATAATTAGACAATTAAAAGGTTAAGTTGTTTAGTTCGTGAAAATATTGTCTACGTTTTGTTTCACGTATGATAGAATTATTTTTAAATATATTTTGGTATGTATTTTAAGCCAAAAAACAATAAAATTATTTTGAATAGTGTTAAAAAAATATATCCATTTTAATTATCTATGTATGAGCTTTGGTGTTAATTTTTTTTTAAATAATGGGTTTTTATGTTAAGTTTATTCAAAAAATGGGTTTTGAGGTTCATTTTAGCAAATAGTAACACAATACAAATACAAAAGTTAAGTTATGTTTTCATTTTATAGCTTAGTTTCGAGGGTATAGTATTTAAAATTAGTAATGTTTTGTGTACCCCATATATCTTTTCAGATTCTTACAAATACAGTAAGTTCACTCATGTTTCCATGTTGATAATTAATTTTTAGGATATGATATTTCAAATGTTTGAGTACCACATCTATATTCAAACATTCTCTCTCTCTATCAGACTCTCACCCTCTCATACACTCTTTCACGCTCTTTCCCTCACACACACACACACACACACACACACACACACACACACACTCACTCATTACCTCACACAGACATACACTCTATAAAACACGTTCTATCTCTTAAACGCTCTCTCACAAATGCTCTCACTCACAAACGCTATTTCTCAAACTCACTCTATTTTAAACTCTCTCTCTCAAAATCTCTGACTAAAATTTTCTTTCTCTATCTCAATATCACTCTCTCAAACACACGGACTCAAACTGTCTCTAGCTAAAACTCATTCTCTCAATTTTAAACTCTCTCTCAATTTATCTAATTCTTTCTCTCAAACTCTCTCTCTCTCTTAAAATCTTGTTCTAACTCTCTCACAATCTAATTTTCTCTCTTTGAACTAATATCTCCATTTTAACTTTCTCTCTCGATATCGCTCTCACATGCCCTAACATTTTTTCTTTCCTTCACACAATATCTCTCCCAAAATTGTACATGCTCTCTCTCTCTCTCTTTCTCTCACATACACACACACTTTCTTTCACACACACTCTCTCTCCTCATACACAATATCTCTCTCCTTACACACACACGAACACACACATTATTTCTATTTTCTGCCGGTATTTATCTCTCTAACACATACACATACTCCCACTATCACTCGTTCACACTCCCTCGATCTTTCTCAATTTCTCATTCTCAGTCTCTTACGCTAACTTTCTCACACCTCACACTCCCACACTCATCTTCACATTCACACTCACTTTCTCACATTCACACTCTCATTTTTACACTCACCCACACAATCACAATCACAAATTCAAACAAACACTCATTTTCACTAACACATTTTATCATTCTCTCTATAATATATCATATTATTACCATACTACTATAAAGCCACATGGCTGACTCACTCACTGACATTGTTTACCCACTTCCAGATTAGCTAGAAACTTGAAATTTGGCAAAATTATAGCCTCTAGCCTGTAACCGACGAAAAAATTCCAAAACGTCAAAAAAAAATTTTTTAACCTCCGAAAAAATTCAAAATAGTGGAGCAACTATAAAATCGCTGTGGACCTTTCTTTGGAGGTCTCTTGTGGCTAAACGGTAAGACCTATCAAACAACGGCTCTGGAATTACATTAGTTTACACCCACTTGCAAAGAAAGCTCACTGTGGGTTTGGGGGCGGAGTCCCCTACGAGGAAAGCGAGCTATTACCATGCTACTATAAAGCCACATGGCTGACTCACCCACTGACGTTAATGTTTACTCACTTTCAGATAAGCTAGAAACTTGAAATTTGGCAAACTTATAGCTTCTAACCTGTAAGCGATGGTAAAATTCCAAAAAGTAAAAAAAAANAAAATTAACCCCCGAAAAAAACTCAAAATGGCGGAGCAACTTTAAAGTCGGTGCGGACCTTTCCTTGGGGGTCTCTTGTGGCTAAACGGTAAGACCTATCAAACAACGGCTCTGGGATTACATTAGTTTACGTGCACTTGCAAAGAAAACTCACGGGGGGTTTGGGACCGGAGCCCCCAACGAGCAAAGCGAGTCTTATATATATTGTGATAAGCCCGTTTCCAGTAATATAAATAACGAGGAAATGACTGAACAGATTTTGACAAACGAACACTCATTTTATAAATAAGGGAATCAGGATGCTGGTAAAAATAGAAGCCTAAAACTAAAATAAAAATGTCCTAGGGAATTTTCCATCTTTTTATTCTGTGTGGACAGTTGTTCATATGTACAATCATTATTTGTTTACATCACCATGGAAACCATGATTTGTGTATAGTTGAATATTGGTAAATAAAATGTGTCTATTAGTTGAACAAACCACTCAAGTGCCCAATGATTGAGCTGATATTATTTTTAAACAAAGGCAAATAATATCTATTTCAATTAATAAACCTCTTCAAGTACTTCTAACATTCCAACTATGAGATCTTTGCATCATTTGGTTTTTCAAAAAATGGTTGCATTCGATGCCAACATTTCAAACTTTGAGTAAACACTCTAAACACTCTAAACACTGTAAATACACTGACGCAGGTTTGGTATAAGAAGACCTACATATATATAATTAAATTATTAATTATATATATAATTATATTATTAATTTTGGGCTATACACCTTTAACAGTTACTTGAACTCTGGACATTTGACTAGGCCCGCCACTGCTCTACCAGAGTTATCCAGGTCCTTATCGATACCAAAGATTAGGGCCGTATTCATAAGTCAAGTTATGTAATCTGCAAATTTCACTTTTGATAAATAATATAAATAACTATAAAGAATAATTATAATTGTATAGTCAAATGTTATAACTTTCAACAAAAAAGTCTATATTTTATAAAATGCTCGTCTTTGAAAATTGAATATAACTTTGCTTTTTATGGCCAAAATATATTTCTCCAGTAGAAACATCGAGCTCAATTTTCTTCACGTGGTGATATCAATAGTTGTTGAATATCTGTCATGAGCATAGCAGCATTAGGTGACAAACTTTATATATGAAGAGAAAAAGTTGTGATTAAATTCTAGGACAGCCTTGACAGATATTCAAGAACTGTTGATATCACCATGGGAAGAAAATTGAACTCGATGTTTCTACTGGAGCGATATTTGATTCATTTTGACAAGAAAATGTTTTGATACAAAAACCGTGCAATGTCCCTGATTTGACCCTAAAGAATATTTGAAAGTATTGACAATATTCTCCTCTTAATTATATATTTTGTAATGATATTGGTTTGGATTACTATAAATTATGTAAAAAGTCATGGATGAAGGTAATTTTTCTTTAAAGTAATATATGTATCCTTTTAAGTTTCATCCATGAAGAAACACGCGCTTCTCAGAAATAATGTGAAAAGGATTACACCTTTAAAATATATTTTTATACCATATTTCCTGTTAAACGAACAACTGCGCTATTTCCTGTTAAAAGGAACAATTCCACAGTATTTGGCAAAGTTGGCAATTCCCTATACCAATAAGAAGCTAGCCTTCACTAAACCTGTCGCCAGGACTCTTTCTTTAGTTAGATTTTACACTGTTGGCGAGGGGAGAAAGATGCAAGGGGTAAGTCATATATAAGCCGTTGTGCGTATGTTTAAGGCATCTCCGGCCACGCACAAGTCAGTCAGAGCCACACACTGGCAGCCACAGTTTAACACAGTATAAAATAACCTACATTAATATCACAAGTGTGCAGTGATATAAAGCATTTAATTGGAGTATGTATAAGTAATTTACAGATGTCATTTAAATAAACAGTGTGTGAATAAAAAGCCACCAACGGTTCACTTTCTTACATTTATTAGTTATAATGTTTTAATTAGTGCTCGACCACGGAGCTATAGACAACCTAAACATCATCACAGCATTATTATATCAGGGAATTAATCCGTAGTGTTATCAATCAACGCCCAATGCGGGGCGATTGATTCCATAGTGATACAATTTATATATTGATTTTATTTGAATTTTATATTTTATTAGTTGGTGCTTAAAACAAGTCTTCTTCAAATTATTCATATATGATAGCTACCAGATTCTAACTAGGAAATTACTAGTTATTTCTTGTTAAGTTCACGCCCTGAAGTTAGGAGGCATCAGCTACTGTAACTAACTTCATTGTGTAACGTAAAGTTGAGTCAAATTACAATGTAAACGTCTTTTAAAATTAACTTCCTGCTCTGGAACAACCCATAATATTTTAGATGTCCAATTTGAGTCAGTGTCCAATTATAGGCCATTTTGTATCCTTCTATACGTTTTCACGAACTAAATATTCTGGTAAGTTTCATTGGGATGAGTTATATCAAGGGTGGTGTAATCTCCGGGCTCACAGTGATGCCAGTCATTGTCTCGGGTGGACGTGTGTTAGGCGCTCGTCTAGATTGTGTGCAACATGGTCATTTTTCTATCCAAGTATCAATAATTATCATTGAATAAACCAATATCAAACTCTATCTGACGTTAGTTATTTATATAATAAAAATTGAGGCCCAATGTCGGGGAGTAATCACTATTTTATAACGTAACAATTGACGAAACAACCGCGGGACAATTAAACAAGTAAAAATACCGTAATGTTATAAATGACTTCCAAACGTGGGGCATTAATCACCAAAAATATTACGTAAGGTGGCAATTGGCGGCCCAACGTGGACCAGCTATAAGAACATAACAATTGGCGTCCAAACGAGGGGCCCGTTATGAGAACGTAACAACCGCAAACACGCTGACCTTTTCTCGCAACCCTTCCCACCCCATCTCAAACACTTCGTGGCGAGCTCAGTCGAAAGTATCTGAAGCGCTACTCTAAAGATTCCGGACTAGCGGACCTGAGGGATGGTGTGTGTCCAGTAAAGTTCATGCCGCGCTTGAGGCGAAGCCCGTTCATGGGCCTTGCCGACACGAGCAAGTCCACCCGACGGACTTCATGGCCAGACCCCCTGTGGGGTTGTCGTCAACCATCAAACCCAACAATGGGTCAGGGATAATCTCTAGGCTTCAACACAATGACCTTCAATGTCGATGGGGAGTAAGGGCTATGTTTTCCGCTTCTCTGGCCGAACGGTTTAGGGCGTCATTCTCGTAGGAGACTAAACTTATGGTGACGGGTAGATCGTGGTTTGATCCCGGTCAAGTGTATTGAGGGAGGTTTTTCCTAAATTGTCTCCCATGCTCTATCTCCACACACATGCGGGTACACTTCCTGTAACTTTTACCTTCCTAATTCTTAAACCCCTAGCATAATTATTACATGAAACAGTCCGAGATGAAGGTCAGTGCGTTGTGGTCCACAAGCCCCAAGGAGAGGTGTGCCAAAAATAACAGTGCTTGAAGGCAGTCAAGAGGGGCATTATACATCTCTGATGTGATTGGACCTATCTATGACAATTGATAGTTGATATCATTATACAATATGAACAAGGACAGCTTCAGTTGATACCTTTAATTCTGTCACTGGGAAAAATAGTACTTCAACATAATAAAGGGGCTTATCGCAGAAACGCGGGTAATGAAGAAACAGGATAAAAGTAGAATGCAGGCAAGTGAAATGAGATTTCTGAAAAGCGGGATCGGTGTGACAAAATATAACAGGATGATAAATGAGAGAGTAAGAGGAATAGTAAAGAAAGAGAAAGTCCCGAACAGGATAGATAAGATGGATAGATAGATAGATGGTATGGCTGAGTGAGAAGAATGGAGAGGGAAAGGATGTCCAGGAGGATGTTGGTTATGGAAGCAGAGAGGAAGACAGATGGCTGAAGGGAGTAAGGAGGAGTGTGGAGGAGAAAGTGGAGAAGACCGGGACAAAGTGGAGGAAGGAAGGTGGTGAGAGGAAAGGAGGGGGTGGAGAGGCTTATTGTCAAAACAGACCCATCCAAGGGTTGGAAGATGTTCTTGTTGACAATCGTTGAGTTAAAAAACTCTTGTTTCAGTGTTTTGTGTTTTACTAGCCGTGTCTATTTTATGCTGTGTAATTTAAACTTAAGTTTCTCATCGTTTTAGCAATATTCTACCAATGTTATCTCATAGCCAGTCTTACAACTTAAGCTACTTATGCTAATGTTATTCTAGATGACATAGGAGGTCAAGTAATAAAAATATTTAGACTTAATTGTTTAAACCTATGTCTAAAAACCTACTACTATTGTTATAGTTTTGTATAGACATTTGGTACTTGATAGTCAATTTATAAAACATGTGTTGCCTGGAAAATGATTCCTCCACATTTTATTCTGAAAACATTCACAGATGTTAAAGATTTAAATTCTGATGGGAGTACTTAATTGATATATAAATTATGTGATTTGTAAGATTCATTATTATAATTGATAAATGATCGATATAGTACATCTGTTATTAAACTATGTTGTAAATAATATAGGTTTCACTATTGTAATAAATTATATTTTAAGTGATCTATAATTTTATTTTACAGCACATAGTTGTTTTTTTCAGAATTCTTTTTATATTACAGTACTATAAGACATCCATTTTGATAGTGATCAATATATTTTATAAAAAATATGAATATTCCTAAATATTCTATAAATACATTTGATTAAACAAATTTGAGGTAAAGCTTTTATTACACATTTTGTACAGTGTGACGACTACTCAGTTCTTCGTTAGGCACCGTAACTGCAAATTAAATCAACGCTTTTACGAAATTCATTTTAATGAAGTTCAAATGTATGTACAGTACATTTGCTCCTTTTCCCACTTTTCATGTATTGGAAACTACACTGTGTACGTTAACCAAGAGTTTATCTTAAAAATGCTCTTTCCTTCAGTTCTCATATCTACAACAAGCAACTGTGAACTAGGAACAAGATGGAAATTGAACCAGATGCTAATCTACAGATTTAAAAGAAAAATAGTTGCTACAGAGATTTTTTCTTTTAATTGATTGAATTTCATTTATTCTCTTTCGGAATTCCTTGACTAACAGAATGCTTTAATGGAGATTTATCAGAGACCGTTGCGCGTGGATCGATGAGCTCCAAATTGAATCAAATCTCTTTGAGGCAGTCCCACCCCAATTAATACAGAGTTGTGCGGTTAGTTAATCACTTATACAAACACGGGGCTCGTCATAATACCACTTGATTATATTTCACCGCTTAGGGAATATAGTGAATACCCAATTATACTTCACAGTGGCTTTTATTATGATCCTGTGTACACAAAGAGAGTTTGGGACTTTCGTTAATTGGTCGCTACTGTGATAGTTTATGTCAACCGTGCAACTATTGAGGTCAGAAATGTAATAGTACTCTTACATCAAACACTCTTTTAAGGCGGGAATATAGAGAACATACAGTTTTTATAACAAAATTTTTTTGGACAAAATAAATAAAATATTTTTCCGATAGAAATATAGAGTTTAATTTTCTTCAGATGGTGATATCAACGGTTGT
Organism: Timema douglasi; assembly: GCA_901482245.1. NCBI lineage: Eukaryota > Metazoa > Arthropoda > Insecta > Phasmatodea > Timematidae > Timema > Timema douglasi. The sequence goes on from CABEEJ010000547.1 coordinate 50,497, forward strand.
TGAATATCTGCCATGAGCATAGTGGCATTTGGTTATGGTGATGATGATGATAATAATAATAAGGGCTTGTCTGGGTTACATCATATGTAGCTCCATTGGTGGAAAGATCAGCCAGGACTAATCTACCGTTATACAGGGGACACCCTACTGTACTAATCGTACATCTTTTAGTGGAGACACTTTCCATGTCCCGATGAGATGATGGTGGTGATGATAGCGAGTACGAAGAGGTGGAGCCAATGAAGATCTTAGACCTAACTTAAACCTAACTAGACAAACTCTGGTAACCTTGGGAATTAATCCCTTTTCGAGAAAAATCCCACAGCACCAGCCGGGAATCAAACCCGGGACCTCTAAGTCTCCAGCCAGGGGCTCTGACCACTAAAGCTTGAGGCCGGCTAGCAGTATTAAATGATAAACTTTTTGAATGAAGAGAAAAAGTTGTCACTAAATTCCAGGACACCCTTGAAAGATATTCAACAACTGCTGATATCACCACGCGAAGAAGATTAAACTCTATGTTTCTACCTCTTCTTGCTCAAAGTAACATTGGTCACTGCTCTCCAGGTCCAGTTTACTAATCAATATCATTCCCTTCTTCCTGAAAGCAGCCTTGGTCATTTCTCTCCGGACTCAGTTTTATAGTCAGTAGCATCCTCTTCTTGCTGAAAGCATCCTTAACCATGGCTATTTTTGACTTTATATCCCATGCTTACTGCGCGTATTTTTAATAACCCTATAAAATGTGTACTGCTGCAACCCTGCTTTTTTCAGTTGTTTCATATATTCTTGTTTTGTAGAACCGCAGCGGGACATATGTCGCGACCGTAAATCATCGACTGACCTCGACCACCCCTCCATTATCTTCTCTGCATACACCAGATACTTTTATTGTATTATTTACTGTGTTCTTTTATTCTTAGAAAATAAAAGCTTCTCTTTATATACAGCCTTCGCAAAGTGTGCTTTATGTAAGATTGTTTTTAAGACGCTTGTGAAAGGTTTTCTTGGGAGCAGGGTTAGGGGTGACATGGTTAAAAAAATATTGTGTAACGTTCGCTGTTAACTCGATGTAGTTTATTTTTCGTTATTTCTGGGTTGTCGTTTTTGTTTTACGCGAGACTCGAGGATTACTCTGCGATATACAGGATGTGGCTAATATTGCGAGAGCTGGGCAAGACAATAGTTAGCTATACTGAAAACTATACTCAGTGATGCGGATAGTTTGGTGGAATATTAGCCTGGGAACTTTTCCCAGTGTTGCGGATAGTTTGGTGGAATATTAGCCTGGGAACTTTTCCCAGTGTTGCGGATAGTTTGGTGGAATATTAGCCTGGGAACTTTTCCCAGTGTTGCGGATAGTTTGGTGGAATATTAGCCTGGGAACTTTTCCCAGTGTTGCGGATAGTTTGGTGGAATATTAGCCTGGGAACTTTTCCCAGTGTTGCGGATAGTTTGGTGGAATATTAGCCTGGGAACTTTTCCCAGTGTTGCGGATAGTTTGGTGGAATATTAGCCTGGGAACTTTTCCCAGTGTTGCGGATAGTTTGGTGGAATATTAGCCTGGGAACTTTTCCCAGTGTTGCGGATAGTTTGGTGGAATATTAGCCTGGGAACTTTTCCCAGTGTTGCGGATAGTTTGGTGGAATATTAGCCTGGGAACTTTTCCCAGTGTTGCGGATAGTTTGGTGGAATATTAGCCTGGGAACTTTTCCCAGTGTTGCGGATAGTTTGGTGGAATATTAGCCTGGGAACTTTTCCCAGTGTTGCGGATAGTTTGGTGGAATATTAGCCTGGGAACTTTTCCCAGTGTTGCGGATAGTTTGGTGGAATATTAGCCTGGAAACTTTTCGCAGTGTTGCGGATAGTTTGGTGGAATATTAGCCTGGAAACTTTTCGCAGTGTTGCAAATAGTTTGGTGTAATATCAGCATGGAAACTTTGCCCAGTGTTGCAGATAGTTTGGAGTAATATCAGCATATAAATTTTGCTCAGTGTTGCGGATAGTTTGGTGTAGTATCAGCATATAAATTTTTCTCAGTGTTGCGGATAGTTTGGTGTAGTATCAGCATAGAAATTTTGCTCAGTGTTGCGGATAGTTTGGTGTAATATCAGCATGGAAACTTTGCCCAGTGTTGCGGATAGTTTGACGGAATTTTTATCTCATAAACTCTGCCCAGTGTTGAGGTTTCCCAATATATTGGATTGTCTTTGATATAGTAGATCGAGATTTGAATCTAGGCCAAGTGTACTGGGAGTGTTATTTCACGAGCCATTAATAATTTAAGTTTTAACATAACTCCTCCACGTTAATTAATACATGGTGGAATGCCTCTATTTTGCCGCCCCCCCCTTGCCCCCCCGGCCCCAAAATGAATCCAGTTCAGATTAATGTCTCACAAATTTTACCCAATAGCGTAACACTTCAGACGCGTTCGATGCACATGCGGACCACCCACCTTAATAACTACTTACGTTTCACATTAACAAGGATGGGAGGTGACCTGGTGGTCTAGGGGTAAGGTGTCGGATTTCTGTGCTGGGGGTCTGGGGTTCAATCCTCGGTCCCGGCACAGATTTATCTGATTACCAAACCCTTCTTTCACCTCTGACAAGACATCTTGTGAATGTGGGGAATGCCAGGCCTCCACCGTGGTTCGGATTCCACGTTAAACTGTAGGTCCTTCATTTCATCTTACAATCACCCTACCATTACACATTAGTGTAAGGGCGTATAACCCGAACGGGTAGTAATACGCGGTAATAATAATAATAATAATAATAACAAGGATGGAAATCATACTAACGTACACTCCGTTTACCCTGAGAGCTAGGTACCCGTCCTCTGGGTCAAGTGATCAGCATTCATGGCTACTAATCTAGAAGTCTCGGGTTCCTACTCTAGTGGTATGATAACTAACTTTCCCGAAGGAGAATTGTTCCTATGGTTCCTACTCTAGTTAGTTAGGCTTAACTTAGGTTTTAAGAATTCTAATGGCACGACATAATCATAATTTCCTCCTCACATCATCTCAGCGGGCTGAGGTAACCACACCTACATGGCGCCCAAATCTCAGTAGACGGTTACATATCCACCATTGTCAGAAGAATACCAGGAATGTATAGTCGACAAACCCTGGTGGCATAAGCTAAGAAATAAAATGAGGTATTTACTCTATGACATCAGGAACTCGACAGTTCATTACCGCACTTGCAAAAGTAGGCTACCTATCCCTATCTTGAGCTAGTTCTATCCAGTTCACCTCATTACACCCTTTCTCTTACAGCTCCGTTCCCATCTGCGTTTAGGTCTTCCCAATGGTCTCTTCCCATTGGGTTTGCCAGTCACTTCCCTGAATAAGGTTTTATATTCTCCAATTCACGTTGCGTGTCCTGCCCACCCTAATCTACAAGACTTGATTATCCCAAGAGGGTGTTGTAATGAGTACAGGGTATGTAACTCATCATTATTTAACCTCATCCACTCCCCAATAGCTTAATCTCTTTAGAACCAATTATCTTCCAAACCAACTTGTTTGCCAATACCCTAAATTTATTTTCCGTCGTGTAAGGTAAGATACCAAATGTCCCACCCATACGCTAAAAAAACCTGAGAGGTTTCAAGCTTACTTTGATGGTTTACACTATGGTGCGGCTTATAAGATAGGGCCATACTGTAATCTGTCAAGGTAAGACAGCTACGTTTTAGGGTAAATGAGGAGTACATGTTTATCAAGCAGTAAAAGAAAGCGTGTTTATTGAAGTTTTTTCTGATTTAACGTTCATAATATGTGGTACAAGCTATTGTTGGCTTAATGGACTTAGCCTGTCAATCCTGTACTTTTTAGGCCTTTCGCTAATATATTATTTATTTTTTCCCCTAGGATCTAGTCTACGACCCAAAGTTCCAGAATCGTTGTTTTAAGATTAAGTCGTTTATAACACTCGTAGTTAACGTATTAATCAAACACAAAAGATAATATTATGCCTCATACCAACATGAATTGTTTACGAAATTTCGCGAAAGATTACGCGTACAAAAGCGAGTTAATGTTCGGTATCGCAACCTTTGAGACGGTATGGTTAGTGTTTTCGTCGTGGATTGTTTCAGCCCGTTTGTTATGTCGTACCCAGAATTCCACTGGAGACTCGATATCCCCCTCCCCCTCTCGTCTTTCTAAAATGGCGCCCGTATACGTCCTGACACTCCAGGGAACTTCTACTCATTTATGAATAGGGCGTAAGGAAAGCTCGCATGGCTCCATTGTTATTCCGTATCACCCATTTTCTAGACAAGCTCTGAACACATGCCAGAAAGATCTTTCCGTACGTAAGCCCATTCACGCCACCGTTTCTACTATAGGGGGCTTCCGATGAGTGTATAATTTTACCCCAAGGAACAGGGATAGCAAGGATATAACAGTAGGAGGATTGCACGAGTCACCACTGTTAGCGCCGCTGGACTAGGTCCTCCGATGAAAGTAGATCGCTGCCCAACGGAACAAGGGTTGTAAGGTTATAACACTAGGAGATTTTCAAGAGTCGCCACTGTTAGCGCCGCCGTATTTAGAAGGACTTACGAAGGATATAAAGTGCTATCCTACGGAGAACGTATAGTGAGAATGTAACAATAGAAAGTTATAGTTATTGGCATTTTTATCTCGCCTATTTCTACAAAGAAGCTTCAATTAAGGGTTCAAGAGACTAAGAACACCAAAGATAGCTCTTATAACACGGGAACCGGCTAACAGTTTATCTAATATGTATTATATATGTTCCTGACATAAAAAAAGACTCGTCACTACTGTAGTAGGTGACCAATTTAAATAGATATGTAAGGCCGACCAAACGAACAGCATAACAGCGTAAATCGCATACAAATTAAGGTCTAATTACTCTGCTGTGGATGCATCCAAGTCAAGGTCACTCAAACTTGAATGTTAGTATGTAATAGACGAAAAGTCGTCACAAAAAAAAAGACATTTCCAATTCAAGGATTTCAATGATTTTGTGTTTGTTTTGCTTCATATTTACCTAGATCAGGACAATCCGATAAGATTATGTTGCTTCTTCTTGTATTTTTAAAAATTTCTATTATTATCCCTTGTTTTCAATACTTTTGGGGAAATGATCAGTCTTCTATCATTTATCTACTCAAAAGTCTCGTAGTACTTTTTTTTTGGTGGTGAAGATAAAGTTGTTTTCTCACATACTATCTCGTTCTTTATCTGATATAGGTGGTCCTCTATTTTTATTTCATGACGAGGATTCACAGTATTTTCTCATATTAGAGATGAGAATAACTGTTCACTGTTGGGAATAGTTCGAAGTGATTCAGTTCACTTAAATGAGCAGGTCATTTTTTCAGTCGTTCGCGAATTACACGTCTTCTAGTTAAGTCGTTCTCGAATTAATATATTAGTTCGAGAACGACTTAACTAGAAGACAAACACGGCATAATATATTGAGGCAATGGTGTTGCTTGCATGGCACTGTGGGAGAAACGGAGAAAGGGTTGTTTAACTGAACAAGGAAAATTTCAAACAATTAACTCTAATTAAAATTAAACAAGACTGATATTGTAACACATGACTTTTATTTGTAATTTTGTTTCTGTGATCGAGATATGCCAAAGAATTACAGTGGCTTACAATAATTATTGTCTCAACTTGTAGTTCATTTTGGAGTAGATAACTTCGCGAAGCTTAACTAATTCAACCACAGTAGCCCCATGACTTCTTTGGTGCTGACTGACAGCTGATGACTTTGAAAAGTTACCAGACCAAATTATGTATCCCTACGCCGAACCATATGATCTGCAAAAACATGTGTTTAGCAGCTGTCACTTCTAACAGTCAAAATTTAGGTATATACCTAAATGTTGACTGTCAGAAGTCAGCTGTGAGCTGTCAGTCAGCACCAAAGGAGCCATGGGGCTACTGTAGTTCAATTGAAATAATCATTACATTCCAATTATTCACTTACAGTGCTTTCAGACCGAGTATGGTTGACATTCAAGGAATGGTAGACCAAATCGTTAAAGATATTTATAGTCTTTGTGATTCTTCTCGTAATGAATGGCAATATTTATTTTATTTTTGTACAACGGGCTGGGTTCACAGTGACGAAACTGTCGTAGCGTCATGGATGCCATCTAGTGGACACACAACGGGCTGGGTTCACAGTGACGAAACTGTCGTAGCGTCATGGATGCCATCTAGTGGACACACGGCAAACTCGACAATGATCCGTGCCAAGCGAAATCACTCTGTATAAAGCCCCCCCATGAATATATTATTATCACACAGCCCCAGAGGAAAACTGCAACCAATGAGAAGGCTTGAATAACAAATCTCCACCACAATCCTCCTCAAGTTCATACCAAATTTAGGTATATACCTAAATGTTGACTGTCAGAAGTCAGCTGTGAGCTGTCAGTCAGCACCAAAGGAGCCATGGGGCTACTGTAGTTCAATTGAAATAATCATTACATTCCAATTATTCACTTACAGTGCTTTCAGACCGAGTATGGTTGACATTCAAGGAATGGTAGACCAAATCGTTAAAGATATTTATAGTCTTTGTGATTCTTCTCGTAATGAATGGCAATATTTATTTTATTTTTGTACAACGGGCTGGGTTCACAGTGACGAAACTGTCGTAGCGTCATGGATGCCATCTAGTGGACACACAACGGGCTGGGTTCACAGTGACGAAACTGTCGTAGCGTCATGGATGCCATCTAGTGGACACACGGCAAACTCGACAATGATCCGTGCCAAGCGAAATCACTCTGTATAAAGCCCCCCCATGAATATATTATTATCACACAGCCCCAGAGGAAAACTGCAACCAATGAGAAGGCTTGAATAACAAATCTCCACCACAATCCTCCTCAAGTTCATACCATAGCAAGATCTGTTTTACGGGGATTTCCACCTCGATTAGCTTATACCTTAATGAAGGTGACGTCATATCTCATTGTTGTAACGAGACGGACTGTTATATTAATGGAACTTAACAAAGAGAACCAAGCGCCTCTCTCTCTCGCCGTAAATCCCGTAATGGCTTTCCTACTCTCCTCAAAGTTTCCCCGACCGTTTCTCTCTACGGAGATTATTATAGTACTGTATGAGCTAGTATTATTAGGTAGGATTAAGAGTGGGTGGCGGGGAGGGTTGCCTACACCTTCCCCTGACTTCTCTCACCCTCAATCTCTCTCGCACACGCGTATGTCTGTCTGAAAGCGGATTGCAAGTTTCTGGGAAATTAATTGTTGGGGAAGTTCATATTTATAGTGAGGACTCGTAGAGACCGTAACATAAATAATAATAATAACTGACCGGGCCGAGCGAAGTTCCTGTTACAACTCGATCGTTTAGCATTTCGCCCACCTGTTCTGCGATTACAGCCAAATGTGTGGACCATAAATTATAAATTACATAACATACGAAGTTACAGAAAAGTATTTTTTGTATATGTAAGTATTAACAGTATTTAAATAAATGGTTATTAAATGTAACAAAGTTAAATACACAACAAAACCAAATTTATAATTTCTTCTTTAAAAAAAAGTCGGAAATTTTCTCTTTACTAATTTTTTTAGAGTTGTTTATCATAACAAATAAAGATTTTACCAACGTGGCTGTTCAGCCACTAAAAAAATACATAAACAAAAATGCGGTTAACCGTTTCGGATATGCCGGATTTCGTACACTAGAGGTATGAATATTGAAAGTTTTACTGTATACACCATATTTTATTATTTTAAAATATATATTTTTATACGAACATTCCTGAGAGGCGACCGCATATATTTTACACGTACATTTCTAAGGATCGACAGTATATATTTTATACGCACATTCCCGAGGAACGAGAATATATATTTTATATGCACATTCCCAAGGAGCGAGAATATATATTTTATGCGCACATTCCCAAGGAACGAGAATATATATTTTATATGCACATTTATAAGGATCGACATATATTTTATACGCACATTCCCGAGGAACGACATTATATATTCTATAAGCACATTCCCGAGGAACGAGAATATATATCTTATATGCACATTTCTAAGGATCGACAGTATATATTTTATACGCACATTCCCGAGGAACGACATTATATATTCTATAAGCACATTCCCGAGGAACGAAAATATATATCTTATATGCACATTTCTAAGGATTGACAGTATATATTTTATACGCACATTCCTGAGTAGTGACATATACTCTATAGGCACATTCCTGAGGAGCGACAGTAAATATTTTATACGCACATTCCCGAGGAGCGACATTATATATTCTATAAGCACATTCCCGAGGAACGAGAATATATATCTTATATGCACATTTCTAAGGATTGACATTATATATTCTATACGCACATTCCCGAGGAGTGACGGTAAATATTCTATAGGCACATTCCTGAGGAGCGACAGTAAATATTTTATACGCACATTCCCGAGGAGCGACAGTATATATTTTATACGCACATTCCTGAAGAGTTCCTTGTTTTAACCACATGGCACCTTATATCCACATAAGCTGGCACTATATTCATCAACAGAAGTGGTTGCTATGGCTCGATCGAGGGCTGACGCCATGCCTTTTTTAAGCACGTATAAGATTTACGTCAATCGTTTAATGTGTGTACACTACAGGGTGTATGTTAATATGTGTCAAGTATTCTAGGGGTGTGTTTCACACCCACCAAACATTAAGAAACGTTCATACAAACATAAATCTATAAATGATTAGTTTTAAATTTTTTAAAGATATTCTTAAAGAAGGATTGGTAGTGGGGGTCCATTCAATGGCCTGCATAGTCACTAGATTTAAACCCATTGGAATTTGATCTCTGGGGATGATTAGAGTAAATTGTTTTCTCAACTTCTTTGCCTGTTATTTAGGTTCTAAGAGAGTTCATCTTAATTTAATGTGAACAAGTACGTAACTCCTCAGGTGTATTTACCAGAAAACGACAAAGCAGGGAATATGGTCTCAAGAGGATGCATTGAAGTAGGAAATCATTTAGAACAATTTTTGGAACAAAGTGTTCTGTCTAGCGTTTTTATTTATTTCAGTCAAAATTTGTCTTATTTACTTCTTCTGTTGAATTTAATTTATTAATTGAACAATTATTTACTCTCAGCTGAGAAACTAAGCGTGTCTAGACCCATGTTTATACCACTTGTAGACAGGGTTCCTGATGAAATAAAAAAGTTGTGATCTTTAAACAAAAGGTATTGAGCTGTATATTTATTATAAAATCCCAAAACTTCTAAACTGCCACTGGGATTTACTAAAAAACAAAACAAAAAACATAAGAAAAAATCTTTGTAACTTGGATAAACAAGAAAATTTACTTAGACGATTCTTCGCCTGGGTACTACGAGTGTTTTTTTTAATCTGCATATTAAATTCTTTTTGAGTGAACTAGCGATTACTTCAATTATATATATTTTTAAACATTGCAGTTTTACTCAGAAGCAAGAACTTTTCTTTTATTACGACATTGTTTAACAAAGCATTCATCGGCCACAAGCTTATTTATTCGTAAGAAAAATTATTTAACAATAATTCAAAATATGTAGATCTATTAAATTATAATATTATATTTATATTAAAGTAGGGCAAAATACTTTTCGCTTTGAAGTTTTAAGACTAAGTTGCTGTCCGATTTATATTGCTAGAAACTGTTTTAACGGCTATAAAAGCTACTGTAACTATTTTTTGTATTCTTTAAGTAAAGTTATGTTATCTGAAACGGTAATTTTGATAAATAATGTAATAGAGTAAGATAATATAAAATTAAATCTTCTTCTTCTTAAGTCAACAACCCAAAGGTTGGTTTGATTTCCATCAAACCGTAGCTGGGCATGCACTCAGCCCTTCGGATGAATAGTGCTTCCTGCACCATCTGGTAGAAATTCTATGTAGTAGGAGAGTTCAGAAAGTGTTGTGGTTCCCTGTTGCTTTCCACACTGAATTTCTATGGGTGATTGCGCAAAGGTCATCCAATATTACCGGAAAGGTATTTTCACATACTTTCCAGGGTTATTTGACATGCCACAGTCGTCATGGGACCGACGGATTTACTTCCCCTCCGAAGGAAGTAGTGTTACATATTTTGATCGCTCAGAAAAATCCGTTGATCTAGATTGGGTTTCAATCCTTGAACATCGGGTCCTGAGTTGAGTACTCTACCCAAAAGCCACCGAGGAAGACACAATTGATTTATACTACTACTACTACTACTATTACTAATCATAGGCGTTGCATGAAATATATTTTGAGCGTAAGCCGACGTTTTTCCCAACTCTAAGCATTTTGAAATTAGACAAATTCCCAAATGTCAAAGGAGAATACAAGGACAACGTTAGGAACGGTACGGGGGTCGGGGGGGAGGGTGTGAAGGAGGCTTCCAGGAAATTTTAAATTTTTTGGGTGATAATCAAACCTTGAATAAAGGTTTTAGGCAACTGTATTTTTAAATTAATTTGTTAGTTCTGTATTTTTCAAGCTACAATTGTTATTTGTTTTGACATTCACCATCATTTCTTTTAGGAAAACTATTAAGTTTCGGTTCGTAAAATATCCAGGCTTTATCAAGTGATCAACTTTAAAACATTACATAAAACTTAAAACTATCAGGTCTACAAAGTAGGATAGTCATTACATCTACAGTTAAGATAAATATCAATACTGATTGAAGCCATAATTTAAAATGTCTCTTTTCCCCAAAAGTAAAAGATTTGCAGCAACTCACTAAAGACCGTTTGTTTGTTTTAGTTTTACTGGGAATTATTAAAAAATCCCATGCAGGTACTTTCATGATTAATTTAGTGGTCATACTTGTGGACCATGTAACCTTAACCCACAGTAGGCGTAAATAAGACACATAATCTCTCATTTCAAATTAATCTACTGTATCATATTATATTATATCATCTATTATAGCAGCATTACAAGGCTTCCACAGTATACCAAGTCAGCAAGAATCTATCAGAATGGAATAGCCAAAAGAAACCTAAGCAGTAACTTGGTAGTTTTTACCATTTTAACCACATACATTTCTATTAGAGTTTCTCAGCTTCCTATAATCATTAAAATCCTTGAAAAAGTAAATATAAAGCTAAAACCTCAACATTGTGACCCCACCCTAAACACACCATAGCTCCCACGTTAAAAATCACTGCTTTTTTATTATACACTTAGAAGCAATATTTAACTAGGAAGCTGGTGACCTGGTGGTCTAGGGGTAAGGTGTCAGACTTCTATGCTGGCGGCCGGGGTTCGATCCTCGGTCCCGGCAAAGATTTATCTGATTACCAAACCCTTCCTTCACCTCTGACAAGACATCTTGTGAATGTGAGGAATGCCAGGTCTCCACCGTGGTTCGGATTCCACGTTAAACTGTAGGTCCTTCATTTCATCTCACAATCACCCTACCATTGCACATTAGCGTAAGTGCGTATAACCCGAACGGGTAGTAAGACGCGGTGCTAATAATAATAATAATAATAATAACTAGGAAGCTTAATGAAATATAGCTCTTCACTTTACCAAAAATTAGCAATTTGGCCATGTTTTTTTTTTTAAATTTCAGCTGTAAAATTAATAAAGTAATAAAAATGTAATTTATCTATATTACTACAGTATTTTGGTACCTGTCTACAAATGTCCTGTTACATAGCATGATGGAAGCTGCATTGAAATATTAAGACTAATACGTGTATAAACTATTCAAAACATACTGTAATTTAGCGCGTGAGGATGAAGGGCTCCCCCTAACACTTTATGCAATAACTGATGACAAATTCGAAATCAGCATTCTAAGCAGGGTTATACAAAATGTCATACAAATCGAACACTAAATTACAAATTTAAAAATAAACCCCAAATTAAAAAATGTTTAAGGGGTAATAAAAAACTTATTTTTTGTTTAATGTAGCCTAATTAATAAAATTAAAAATTAAAAGAGTTGTAAAAGTGTAACATATCCCAAAGTTACCCATTCTTCCTTAATTGTTGCATTGAGCCTAAATTTCTTTCATGAATGCCATTTTAAATACACATTGAAATAAGATACATCAGTTCAATTTAAGTTAGTATGGATACTTGTTAGAAAAATTAGTGTGTATTTCAGAAGTCAAACACTAACTACTAACTCAATGTCCTCATTTCATCTTAGTCAACGTTATCAATAAGAAAACAATAAAATGTTGCCTAACATTCACTGCATTTATGCCTTCAAACTATATTAAAGCCCTAATGATGGCATTAGCTGTACGACAGACGATAATTCTAATCATAAAACTCGACAGTCTAGCAGCCACGAAGGTCACAACGTCACACCTAAAAAGTAAAAACAGTAAATAAAACATTGACTGACAATGTTGCCAACTCGAGCATTGCTGGCTGAGTGAAATCCTGCTACTGGGCAGCTCATGTTTCCTTATGATTCGTTTCCATACCGCATTCGGCATACACTCACCTGCCGTTGTGTCTACCTACTGACAACGGCGCTACTAGACTACTTGATTAACTAAGCTTTCTACAATTTACTACAGAAGGACAAGCCTTTCAATGATTGATGAGTTTTGAAATTGGAATTTTTTAAGAGTACGGATCAACAGTTTGGAAATTTCAAATTTGTCCGTACAAGTTTGGGACTTTTATAATAGAAAGTACTGGAATACAGGGTAATACTAAAATTTACCAACTCAAGATCTCAAATCTCACAGAATTTCCATCTTTCAAGCTCTTAACCAACATTGGGGGTAATGAGGGAGTGACCCCCCCCAAACACATGCACGACAATCCTGCCACTAATACGATGCCTGTAAACGCTTCTAAATTTAGATTACAATACCCGAATATGAATCTGGTTAGGATTCATATTCGATTTTAAATATCTCATCTTGATTATGTGAAAGACTCCAATCGTATTGTAAGTTTCAAAATCCAAATAGATCCCAAACTAGAATCCAATGGAATTAAATTCTAATCTGAAAGTCAAACTTTTGACTAATTCAACTTTTTAAAACTAAATAGTTCCTTTATATGACTTGACTCTATAAACTTGTGAATTTTATAGCTTATATAGTATCTATATTCATTATTAAAATACCGTTTAATGACCTTATATTTATTACTGAACAAAAAAAAAACCTATATATAATTTAGCTTAATGTATCATGAAGATTCGATAACATTTTATTTTAAATACTGTATTAGATTCAAAATATTTTAGTTCTAAAACATTCGACTCGGATAAGATTCGAAATATTTCAATTCTAAAATATTCGATTCAGATTACATTATAATATTATCATTCCAAAATATTAAATTCAGATTTGATTAAAACAAATTTCATTTTAAAATATTCAATGATTTGGATTTTATCCTAAAAATGTTCATTATATAATATTTATTTCGAAACGTTTTCGAATAGTCGATTTGAATTCGATTAAAGAACTAATGAGCAAAGATTTGGAATCGATTCAAATTCAAAATCTTAGATTAGCACAGTTTGTTTTAGGACATTTTTGGATGGAGAGTTATAATGAGGAGGGGAAGATGGATGCACAGATAAGAAACAAGCAAGTAATAAGAGCTGAAAGCCTTGCTAAATACCCCTAGGGAGATGAAAGGTAGAATTGTTGGTTGGGTGGAAGTGGGGTGGGGGGTGGTAAGTGGTGGAAGTTAGGACAGCAAAGAGAAGAGGGGGAGGGGAAGATAGATGTAATCCGTGTTCCAAACAAGATATCATCCCTACCACCCCCTCGGTAGGCAAGCTCAAAGCAGCAACCACTCCCTGAATACTGCGGTACTTTAACGACATTTAAGTCATTTCAGACCTCCTCCTTACCGACACTTTTTGATTACACCACGTTCATTTAAAGCACTATGACACTAACCAGAAACCTTCTGTCACCCTAAGTTTACAAGTAAAGCTTGGCATTCGTAAAATGCTAACTAGGCCTATTGGGAAGTTTTTAGAATAAAATTAGATAAATAGCGACAAAACTATTTGTTTGGACTGAGATAAATTATAGAGAAAATTTATATATTATAAAAAAAAGTTTAAAGAAGTTTGCAGCTCCTCAGTGCCGAATAAGGTGGAAGGGATGGGGGGTGGGGGGAAAGGCCGCGAGAAAAGTTGTTTTTGAAGTTTTTATAGCAATATTTTTTTTGGTCAAAATAAATCAAATATTGCTTTATAAGAAGCCTAGAGTTTAATTTTATTCACATAGTGATATCAACAGTTCTTGAATACCTGTCATGAGCATAGCCGCATTAGACGAGAAACTTTTTAAATGAAGACAAAAAGTTGTCATTAAATTCCAGGACACCATTGACGGATATTCAACAACAGTTGATATCACCGTGTGAAAAAATTAAACTCTGTTTTTGTACTGAAGCAACTTTTGATTTACTTTGGGCAAAAAAGTTTGAGGTTAAAAACTGCAAAAATAATTGTTTTTTTTATCGCAGGGCCCTTTACTCTTCCATCACAACTGGCCTATTAGATACAGGATTAGGTTCGAACCAGAAAATTTATCGCAGTTCGGTCTAATGCAATCTCCATTTGACGACAGCCAGCTTGAGATCAGTCCATATTTTTATTTATTTAAAGAATTATTTTTAAAATTTTGTTTTATTTAAAAAAATATGTTAAAAAAGCTTCACTGGTCTCACTCGTTTCCATTGTTTTCTAAAGTGGAATATGTAAAAACAGCTACATGAATATGTTCAAGTCGTCGAGAAAGGGCCTCTCATGTTAATGTGTTTACATTTTATTCAACGAGTTTAAAAAAATATAACATTGGAACAAAACAAAAAATTAAATAATTTTCATGAAAATGGTCTTACATTATTGTAAAATTATTTTTATGGTCCCGGAGTGAAATTTTTGTGAGCACATTATTATTTTTTAAATCATCTACAACTCAGACTATTTAGTTTTTTTAGCACCGCGTATTCCTACCCGTTTGGCTAATACGCTAATGTACTAACTACGCCAATGCCTAGAAAGCTTAGGTGCATCAACGGCTGCAGCCCACTTTGCATTAAAAAAAAATTGTATGGCACACCGCACAGACTTTCTCTCGTTTTTATCTTAAAATAATTATACATTTACTAAAAACTCGTAAGATTTGGGAAACGAGATAGTAGTTGTACACATTGTTGTAGAAACATTACACCAAAGTACACGCATGAAGTAAAATACACTGCTACTTGCTCTGTGGCATTAGAGACTAGGAACACTGTTACAGAGAAATTGAGAGAACAGAAATATCTTTGACCACCAAAAACATAATCAAATTAATTTTCAAAAACTTAAATTAAAAGTATGTATATTTCCTAATAGCTCAGAAACTATTGGTTCTATAAAAAATATGTTTAAAATAAAATATGTTAATCTGTAATGGTAGTACAACTTTACAAAAATAAGTTATTTCGTATCTCAATTAGTTACGAATAAATTATGAAAATTGGAAAATTTCGTTCATGTACAGTATCCTTAAAGTCATTTTCATGAGAATATGAGAATTTCCCTCTTGTTTATAACGATAATCAGTGTCTAGATACAAAATTTAATCAAAATCGTTAAAGCTGATTTCTAGAAAATCGATTTTTTTCTTTCTTTCTGTCCATCAGTAAACTACCCTTAATTTTAGGAATAGATATCTGACTCCAAAAACCCCTCGGGGGCACTTTTTGAAAACCCCAGATACCAAGTTTTAGCTCAATTGGTAGTTTCGGCTCTAACAGCAGACAGACAGACAAACAGACAGACAGAAAGGGAGACGACATCGCGAAAAAAACTTTTTTTTGTTTCAGGGGGTCATTTACCAAAATCTAATGTTCGATTTTTTTGACGATCACAATACTTTCTCTCCGAGGTGTCGAGAGAAAGTAAAAAGCTTCGAATCCATTAAGTAGGCAATGTTGTTAAGTATATATATGTACATATTTTTGTTTTGAAGTTGTATAGTCAGTTCACATAAAATTTAAAACTCACAAATTCCACGTAAATAATTAAATTAAACTAACACGAAGGCGTGTTCTCATTTAAATTAATTCCAAAAAACGAGGTATTCATAGTAATACTACTTCAAAGATGGAATGCCGAAATAAAAACTCATTCTTCTGAGTTTATTTCCTTTTAAACTATTTGTTCATCTTTTGAAGAAAGATAGAGGAAGAGAGGAGAGTAAGAGATAGAGGAAGATGGGGCACAGTCGGTCCACCGTGGAATATTTAGGTGAGTGAAATAACGGTATATAGCAGAGGTTTTGTGTCAAATTTCGAACAGGTCGTTGATTTTGTAACAAATTAAAATAATGTTTATTATTTTATATATCTACTACTTCAGGTAAAAAAAAAAAGGACCCACTATAATGAGCACGCGGACTAAACGTCAAAATCATATAGTTTCGTTCACTGATGATTGGGAGGTCGGGATAAGAATCTAGTTTTTTCTTCTTAAACTTTTTCCCTCTCTTCCTCCATGCATACGCTGGTACATTTTATCTAAACTCTACCTTCTTTATCCCTACTCAGTGTAAACCCTGATTTCTAGCTTACAACAGATAAAATTATCAGGATCTACTTTCATGTATTCATACACCAAACCTTAATGATCTGCAGAACACATAAATGTTGAGTAGCTGTCACTTAAAAATGATTTACAAATGAGAGTTGATAAAAGGTTATCCTTACTTCATAAATAGAGATGATTGAAGGTGGTTGATGACGTCAATACAACCCGTATTCGTGCGCTTGTGTTTACAAAATAATTTTTTTCTTTTTTTCTAAACTAGTGTACGATTTGCATTGTATGGATTTTCCTCTAAGATAAAATAGAAAAACATATATTTATTTATCTTATCATTTTTGCGGCCTATTTTTAAGAAAATAAAATTGTTAATATAATACTTTTTAGTTAATTAATTAATTTAATTTAATATAATATAGCTTGTTGCCTCAACCACAAAACAAAACAAAAATAATCGTTTTAGACAACTCTTTTTGAGGTTCTCCAAAAGTCAAAATAAATAAAAAGGGCTCCAAACAAAAATACAGATATCTCTCGAGTAATGCAAAATTTTAACGATGTTGATAATTAGTAGGGTAATTAATTATTCTTTCATTCCACACAAGTGTTTATAAATGTTTAATCGTAGCGATAGGGATTAGGGGGCTAATTGCACACTCATTAGCATGGAGAGAGATTTGGTAAACTATAGGGAAAGCCCATATGTGAGGAGCCAGTTTCAATGCACCCAACTAAGATTCGAACCGTGGTCTCCCCGTTAGTTTATTTTGAGCCTGACATCATAAACCCTGTCATTACCGGAATCATTTGTTAATTCATTACTTTCTTTCAAATAGGACTATTTTCCCCAAGCCATGCAACCATGAATATGTTAAATTTAAACTTTATTTTACTAGCTAGATAATAATAAAATATAATTGTATCTTCTGGCTGGATAGAAGGCGTAACCTTTCAATAGACTACTGAGCTCACTTTAAAGTTCAGAATGAAATTTCTGTAATACAAAATAAATCCAAAAATACTATTTTTTAATAACAATACGTGCAATACATTTTCAAACTAATTACATCCATACGCTCATGCGAAAAATATTCCATCGTTAAAACTTCGCTACAAAGTTTGCTTTTGAGTTATTTTCGTCAATTATTAATGTGCAGCACATTTTATGACCTTTAAGTCGGTAATTGAATTATTCCTACGCTTTTAATGTTCAAATATGGCCAGAAAAATAAAAGTAACTGTAGTATAAAATACAATTTTATAAATCCAAATCAATAATTGTTCTTTGTGTTGAATTTAGGAAGTTTGATACTTGAGATTTAAAATGGTTATTTCCGAAAGGGGGTGTATTTTCCATAGATAAACCTATCAAACCTTTTACTCTAATTAATGGATCTTTTTTATTTACTTGCACATCCTGTTAGAGAGAGTATTGTGATAGTTAAAATGACCGAACTCAAGATTTTAATGGATGTCGACGTTTCATGAACTTCTGAACTCAACAAAGTGGTTTTCGCAAATCTGTTTGTCTGTTACCGAGTGGCCTAAAACCGGGTATATAGGGTTTTCATAACCAACCCTAAAATTAAGAATGGATTACTTAGAGGGCATGGGAGAAAGAGAATAAAAAAGATTTTCTCAAAATACGTTCTAACGATTTTAACTAAAATCCGTATAAAGTCACCAATTAACATTACAATCAAAAAAATGGCGCATCTCATTTACCCATGAAAATTACTTTGAGGGCACTTTAAAGAAGTGGTGGCAATTTTAAATTTTGATACCTCGGTAACTATTTGAGATACGAAATAACTTATCATTGCTAAGTTGTAGTAATATTAATGAATAAAAAAACTGTTATTTGAAATATAATTTTATAAAACTAACAGTTTCCGAGATATTGATAATACTTTTTCTTTAGTCTTCGTACTTGATTAATTTTATTTACACCTTTCTCTAGACTATACCTACCTCATCCTTATACCCTATTGATATTTGGATAAACCGGACAGGTTGTAAGACGCGGTAACACGTAAACATGACTTGGATACCACATTGACGCTTCATACATGAAATTAACCCGTTATTAAGGTAGTAGTGCAGGAAATGCGAGTTAAGGTCAGTATTTTTTACAATTTACTTTAGTAAAAAAAATTTTTAGCCAAAATAAATATAACATTGCTTCACTATATATGTTTGGATTAGTTTTCTCCATGGCAGTCATCCCGCAACTGAACCAAATGGGGATTGACCGCCGACTGTTGGCGGTGTCGTGTAGTCAGCACAATTAAACCTCCGGCCATTAATCTCAGTTTTCTAGACTGAAGCCACTACTTTTACGTTCAAATAGTTCCTCATTTTGTCCTCACGAAGCTGAGTTTGATCCCGTTTCAAAACCACTGCTTCGTAGAGAAAAATCTGGACGCACCAGTAATCGAACTCCAGACTTCAGGAGCTGTAGCTACTAGACTACAGAAGCGGTAAGTTTATTTCTCTACACATAGAAATCTGAATGGTTTTAAAGATTTGTCATGAACATCACGGAATTCAACCATTACTTTTTTTCTTCATTTAAAGAGTTTCTGTTCGAATTAAGTGATGCTTATGAATTATGATGATTATTCAAGAACCTGTTGATATAACTAAACTGTATGTAGAGAACAAAACTAAAAGTATAGCCCAGTTTTCCCAAGAAAAGCCTTATTTTTTAAAATAACACTGCGTCTTACTACCTGTACAATAGTGGGAATACGGATCTCTTGAACGATACAATCATTGGGTGGGATCTTGTTTTAACGACAAGATCGTTTATGGATCTCCTTTTGAACTATTCTCTGGTTATACCACACAAGATAATTATTCTAATGGAATTGGGACGAGGAAAGAAGAATTTTAGAGGAAGTTTACCCGCAATTTCACGGAAGGAGAGTGGGAAACCAGTAACAAGTAAGTGACGCCTTAAAACATTCGGTCACTGAAACGGAAAGGTCTTTTCTACTACCATAATTCTATTATATACTAGGCCTTCCAAATGGTACATTTGAAAGAAAATCGAGATATATCTATCCACTGAAGATATATTATATTTATTTCGAACCAAAGAAGAAACATTTGTGCTATAGAAAGTGAAAAAAGCCTTATTTTGTGTTACTTTCCATCCCACCTTAATAAATTCACAACACACACAATAAAAACCTTTTAGGTCTACTAAATAAAAAATAAAATAAAAAAACACATCTTATTACTGACTTAGTGTCATGACGAAACGGTGGCATGGTCTTGAGTTCCGAGATGGCTCTGTTTGGCAGTGAGAACTGCCTTTAATTAGGAGTCAGTTACTAAAACTGTCGCCAGGAGGATGGACTTCCTTCGTTAATACTTGGCTGTAAGTACACTCAGTTGTGATAGTACATAGACTAAAACATATGGGAGGCACGGCAGAGAAAAAAGAACAAATCTTATCTGCCTAGTAAATGATTTAACTACAGTTAAATTTTCATAGAGAGAACCTTATCCGACAGCTAGAATTTTTTTTAGCACCCCGTCTTACTACCCATTCAGTTTATGCTTATGTACTTAATATACGAATGTGTTAGGGATTAGGAAAACTATATTTTATAAAAAGTGCACCCACATTTGCATGAAGGGAAAGGGGAAAACAATTATGGAAAAATCACCCTCAGAACACCCGACCTAGATTCGAACCTTGATCTCGCCGTCATCAGCAGACTAGTCTACTGCGAGAGTAGCGCGTTAGACCATGCGACCACTGAAGCAGGTGCTAGAAAAGTTACTAGGTCCACCTACACGTACACGCTTCAAGTAATGTGAACTTCATCTGTCATATTTGGTAGGTATAATAAAATAACACCAATTATATAACAAATTGTTACTCGTTTAGGTGGCCGCATGGTCTAGGGCGCTACTCTCGAAATAGACTAGACTGCCGATGATGGAAAAATTAAGGTTCTAATCTAGGTCGGGTGTACTGAGGGTGGTTTTTACAAAACTGTTTTCCACTCCTTATCTCTCCAAGCAAATACGGGTACACTTACACTATATATAACCTTCCTAATCCCTGAAACCATTAGTGTAATTAGTACATAGTTATGTACCCGAACGGGTAGCTAGACGCTGTGTAACAAAATTTTTATCAATGTTAAGCGCCACATGTTCATTTCATTTGTATTTTATAAAATTATACTATGGATCTACTTTCTACTCACTCGCCTCGGTGGCGTAGTTGGCTAACGCGCTAGTCGTGTTGAGCTCGACCACTGAGCACGGGGAGATTGAGGTTCGAATCTCGGTCGGGTGAACTGGGGGTAGTTTTTCCTAAATGGTTCGGGGAGATCGAGGTTCGAATCTCGGTCGGGTGAACTGAGGGTAGTTTTTCCTAAATGGTTTTCCACTCCTTCTCCACGCAAATGCGGGTTAACTTCCTCTAATTCAACTTCCCAATTCCTAATCCATTAGAGTAATTAGTACTTCAAGCGTATAACCCGAACGTGTAGTAAGACGTGGTGCTAAAAAAAAATTTTAAAAAAAATACTTTCTACTCCCCACTCTAAAAAGCGACCCGTTTGGAACAATCTATTACAGGACTGGCGTCGTGTCTTTATATATTTTTTTAGAATAGAGTGTACAGAAAGCACCATTTAAATGATACCATTTTAATTGGTACAGTATGTGTTGAAACAAAAAGATATTACTTTTCATCTCGAGCAGAAGATATAATTATAGATAGGGAAAAAGTTTTAACGAGCCCTTTTAAAAAGTCATTGTGGCCAAGATGGGGGTAGGAAAGACTATGTCAAGTATAGGGGACCTTAATTCAACCCCAGACAATGGCTGAACTAATTAATTGTTTGTGTTAAGGTTCATTCTATTAGTCTGATATATTCTTAATGCTAGGTTTGGTCGTACCAGTGGTGCACACAGAAATTTACATGGGGAGTTGGGGGCCTGGTAGTGTTCGGAGGAGTACTATCAAGGCTGTAAACAAAATTTAATTTTTGTAGTGAGGAAGTTTTAGAGGGCATCCTCCCTCCCAACCACTGGAGTTAAAGAACATTTGCTAATATTAAATGCCTCTATTTGGAACTATCTTTATCATAAATAAGTGCAACTAGCCTATTTACGGAATGTAAGTTCTGAATTTAAAAAAAAAATCCATGGCATCAACCCTCAAGCGATCTTTACGTATCGAGTGGCCACCGTATGTTGGTCGTGTGTGTCTACATTTGCAAACCCACTTCGGTGACTGCATGGTCTAGCGCGCTACTCTCGTGTTAAACTAGATTGCCAAAAATGGAAAGAGCGTGGTTGGAATATCGGTTGGACGCACTGAGGGTATTTTTTCACTAGACTGACGAAGACAGGAAGATCGGGGTCCGAATCCTGGTCGGGTGCACCGAGTTTTTTCCTAAATGGTTTTCCACTAACCCTCCACGCCAATGCGAGTGCACTTCCTCTAAATTAAACCTTCCTCGTCCCTAGCACATGAGTGTAATTAATACATAGGCGTATAACTCGAGCGGGTAGTAAGGCGAGATGGTTTATTTTTTGCTGATATAAGGTGTCATGTGGCTAGCCCAACAAACCCTTCAACCGTTAATCTCACTTTTATAAACCGGAGCGGCTACTTCTTTATTCAAGTAGATCCTCATTCGTACTCACGAGGCTGAGTTGGCCCAGTACCAGAACCACTTCTTTACAGAAAATATGAAAGTGCCGGGTATTGAACCTGGGACCTTTGTATCTGTAGCCAGGAACTATGACCATTGGAACACAGAGGTGGTTACGTTCTGAGTAACCCATTTCTTTTTCAGTTTATAGAAGATAGTTTTAATAAAAGTCCCTCAATGTGCTAAATTTATATAATATTACCCGCCTCGGTGGCGTAGTTGGCTAACGCGCTAGTTGTGTTGAGCTCGACTGCTGAGGACGGGGAGATCGAGGTTCGAATCTCGGTCGGGTGAACTGGGGTGGTTTTTCCTCAATGGTTTTCCACTCTCCCTCCACGCAAATGTGGGTTCACTTCCTCTAATTTCACCTTCCCAATTCCTAATCCATTAGCGTAATTAGTACTTAAAGCGTATAACCCGAACGGGTAGTAAGACGCGGTGCTAAATAATAATAATAATATATAATATTCTTTCTTTAACGAATAACGGCTAGACCTGCTTTGGTGGTCAAATGGTCTAAGGGGTTACTGTTCGCAATATACGATATTATCGATAATGGAAAGATCAGGGCTCTAATCTCGGTCGGGTGTGCTCATGGAGGTTTTTTCTCTAGGTGATTTTCAACTCTACCTCCACGTAGATGTGGATACATATCCTCTAAGTTCAACCTTACTCAGAATCTGACACCTTAGCTAAGCTGGCTGTATATTAAGCTACAGTTCCCGGGTTTGAATCCTGACATGGTTAAAAACCTTATCTTTAGTGAAATGTAGGTTTACCCTTTCACAGTGGTGAATTAAAGGGTGGGGGCTGGGTGCTGTGTTTGATATATTAATAATATATATAAGTTAATTAATAAGTCGTGTCCTGATATATTCAGTAGGTTCAGAAAGTGCACTTTAAATAAATACCTTAAATTAATGAAAATGAAAAACCTTATTCACTAACACATTCTCGTAATTAGTTCATATACATATAGATTGAACGGGTAGTAAGACTTTGAGATAAAAAAAATACATGGAATCGAAATAGTTAAAAAAAATTGTGCTTGATTCCTCGAACCACTGAGCTACATGGTAGCGAGAGCTAAGAAAGAGATCGACATTCGAAGCACATTTGAAACAGAAACCAATACAAATGTTTGCTATATCGTCGACTAAATATCTGTGGGCCTCGGTTGTAATAGTTTGCAAAATATCTTCATACAAACTAATATAATCATCCCTAAACCTCACCCTCCTAACCCCTCTTTAAGAACCCCTACAGCTATTTCTTGGACAAACAAAGTTAGCTCACGCATACTTAACATAACATTTAAGATAACTTTGAGAAATGTAATTTCCGCTCGAATCGAGGAAAACAGAGAACAGGAAAGACAAAAGTATAAAGGGGAGGGGGCTAGGTCAATGGGCGGAGGGGGGAGCGAATAGTGGAGGAAAAATGAGTGAGCTTCCAATATAAATAGAGAGATAGAGAAACGGCAGCAAATATCATTTCTAATCGAGCTTTAGCCTGCATAAAAAAGTGTTAAGTCTGTTAGAACTTTTAAAAATTACTCTCAAGTTTAAATTTATATCAAATTATTTTCTGTATTGCTAATAAAAAGCAAAAAAATGATAAAATTATAAAAAAGTCGCATCCGAAATTTAAATATGCTTATACATTTAGATATTTTTTTTTCGAATCCTCGTGTCTTGAATGGCCTTCAATTTTTTAAATACCCAAAGCTGTTCAGTTCAATAAGTGTAGAGTCATATCAAAGCCAGTTTAGAAATAACAAAAAGGCAGTAGTGTGGAGTGGAATTTAGCCAGTGAACGCAGAGTTTGTTAACTTTTTATTATTTTATCACTTCGTCTTATTACCTGCTCAGGTTATACGCATGTATGATAATAACTCTAATGGGATAGGGATGAGGAAGGAATCATTTTAGGGGTAATCTGCCCATATTTGCGTGGAAGCAGAGTCGAAAACCATTTAGTAAAATCACCTTCAGTAGACTCGACCGGGATTTTAACTCCAATTTCCCAGTAATCAGAAGGCCAGTCTAACACGAGACTGGTGCCTTAGACCATTCGGCCACTGAAGCAGGTTTTGTTAGTAATGTACCTGTGTTACGTACTCACTCAATTTGTCCACCATTTGACCATTCTTACATAAGGACTACTTTACATACCTCACATGGGAATACAATGTTCATTGATACTCAAGCAAAGATTGGAGAAAACAATTATTCACAACTCACAATGAACAGTCTAAATTAACACTGCTTACCCTGGCAACACTACCACCCCGCGTTTCTGGTAGTAAGACACGGTACAAAAAATACTACCCGTGGGTTTGAAACACCTTACCTCGTCCACATCAGCCATAAAAAGTTGTCTTTAAGAAGAAAATACATTTCCCACACATTGTTAACACTCGCAATGGTATGTATTGTACACTCCATTCACGGTAAGGTCCACTCTACCTCTAACGAAACAAATCAACTCGTATCGGGAATTTACACCAGTAGTTACAAATCTGCGGTTGGGGGAGAAGAGCAAGAATCTCATCCAGGAGGAGTAAGGAGGTATGGAACAATTTGGAAATAACGTTAAAAACCAGCTAATAATTGAAGATTTTTCTCTTTTCCAAATTAAGTAGAATGCTTTTCTTGTGGTATTGGAAACAGTGCCTTACAGTTATAACTCATTTATTAGGTGACTGAACAGCCAAAAGTAAGAAGCCCGTGGGTATATACGTGTTTATTTTCAAACCTGAAACACTCCTTTATAATTCACCCTTCCAGCTACCATTACGGCCACGTACAGCACCACCAAAATTTCAACTCTTGACTATGATAAAAACTAAACAGAATTGTCGACTTTAAGGTAAAAATAATTTGCAAGGTGCTCTGTCAAATATTAAACCAAATATTAAAGAACTAATGAAAATAAATCTTTGCCGACCATCACTTTAATTTTCAGTAATTTTATTTGTACCATTATACTGCCAGTGCTGCACTAATTTTTCTATCATATAAAAGAAGTAACTATAAATTAAAACTTTTTTTAAGATTATTTTTATAACCATCTCAAAAATTAGTTGGAGGAGGGGGAATTTGAGAAGGTTGAGAACCATTGTTAAACACATCACTTGATTATTAACCATTGGTGCCAAAGATAAATCAAGTTTGACATTTTACTTTATACATATAAAGGAAACATAGTTGCATTTATACCAATAACCTACCGAGCGTAGCGGGGTCCTGTTTTATCTTGACCAATTGGCATTTTGACTGTCTATATTTCCAGATGTTTGTTCCGTGATAGGTGTCGAATGCCTTGATCAATACTAAAGAAAATTGCCGGGGACATTTTTTAACTTTAAACAGAATAGCGTATGTTTATGGTTTGACATTAAGGTTATCCTTTTAAAAATGGCGGCTGCTCAAAAACATGTCTGGATGTTTATCTGCTCTGTGATATCTGCCAAATGCGTGGACAAATTTTAACGAAGCTTTGCGGGGACGATATTTGAACCTAGTACTAACGATGTGTTTACAAATTGTTTATCCTTTTCAACATGGCAGCGACTCAATTTTGTTTTGTTTAGTGGTGATTTCAATCTAAAATTATAAACAATCGATCAAGTAGCCAAGACATAACCTATTATTAATTAATTTATTTATTTTGACATAATTAAGAGTCTGACACCTTAACTCAGTCGGTGGCGTATCTGTCTACTGATATAAGGGTCTCGGGTTCAATTTATGGTAGACTGAAAAGTTTACCACTGGTGAAATATGAGTTTACCCTTTCTCAGTGATGAATTAAGGACTGGAGGTTGGATGTTGTGTCTGTTATAGTCTTAAGTTAGTTTATAAATCGTGTGCTGATGTGACCAGTCGGTTAAGAAAGTGTACCTTGGAGAAATACTGAAAAACTACAAATAGGCCAGTTGTCAGAGTATAAAAATTTATCAAACCATAAAAAAAATTCAGAAAGCTGTAAACTGTTTTTATCGCTTTATTTAGGAGATAAAAAATAGCATAACATTTATAAAAATGTAAAACAGTATATATTTGGCTTATAGCTCAAAAAATATTGGCTCTATAAAAATATATTTCAAATAAAATATTTTTATTTTTAATATAACTTCAACGTAACAACAAAAAACTATTTCATATCTCAAATAGTTGCATATGATCAAAATAGGAAATTCACGCTTCTGTAAAAGTACCCTCAAAGTCATTTTCACGGGTAAATGAGAGCTTCCATTTTATTTGTAAAAAATATAGTAAAAATCTTTAAAGAGGATTTTGATAAAATCAAGTTTTTCTCTTTTTTCCCATCAGCAAACTACCCTTATTTTAGGGCTCAATATTTAATTCCAAAATATACTTGGGGGAACCCTATGAAAATCCTAGATGCCTGGTCGGTAAAATGGTTTAGGCTCTAGGCCGAGATATAGGCAGACAAAGCGACGGCATTGGGAAAAATACTTTTTCAGTTTCAAGTTGTGTTGTAGGGGTAGGCAGGCTAGTGGTGAGGGTAGGTAGGTGATAGTACAGTTCCCGGCAGAACATTGATGAACTAATTCATACTAACTTTCTTAGATAATTACGATAGTTCCATCTGATTTGTTAATTTGAAAAATTTACGGATCTTTATTTGCGCTAAAATCCAATGTTTGTATCGAAAAGAAAATTCATCCTAATTACAAGGGGGAAAAGGCCAACTTTCCATCGATTTAGTAAATTAATTACTAAAATTTATTATAATCTCTTTCAGTACAAACATATACATTTATTTGACCCACAAGATTTAAAAAAATATCCCATGCTTCTGAGATATTTTATAATCCCGGAAAAATCCGAGAAAGTAAGCGGTATTTTTGCGCTTTTATAAGCCCTTCCAATCCACTTTAAATACATAAATAAAAATGAAACTACATTATTTGGAGACTGATGTCTTAATTCGCGTGAACGACTGTTATTATTTATGAATATAATGAACTCAGTACATAGTATTCATTGGTTTTTCGTATAACTTGATCACCAAGTAAATATATAAACATCAAATCCAAGGAGAAATTATGTGAGATATTTCAACAAGTCCTTTCCGAGGCTTTGTGTTCTTATCTTGAAATCAATTTTGGATCCACTACTGGCTTGCTAGGCCTATCATAATTTCACCAGAGCCCCCATTAGCCGTCACGTTTTAAGGTTCCTGCAGGGCCTTCACAGCTTCCGAAACTGTCACGGGACACACATAATCCCCACCACCCTTCACACCCACAGGCACACCCCTACTTCATTCCGTTGCCCGCCTCCCTCAATGTGGAGGGAGGTTGGCATTTTGGGAGGCCAGGAGGAAGAGCCAGTCCAGCACAGTAAAGAGTAGGCGCGTCTAAGGTGGTATGGTCATTTTATAAGAATAGAGAGAGAGAGAGAGAAAGGATGCTAGGAGGATGTTGGATATGGAGGCAGAGAGGAAGAATAAGAGACAGATGGCTGAAGGGAGTAAGGAGGAGAGTGGAGGAAAGAGGAGAAGACTGGGGCAAGGTGGAGGGAGAGAGGTGATGGAGAGTCTTATGGTCCAAACAGACCCAGCCAGGGGTTGGAAGATGTTCATGATGAGGATGATGATAATGATTTCAACAAGCTCAAATAGAAAGGTTAAGACTGTAGTAAAGATAAGAATATATAGAGAGTGAAGTCTACTGTTCACAGAACTACTATTAAAACTGTAGTAACGATAAGAACATGGAGGAAGCGAGATCTACTATACACAGAACTACTAATTTAATACTTCGATATATCCTATATCTAGCATGCCTCGTCTGAAATATTTTGCATAATGTTCAAGCTGGGTTTGATTTCATCACACATAAATTTACAATGTTTCAACTTTACCATCTTAGTTTGTGTGCGTCGAACTCGATGTAGCAATAAAAAAAAAAAGAG
>CABEEJ010000547.1:85764-149237 GCA_901482245.1 Timema douglasi
TGTTGGAATGTGCCACTAGGAGCTGATTTTACTATAGTTGGTTTTAACTAAACTCGACTTTCTTAAGCGATACTCTGGGGTTTTGGCGGTCTCAACTTCCGGCAGTGCTCATGCGCAGTAGTGGTTCGGCAGTAGTCGCTAGTAGCTTGGAAGGCAGACCCAACTCTTGCCAGGCGAGCTACCGACGCCGAGATGGCTACACGCTTTCCGGAAGAGGCGCTGCGGAGATAAACGGTCCTTCTCGTTCCTCGCGTCGAGACACTGGCGTCCGCACTACCCTATCACGCGACCTAGGTGCGATATATCGGGTGGAAGTTCTCGTTAAATTTGGGTGACGTTAAGAATATATTTTATATCATATGCATAGATCATATTTATTATTAAAATTAATGTTTGAGAAAAATGTTTTCAACTAAACAACGAGGATAGTATCAATCACAATTTTATTTTACTCGAATCTAAAGAATAAATATGTTTATATATATATATAGTTAACAATTTTAACTTTTAATTCATTTTACCTGAATTGAATAAGGTTTTCAATTTTTTGATAGCTATTATTTACCAAAGATTACAGTAGATTGGGTATATGAAAAACCAAATTCATATTAGTAATATAATATATTAATTTATAGTTGCAAGTAGGCTAGTCGGTGAATTTATGATCTATTTTTATATCTAGTTTCTAGATTGATTAACTAATTCCATCCGATTTTAAATCACGTAAGTTGCTTCAAGTGCCTGTTTATAGTATGTGTATTTTATATAAATGAAAATACTGCATGATTTACCAACGAGCTAATGTCCTTTAAGAGTTTTGTATTAATTTGGTGAAAGGTGTGTGGTTGTACTTATGCTCCTTCCTAGTCATACTGAGTCTGTTTATTTTACACAGTGCTTTGTTGATTTAATTAATTAATCATTAGGCGTATAACCTGAACAAGTAGTAAAACACGCTGCTAAATAATAATAATAATAATAATGGCAGTCCTAAACAACAAAATATTATATGATATAAACAATAAATATTGAAATGATCGTCAAAATACCCAGAAACGTAGGTACGTTAATAGATTGTTGGACGAAAAAAAAGGGCGAGATTAAATATGAACCTAAATCCATAAAGACACAGTGGTCCAAGGATGCTCACGAAAACAAAGAATTCGGAATTCAAGGGAAATCCTTCTGGAGAAAATGGCTCTGTATTTCTACGCGAGTAAATTACTTTGCGGGCAATTCGATTCGCCCCCCCACACCCCCTCTCCCAGCCCCAAACTCACCCCCTACAACAGACAACCGAACCCCATCGGCCGTCGATTATATCAGAAAGAGCGGCCTACGGAAGAGTTCTCGTCAGACGCCCTCACACAGGAGTCTCAGCAGATGCCACCATGCAGGTTGACATCGGTAACCTGCCCTTGCCGGACGGGTACCTCGATATCCCCGTTGACAGAAACAGAATACCAGGCCGAACATGCTGACACGGCAGGTCATTCCTCGGAGGACATCTGTCATCACATTAGAAAACCTAGTCATTCTCCGGAGCGACGAATCCACATGCTGGAGGGTTGTCTCTACCAGAAGCTGACGACTTTTCCGACGGAGGATTGTCCTCGATACAGCCATCTAAGCCTCCTCCCTTCAACAGGTTCTCAGGAGGATCCATGTGATCCATATCAAGAGCCGTCAGACCACCCATTGGAGAAACGCTCCTGCCAGACGATGACTTTGTCAGCAACGTCTGCCCCGAGATCGACGACGGAGGACCACGTCGTCCCACCCGTCACCGATGTAAGCACCGGACGGTCGGAGACCCCTATCAAGCCACCTCTCTGTCACTCAGAGACGATCTTCACGAGTCGAATAACTGGAGGAGGACTCCGGCAGGTGTACTCGTGTTGCCCCACAGTGCTCCAGAGGAGCGAGGATGTTGGACGAGGGGATTACGAGGTGAGTTCCGAAATTGTAGACCAGGGTTTGGTTCTTATCTGGGTACAATGGGAAGAGGATTCTCCTCAAAGCAGTTTAACATTCTTTCTTCTGGCGTTCTTATCCTCTTGCTACCTTAGATTTATATAGCAAGTACTTGGTAGAGATTGTGATGTTATGGCGGTATTTTTGCAGTTTTTATTTAACAAAAGTTCGGCAAAATAAGTCGAATATTTCTCCAGTAGAAATATACAGGCTGTCCCCAAAAATTACTGTGTAGTAAAGTATCACGTACCTCATAGCAGTTCTTCCTACAACAAATGTTGGAAATGTCCCCCGTGGTACTGAAGACATGTCTAGAAATGCCTCTTCATTTGATCTAATGTGACGTGTCCAAACATGTATTCAGTACCGCGGGGGACATTTTCAACATTTGTTGTATATTCCATTCACGATAGGTTTTTACCTGGATGACAGTTCGAAAATCATATGTTTAGGTTTTGTGTTGCCAACACTTGTAAATGATCACACTTTTGTTATAAATGTAAAGATCTTTAATTACCTGTTATACATTACATTTAAAATAACATACACTTAAGTTTTCTCATACTATTTCATTTTTTTAAATAATTTCTTTTTGTCCAACTCGAAACAATATTTTAAACATAATTAAAAGTACTTATTTTTCGTTTTGGAACGTTACTGATTTTGTGTAATATAGTGCATACATCAATACCTTTTAATACAGGCATCGTATTTACTTGGAAAAGAGAAAATTGTTGTCATTTGTTTACATATAATACATGATTTTATGATTATTTTATCGTATTTTGAAATATTTAACTGAATAAAGTATTTTCATCAACTGCGTGTCCACATCATTGTAAAAAAACTTGTTTACCGTTATGTTCAATCATATGGTTTAAATTCGTCAGTCGCCATTTTTGAGGCTATGTTTTTCAGAAGTTTTTGTGAAAGTGGTGTGAATATTTTTTTAAGTGGAATAAAATAAACTTTGTGTCCGATCTCAAATAAATATATAAATAATATTGGCCTAAATCATTGTGGTTAACTATCACATTAATATATTACCATCTGTTTTCATTACAGTCATCCAAAGTGATAGATGTCAGCTGTTGGCGTAGTGAGATATTAGGGATTACTTCTAGTAACATTTCGAGCTGTCATTCAGGTAAACTTAGCTCGTGAATGCCTTTTAAGAAGAACTGCTACAAAGTACGTGACTGCACAGTAACTTTTGGGACAGCCTGTATAGTTTAATTTTCTTCACATGGAGATATCAACAGTTGTTGAATATCTGTCAAGGGTGTTCTGGAATTTGATTACAACTTTTCCTTTTTGTTTAAAAAGTTTATCATCAAATTATAATATGTCCTTGACAAATATTCAACCACTGTTGATATCACACGTGAAAAAAATAAAACTGTGTATTTCTATTGGAGAAGTATTTGATTTATTTTGCCAAAAAAATAATGGTTTGCTATAAATATTTTAAAATACTGCAATTTTCTCGCGTCCCCTACACTCCCACCTTAATAGCATATTGACACAAAGTCTAGGTAATGATGATGATTATAATAATAAACTGAAAATAACTCACCAACTGAACTTGGAACGTCGTTCAAGTCTAATTTATTTTGCCCTTAACATCCAAAATTATTCGTTTTTTATATGGCGGTTCTTGGCATAGTATCGACTACTCCATTGGCCTAGACGCAGGGATTGGCTCGCAGGACAGTTCATTGTATTTTTTCGCGACGTTTTAGAACAAATATCTACGACTACAATCAGATTCTGAAAGAAAGAAGCAACAAGTTTCCCCTTGTTATTTTCAGGGTCAGAGTTTTGATAACCTAAAAACGATTAAGAAATTACCCGTAAAAGTACCTAAAGGTTAAAAAAAAAAGCTTGAAATTAAAATAAATACACTTAGAAATGTGTTTAAAAAAACTCGCAATAAATGCACACGATCAAATAATCCTTATGATTCACTGTGATTTATCATTTTGGTTTTTTCATCTAATCTCCATGATAATGGTGTGTCTTTCCTCTAAGTACTTCCTTCTCTTTGCCCTTTGGATATAAACGCTTATAATAACAATATTGTCGACCTCAGTGGTCTTGGGGGTAAATTGCTTACATCAGGAATCGACCCAAGTCGGGGTTGACGGATTTTTCTTGAGTGATACAAATCCGTAGCATAACTTCCTACGGAGGGGAAGTAAAGCCATCGTACCCATGTCGATAGGTATGTGAAAATACTTTTCCTGGCAAAATTGTTAGACCCTTTCGCTCTCGCTCATAGAAATTCTCGTGTGTTAATATAATCAATTGGTTCAGAAAGTGCACGTTAAATACCTCAAATAAAAAAATTGTAAAGGTATTTACGTATAAATGAACCGGTGGTAAGACGTGGTTCTACCCGCTTCAGTGCCCGCATGGTCTAAGACACTAATCTCGCAGTGGACTAGACTGCCAATAACAGGAAGATCAAAGTTCGCATCTCACTTGAGTGTACTGAGGGTGGTATTTCCAAAGTGTTTTTCCACTCTCCCTCCACGAAAATGTGGATACACTTCCTTATAACTGTCCTCATCCCTAAGAACATTAGCGTAATTAGTATATAAGCGTATAGCCCGAAATGGATGGTAAAGCACGGTGCTAAAAACAAATGAATAAAATAGCGCTATTAAACGTAATCATTTTTTTAAAATGAAAGCCTCTTTCATCAAAAAGTCTGCACTGCGATCTCTGTTCTTTTAGATCCTGGTGGATATATACCCTTCTTCCATCTGATTAGTCCATCCGATGTGTCTTGTGAACAGTGGGAGGGGAGAAAGGTTAGGTAAGAGGTGGGGTGGAAAAGGGGTAGGGGGTTGTTTCGCTTCATAGCAGCAAGGTATGACGGTATAGGTAGAGGGACGGAAACCTCTAATGTAGGGACTCAACTGCGTGTGATCGGAATATTAAATGAATAGGGGTGGAGGGAAAGCTGGGAGAGTAAGGTCAGTCGGGGGATGGTTATCTACCGCTGATTTGAACAAAGGGTTGAGACGAAATGAAAGGGGGATGTTTACAGGTGCTTTCAATACATCGAGCTAAGAGGGAGAGATGCAAACAAACACGAGGGGGCTTGCATTGTATTGTTATAGCTCTAAACATTTTAAATTCGGTTGAGAAGTGAAAACTGATATAGGTTTGAAACTGGAGAACTGATTCACATTTATTTATACACACACACACACTTACACATGCAGACACATACACTTATATACGCACATACACTTACATACAGATACCCACATACATTTACATATATATATATATATATATATATATTTAATTATATATGTAAATGTACGTATGCAAATGTGTGTGTCTGTATGTGTGTTTATGTGTATATATATAGTTATATACACTTTATATATATATATATATATATATATATTTATATATATATATATATGTTGTTGCAGCAGATGTGATTGTAATACCACGCTCTTTTTCCTGCTCCATCCAATCCATAGAAGCTGCCCCATCGTGCACTTCACCAATTCTATTTTGCTTACCAGTATAAAATAAAATACGCTCTGTTGTGGTAGTCTTACCAGCATCTATGTGAGCCATTATTCCTATATTTCTGTATTTAGATATCCCAATTTCCATATCACAATTAATTAGCCAACATTAAAAACGAAGATGAGAAAATGCCTTATTAGCCTCAACCATTTTATATTTTTCTTCGCACATCTTAAACGCACCACCACGTTCATTATAAGCATCCAGTATTTCAGATTGCAAACAATCAACAGTGGTTTTTCCACTCTTTTTTTCGAGCAGCAGAAGTTGCTTTAGCAATCCACCTTAACGCTAAAGAAATCGCTCTATCTTGTCGAACTATATATACATTTTGATACAAACATACAATTACATACATACTCCTATGAAGTTATATACACGTTATATATATAGTTATATACACTTTATATATATATATATACATACACACACACATAAACACACATACAGACACACACATTCGCATACGTACATTTACACACATACACACATTTCAACACACACGCACATTTCCACACACTCATACATTCCAACATATACATCCCATACGTACACATATAGACATACTTGCTCATACATACATACAGAGAGTTATACAAACATAATTTTATATAGACACTCAACTCCACCCTAGACGAGAATCAGGAGACAGGAGTCAGAAGACAGGAGAACAAGAGACTTTAGGAGGTGGCCAAACTCTGTGCTATCCGTGGAGTGAACCTACATTGCTCAACTGTTAACTTTGATTAATTTGTTTACAGTTTTGATCTAGTAAGAGACAGAATATTTCAACTTTCATCCAGCTAAGCTCGTTTCAATTTATTCTCACCGGCAATGAAGGGAAACATCTCACTTGTTCTCAACACGCTCAGATATGACAGACGAACAGACAGACGTACTGATTCTAGAACATATTTAATTAAATGTAATTAAAACTAGTTAGTTCGTGAACATTATTGAGGTTTCATCTTCTCTGCTACTATCTAATATCACGACAGCTGAACATTCAAATTTGTGCTCCCCTTCTTACTACCCGTCCGGGATATTCGCATGATGAGGGTAGAATTAAAAATAAGTGTACACATTTCCAGAACCACAACGTTTATATCTCAAACTCCATTAGAACCCCAGCGAATACTGAAAAAAAATATTCAAATAACAGATATCTCTTTTAACCATAACCTAAAGGGCATGATTGTCATGATTGTCTAACAGATGGCAGCACTAACTAAATTTGATATAAAATTTAAAATAATAATAATAATATTGCTCAATTGGGCTACATCACTCGTAGCCCAGCAGGGGAAAGATTGACCAGTACTAATGTACCATTGTCCAGGGCATGCCCGAATGTACTAATCGTACATCCTTTCCGCGGAGGCTCTTTCAATGTCCCTATGAGTTGAGGGGATGGTGAGAGTAAATATTAGGGTGTGGAACCAATGGAAACAAAGTCTAACTTATGCCTAATTAACCAAACCTTGATGACCTTTGAGGTAATTCCCCTTTCAGGAAAAATACCCAATATACCAGCCGGGAATCGAACCTGGAACCCCTAAGCTCGTAGCCAGGTGCATTTACCACTACACCACCAGGCCGGTTATTTAGAAAATGAAATGATTCTTTTCAACAGTGATTCATAGATTCCTACATGAATGACTTACATGATTTGAAAGTAGATAATAGATACCTTCACACTGAGAAGGTGCTAAGAAAAATCAATTTTCAAAGTCAAAAACAACTTAATTTCAGAATACTGCAATTTCATTCGACAGCATTCTTTTCTAGTTCTATAAAACTGATTTTAATGTCCTTAATTTTTATTTTCTCATATCAAGAGAAAGACAATATTGTAATCGGGAAAGATTTTGATCTCGAGATTAAAATAAATATTTACGTTTTGACATATTTTGTTCAAACTTGATATTTAGATGTCACAGGGAAATATATCGGGATTTTAATTATTTTTTTACCCTACCTCTCAAATTAAGGGTAGTTTACTGATGAGTGATTTTGTTTAAGTTAATTTTTCTTCTTCAAAAATGGCTTTAATAATTTTGTTCAAAATTGATATTTAGGGAGAAAAATAACGCCGTATACCTATATTTTGGGCAAACATTTGTAAAAAAATAATTATTTTTCAAAAATTCAAAATATTTGGAAAAATGTTCTAACATGCTAAGACAACGGTCCAGGATTCTATTCCCGTGTCTAGGTGTCATTTTTGCAACTAATTGAAATATCTTATATAAATATAACCTACAGGGTTATTAAGATATCTAGGTAAAATATTATACAGGTTGTAGGTGCGATAAGACAAGTATTTCCACGTAATGAACTTGAAGTTGACGACGCACCAATAGCGGAGCTATGAGACCTCAAAGTTGGCGTTGTATAAACCTGGAGGATAGGTAGCATATGCAGCACTGCACGTGCATCCCCACCATTCCCTTTCCAGCAACACACACGGTGGTGCCGACTGGTATTGCACTGTAGGCCATTCCTCATGGGTACTTGTTGTAAGGTAATTCAATGCTGTTACTATATGCCTTGATTTTGGTTGAAAAAACCGTTTAGAAAAATTCAATCTTTTTTTTTCTTCCAAAATTGATAATATTTTACTAAAATACTAGTGTTATTTTATAGGTATTGATAATATATATCAAAGATGACTGTTTAAGATAGCATGACTTGAATTATGAATATTATTAAAATAGTTTTAGTAACTTTAGTAGCGAACAGATACTATTCTTACAATCAAGATCAACGTACAGTAATATTTTACACCAGTCGACTTCGATGGTCTTGAGGTAAAGTGCTCACCTCAGGATCCGAAGTTCGTAGGTTTTAACCTAGGAGTGGTCAACAGGTTTTTCTTGAGGTGACAAAAATTCGTAGCACAACTTCCTTCGGGGAGTAAGGGAAATCGTTAGTCCCATGTCTATCGTGGAATGTAAAAGAACCCTAGAAGGTATGTGAAAATATCATTCCCGGGAAAATTGGTAGAGCCTTTCACTCTCGCTCATAAAAATATTCGTGTGGTGATATAATAAGTCGGTTCAGAAAGTGAACCTTAAATATCTGTATTATTATTATTATTAGCACCGCGTCTTACTAACCGTTCGGGTTGTACGCACTTCCGCTAATGTGTAATGGTAGGGTGATTGTGAAGTGAGATGAAATGGAGGACCTACAGTTTAACGTGGAATCCGAACCACGGTGGAGGCCTGGCATTCCCCACATTCATAAGTTGTGATCAATACACGTCTTGTCAGAGGTGAAGGAAGGGTTGGGCAATCAGATAACTCTGTGCCGGGAGCGAGGATTGAACCCCGGGCCCCCAGCACAGAAGTCTGACACCTATCCCTAGACCACCAGGTCACCCAAATACCTATATTAAATATATAAATGTACACCACACTCCACTTGTTATGTACCCTAGATTGATTAGCTGCCTACCCCCCAGGGGTACACAGTGGCAACTGTAACGTCTCGTAGCTTCGCCATTTGAGGGCGCCGACCCCAAGTTCAGTCTGTGTAAATACTTGTTTTGTCACCCTCGACAACCTGTATACTTTTTTAACTAGAAATCTGAATAGCACCGTATGTATAATTTGAACTATACTCGTATGTACAAATCATACTTTTTTTAAGAACGTGGAGGATTGAAACTAGAGGAAATGCACCCGAATTCACGAGAAGGGAGACTGGAGGGAAATAATTCCATTAATAAACACATATCAGCACACATACTGAGATTCAAACCCTGACCTACACTTAACATACAGTCGAGTACATTGCAAGCTTGATATCTTAGATCTCATGCCAACCAGTGCATGAAAACAAGACAAATTATGCTGAATCCGCTTTGGTGGCTTCATGGTCTAACGCGCTACTCTCGCAGTATACTAGACTTGTAGATGACAGGAAGATCGAGGTTCGAATCTAAGTCGGATCTACTGAGTATGGTTTTTCCAAAATGGTCTTCCAAAACCTTTTTATACACGTAAATGTGGATACACTTCAACTAAATATAACCCTCTTAATCACTAAAACGATTAGTGTAATTAGTACATAAGCGTATAGCCTGACGCGGTGCTAATAAAATAGCTTATTATACTAAATTCAAAAGGGGGGGCGGGGTTTTCGCAACGAAACTTGATAAAAATCGTAGTTGGATAAAAGGGGAAGGGGGAATTTATCTGGTAAGAGTCCGTCCCTAAATTACGTAAGAATGGTTTTCATGATTTTCAAACTCCTCCCCCTCCTCACACGTGAGGGATCGTAAGATTTGCCATCCCTCCCCCCCTCCTCTAACTTACGTAAACTTTACGATTTGGTAAATTAAATTATGTTTATCGCTTAGTTATTCTTAGACATAAGTATTGGTAATAAAACGAATGATGAAATTTTAAAACACTTTAATTTTAGTAAAATTATGTGTAACACATAAGTAAATAAAATATAAGTGATATTTTATAATTAATATGATTATTTATTTTCTGACAATTTTTTTTTAGATTTTGTCTTACAATTAACATTGATAAAAAAACCTAATGTAAGGTTAATTCTGACCCCCCTTCTAATTCCCCCTCGTAAGAAAACGTAAGAAAATACTGAACCATCTGCATTCAAAAAAGCCCTTACGTAATTTACCTGTGGTAAATGGGAGCAAGGGGGGAGGGGAAATTTCTCTGTTTTATATTCCCCAGCTATATTTTGTTAGTTTTCCCCACGTGAGTAGAAGGTAAATAAATCTTTTCCGAGATAGAAAAGGTGTTGAAAACCCCTCAGGTATACAGCTGGAATTACGTACCAGGTATAGAATATGTAAATAATTTAAACTTTGTGAAGTGGGAAACTTGTTCGCCGGACATCCGTTAGTTGTTTTTATCTCATATAATATTAAAAAGGAATTGTTTACGGGCTTGCAAGATTTTTTTTTCACCTTTGCACTTACAAAGCTTCATGTTTAAAAACAATGTAGTTTGTTCGAGAATTTTTTTATGAATAATATCAAGATTATATTCAATAAGTTTATGTTGTAACGTCTCAAAATTTTCCATTTTCTTACACACCTCTTACTGCTCTGCATGATTACAGTTCAATTTTTATGGGAAAAGCCTATAAAATAGCAATACAATTTACGAGATCTAATTTCACCTATTCATACGCCAAGTCTTGTGATCTGCAACTATCAATTTTGATATATATTATTAATACTAAAAAAACACAAATAATCTATTAAAATATTACCAATATTTACCGCAAAAAAAGTTGATAGTTTTTAAATTATTATTATTATTATTATTATTAGCACCACGTCTTACTACCCGTTCGGGTTATACGCACTTACGCTAATGTGTAATGGTAGGGTGATTGTGAGATGAAATGAAGGACCTACAGTTTAACGTGGAATCCGAACCACGGTGGAGGCCTGGCTAGTTTTTAAAAATCTCTCCCTATGAAAGTTGTACTATACAATAATATAGTGGGATGAGGTAGGTAGAATTTATTGCAAATGTATCTGCATCTAATCGACCTCGGTGGTCCTGGGGTAAAAATGTTGGTTCAGGATCCGATGCTCATAGGTTCAAACCCAGCCGGTGCCAACAGATTTTTCTTGAGTGATAAAAATCCGTAGCACGATTTCCTTTGGGGGAAAGTGAAACCATCGGTCTCATGTCGATTGTGGCATGTATAAGAACCTTTGAAAGTATGAGAAAATACCTTTCACGGTATAATTGGTAGGTTCTTTCAATCTCGCTCATAAAATTCTCGTGTGCTTATAAAATCAGTCGGTTCAAAAAGTGTCAATTAAGTACCTCAAATAAATCAAAGTTAATTGAAAAATATGAATCTACGTGAGGGTAAAGTGAGAAACCATTTAGGGGAGAGCCCACCTTCAACAAATATAACCGGTACTCGAAGCCCCACCTTCCCCGTAAAGGTAAACTAGACAAGACGAAACTGATGTCTTTGTATGTATTTGAATAAATAAAACTGTCCTACACTTTAGCTCAGTCGATAGGTTGTCTGGGTTTGATTCGTTACATGACAAACATTTATTATTAGTGAAATAGGGGTTTCGCCTTCCACATTGGTGAATTAACGGCATGAGGGCTGTGTGTTGTGTCTGTTGTAGATTTAAATTAGTTGATAAGTCATGTGTTTGTATAATCAATCTGTTCAGGAAGTGCAAGTTAAATAAGTACGTCAAATACTAATAAAAATAAAATTATATAATTAGGGTTGAACCTTAAAAAAAAATTAAATCAGTTTGATATTATTTTTAAAAGGTTTTCTTTGCAATAATTGATACAGTTTTAATGAGTATTTGCTTTGTAATATTTCTTTTACATTTTAATATTTTGATTAAAATATTATTTGCACAGTTAAAGTCTGTTCACAGCAACATTATTTTTATTTCTTCTGGCAAGTGTAAAGTTACCAAAAACAGCATTGGGTTAATCTGATTGAGGAATTTATATTGTCAGATTTGATAAATGATGTGATAGGCTCTAATAATTGTGAAATTGACTAGACATATTTGAAATAAGGATGAATACAGATAAAACATTTTTTAGTAGATTTTGAACTGCCCAAAAGTCTAAAGTAATCGTGAACTAACTATAGCCATCCATCGTCAGTGTAGAAAATTGCGGTATTGATGATTTTTTTAGAACCACGTCTTACTACCTGTTCGAGTTTTTAGTGTATGTACTAATTACACTAATGTGTTACAGATTGGACCCTCTTCAGTAGTCTAATGGTCTAACGAGTCGCTCTTGCGTTAAACTGGCCTTCTATTGATGAGATTGGGGTTCGAATCTACTGAACGGTTTCTCATTCTCTTTATATGCAAATGCGGGTATATTACCTCCAAAATTATTTCTTTCTTACCCCTACCCCATTATAGTAATTATCATATATGCGTATAGCCTGAACATGTAGTAAGGCGCAGTGATAAACAAATATATTATGATAGGGATTAGGAAGGTATAATAGGATGTGTAACTCCATTTGTCTGGAGGTATAGGGGAAAACCATTTTGAAAACAACCCTTGGCCCACCTTACTAAAATTCGTACTGCGATATCTCCGTTATCTGCAAACCAGACTAGATGAGCCTGACATTTAATCCTGAAAATATAACAAAAAAAGTGCAAAAACCCGGTGATAGATCCTTAGGCTTTCAGTTCAGAAAAAAAAGCTCAAACCTAACTTCATTAGCATTTTGTATTCATTATGGCCGTTTTTTATTTTTCTAAATACAAAATAAATGGTTTACATGTTTA
The DNA here is from genome assembly GCA_901482245.1 of Timema douglasi. Classification (NCBI taxonomy): domain Eukaryota; kingdom Metazoa; phylum Arthropoda; class Insecta; order Phasmatodea; family Timematidae; genus Timema; species Timema douglasi. The sequence continues at coordinate 98,591 of CABEEJ010000547.1, forward strand.
TTAGATTGTGGAGCTTCTACTGAGACCCCCCGAAAAAAAATTGTATAAAATACATATAGTTAATTCTTGTCTTAGATTAAATTCACACAGATAATCTATATTTTTAAAAATGTCGGGAAGAATAAAAATGTGAGAACTCCTCTTTAACAAGTTATTTCTATTTATGAATATAAATAATACATTTTCTTTTCGGCCATGAAAAAAAACAACCCAAAAACAGCCTCTGGTGGCTGGTGACATATGTGGGAACAACAGAAAGAAGACGGAAAAAAGAGGAAGAAACGGAATGAGTTTCATTTCAAAATGACCTCTTTTCTTCTTCTTTTTTTTATATTTTGTTACTCAAAGAGACTCCGATAGGAAAACCTTGAAGCGATTGCGTCTGTTTATTCAACGACCCTTGAAAAGAAAATGTGAAGTTAGATAGGGATGGTTAAGGGGTGGGAAGGAGGGAGAGGGAATGTATGGGAAAAAAGAAACACTTTACTGTCATAATATTTCTTTATTGTATGCAGCCATCAAAAGTTTTTCACTCTCTCTCTTTCTCAACTAAGTTTCGTTCTTTGACCAGCTTATTTATTACATCTAACTGGAAATCTTGTGGAAAAGATCGGTATGGGTGAAGCACGAGTAAATAAATATAGATAATACGTCTCTATTCCCATTTTGTAAATTTTAAAAACCTTAAAATATTAAAACAAAAATAAATGTTTGATGTTTTTTTACGCTAAAGTACAAATTAATTATTCCTAAGCCCGCTTATGTGGTAGAATGGTTTAAGGAGTCATTCTTGAGGTAACTGGGCTATTGGGGTTCGATTCCCAATTTGGTGTACTGAAGATGTTATTCCCTAAATTGTTTTCTACTTTTCCTCCACGCAAAGGCGGATACACATCCTATAAATTAAGCATTCCTCGTTCCTAACACATAAGAGGAATTAGTACATATGCGTATGAACCGAACTGGAAGTAAGACGCAGTACTAAAAAAAAAAAATCCTAGCCCATATATTTCCAAACATAGCAAAATGACGCTCATACTATATTTTTTTTATTACCCTTCTGGGGTATACACCTAATATAATCACACTAAATTATAAATTAATCAGGGATGCAGAAGGTAGGCAGCTAGAAGGACAGACAGATGGACAGATAGATACAAGGACAGATAGATATAAAGAAGGACAGGCGTACAGGAGGACAGACAAACAGAAGGACATGCAAATATAAAACAGATAGACAGAAGGACCGAAAAACCGAAGAACAGACTAACAGAAGGACAGACAAATAGGGCAGACCTACAAAAGGACAAATAGTAGAACAGGCAAACATATATAAAGAAATACAGAATTGTGAGCCCCATCTTTTTGATTTAGGGGGCAACATAAAACATCAAAGAACCATCATAATTTCGAAATAGAAATTTCTTCACAATTATTTCTCTCTATAAAAAAAACCCCCAACACGTTAGCTTGAAATGGCATGTGAGAGTTAAGGGTTGTACTTCATGGTAGTGTGTCCACCAGGGGTAAATATGTAGGGCCACTTGTGCCCGCAGCGCTTATGCCGGCGTCATTGTGAAGTTAACTAATCTCTTTAGCCTCCAAACTTGACTGTATCTGACGGGATTTTGTGTGTGTGATATGCTGTCAGAGACGCCGTGCTGTCACCTGGGATTCTGTGAAATTGAGAGCTAGGGGAGGAGTAGGGAGGGAAGGTGGGCCACGGGGGGGTGCTTGGGAGCCGTCGGACGCATAAAATAACACGTTTTATTGTTACATGTTGAGGGCTTGTCATCTAGCTACCGCTGTTGTGTGATTTCCTCATGGAGCGGGTATAGTCGGTTGGACACGAAAATCCTCCCTTGCTTTTTATTTTAGTGCCACGTCTTATTATCTATATATATATATATCCGGGCTGTGCGTACGCTTTTATCAACACAAATAATAGAGGGGTGAGGAAGGTAAATTTTAAGAGTAATGTACTCACCTTTGCATTGAGGGAGAGTGAGAAACCACTTTGGGGGAAAAATATACCTTCAATACTTCCATCCGGGATATTAACCCCTGACTTTGACTTCACCAGCCATCTTGTGCTCCAGGACGCGAGGTGTTGCGATGAGGACGTCGTCATGTCCGGCACTCTAGACTCCTTGGTCAAGCTCCTGGTACCCACAGAAGACCACTGTCCAGGCAGGGCCTACCTGTTCGCCTTCCTGCTGTCATCTAGGCTGTTCCTTCACCCTCACCAGCTGCTTGGCGAGGTCAACAAGGCGTGTGAGGCGCAGAGGGACAAGGTGAGGAATGTATGTTGATTATGCGAGGTCAACAAGTAGTCTGACGCGCAGGGATACCAGGTGAGGGATGTAGGTAGATTTAGCTAGGTCTTTTCGTCCAATTCTGTGACCTATCCCTATCTAGTCTATCCTATGCCTATCCCATGTATCCTAGAACGCTGAATACGCTTAATAACATTCACGTTGGAGAGCACAATTTGTTACGAGGGACGAGACGAAGTGACGGGACGATGATCTGGAAATAAAATACTCGAGTAAATATTGAACTGGAAAATTTCGGGTAAATTTTTCGCAGCGGTGGCTTGCAGTTTAAAAGTTGGGAAAGAAACTGAATTAGGGGAGCTGGCACATAGAGTCTATATATATATATATATATATATATATANATGGCCGGAAAGAAGGGTGGGGTGGGGGGGGGGAAGGAGGTAAAGTTATGAGTAAATACTTAAGCAAGCCTTTAGTCCACACACCTTAGCTCAGTCAGTATCATATCTGCCTACTGAACTAAGGGTCCCAGGTTCAATTCCCGGCATGGTCGAAAAATGATCATTAATGTAAATATGGGTTTACTCCTTCAAATTGATAAATTAACGACCGGGGGCTGGATGTTGTGCCTGTCCCAGTCTTATGTTATATTATAAGGCATATGAAGCTATGACAGGCCTAGTAAGCCGATGATGGAAAATATGTGGCTTGAAGAAAAAAACTGACCCAGGCCATGGTCTGGAAACAGTAATGGATGTAAAAAACTTAAGCAAGCTTTTAAGTTATTGTATTGATTCTTTACTGATTAATTTGCAAGAGGAGATGCATTCTTAAACTTTTATGATGATATTAAATTTCTAACATATTTGACCCAACGCTATTGACAAGCTCAAACAAAATGCGCTGTAGTCAATACCTGAGTATGAAGAGCGAACGAAAATATTTTTTATTGTTTAGTTGTAACTCATTTGATAATGTTTCTGGTGTTACGGTGGGCGTGTAAGGAACGCATGTTAACGTCAGTATTTTTTGAGTTTTTGAATCAAATAATTTTTTGGTCAAAATAAATCAAATGTTTCTCCAGTAAAAACAGAGTTTAATTTTCTTCACATGGAGTTATCAACAGCTGTTGAATATCTGGAATGGATGTCCTGGAATTTAATGACAGCTTTTTCTCTTCATTTAAAAAGTTTGTTGGATAATGCCGCTATGTTCATGACAGATATTCAACAACTGATGATATAAAAACTGGGAAAACAGCGACCTTTACTCGCATTCCCTACACTCACATCTAAAAGTTCTCAGGATAGTTTAACTGGCGTGAAAAACTTATAGCTTTCTAGATCAAAATAATTGAACGTTTTGCAAAAGGAAAAAAAAGTTCCCACTCACATGTCTAACGATGATTGTGTTCTCTCTCCCCCAACCTTAGCCACACATCACCAAGTTGGTCCACCACGTAATCAGGCTCCTGTCGGAGTGGACGGAGATGTTTCCTTACGACTTCAGGGATGAGCTGGTCATGACGCACGTGCGCGGTATCTCTGAGAGGTGCATCCCGACGGACCGGAGCGGAGGCGGCAGAGAGATGTCCTTGCTCCTAAGCCGCCTCCTGCGCAGACTGGACACTTTGGAGTGTTACGAGGAGTCCTTGCGGCGTGTCCCTTCTAATGGTTCTGCCTTCGGGAAGGTACGGAGCCGCGTTCGGGGGACACAACTCAACTCTCGCGCGATAGCCTTAAGGCGGGAGTGTGGTAAATGAGAGAAAAGTTCGGGGTTTCCTTTTGCAGTTCTTATAGAAACGTTTTCTGACCTTAATAAATCAAATATTTCTCCAGTAGGAACATAGGTGCTTAATTTTCTCTATATGATTAATATTTTTTATGAACATGGTGGCATTAGATTTGAAACTTTTTAAACCAACAGAAAAAGTTGTCATTAAACTCCAGGACATCTTGACAGATATTCAACAACTGTTGACGGCTGGAAACAGTAATGGATGTAAAGTAAAAACATTGAAACAAACACCATATATTCTTAAATAATTATCTTAAACCATAACAATTTTAAAAACATTTTGAAATATGTTTTTAGTTAACGTTTTATTTTAAACAGTCTTTTACAAAGGTTATTTGGTATATTCAAGAAGTTGGCTGGTAGTAATCTTTCCGCCAGGATGTAGATTAAAAAGTCCGTCGAGCCATATGTCTACCTAGAAGAGAAAACAAGAAAAACATTTAAACACAAGTCAATGCTGTCCAGGCGCTAATAGTAGAGTGATTGTATACTATACCTGATGCATCTAAGCAATCTAAGCACCACCACACTTAGACTCCAATGTTACGTAATAGTTCACCATGCGAGACCTTTTCATCATCTTCTGACAAAACTATTCCTCTTCCACTGACGAATATGAAAACCCATTCTACTATTTGCTACTGGAAAGCATTAACTTGAATTAAAATTTAACTTACTCCTTGTTTCCTATTCTATATAGACATATTCTCATCAGATTGTTTCAATCTAAATCCTGACAGAAAGATTTCTACTGGCCAATTTAAGCAGATAAACCAAATAGCCTGAGCTCTAAATGAAGTTTACAAAAAATTACTAAAATATAAAAAAATAGTAGTTTTAAGACAATGTAAGGTTATTTTTAGACTTATTTAAAAAAGAAGCAGAATTATTCGGTTTTGTTCGGGGTAACCACGCAATACAGCGCGAAGCTACCTAGATCAACACTGTTCTTTGCTTGGAAACAGACAGAAATAAAACTCTCTTCATTTTATTTATTCAGACCAAGTTTTTAATAAATAAAAAAAAATCATTATGTAAAATTCCAGCTTCGAGGTGCATCTGTTTGTGCACAGAGGCTACTAATTTATAAAATTTTGGACACCTGCTTGCGGTAGATATCACGAAATGCTTATGACAGACAAACAAACTCTCAGTGGCGTGGCGTGGAGTGTTGCAAGGGAAGCAAACCTTGTTAAAACTGCACATGTGATACGTTCTCGCTCACTTGACCAATCATACAGTTGCTCTGCTCTGCATTCCTCACATGGAAGTATATTCCCCTTGACACCTAACCAACGAGTGCTCTAATGAGACGTGTGAACAATTCACAGGTACAGTTTTAATTATGCGTATCCTGGCAACACTTCACGCCACGCCACTGAAAGCTCTTCCTTTTATTAACATAGATTTCCTGTTTTTATTTCAATGTTGTATCTGTAAAACTCACCGAATAGAACGTAAATACATTAGGATGGAAATGACTCTCTACTACGTCACAGACAGGTAACGTCTCAGAGACTGACTGACATTCAGTCCACAGGCCTTCCGATGGGAATCCATAATAAAAGTCGCAGACTTAGTTATGGGGGCTTCAAGATATATTTGCTTCTTACGGACTGGTGGAGCCTTATAACCCAGTGTTTAACACCTTGTGGTAGACGTACCCCTACGTCTTACTAAGTTTCATCAATCCTGAAAGAAAGTTTTTTTTATGATAGTAAAGCTTGGTTCACACCTTTGCTGAGAATTTAGATCAGAATCTGCTCGAGTGTCACAGCAATTCACACGATAGCAGACATGTATGTTGACTCATAATGCTTTGCAACACAAATATAAAACACCTGAATATCCACATATTTAATTTTCTAGCGGATAAATTGTTCTTTTATATTATTGTCACGATGGATGTTTCCTAGTTATTTTGTTGTGTAGTGAGACAAATCAACACAAAAAAAGAATAACGCACACGCTTTCAATTTTACTAGCTTTCCCCAATCGTTTCACAACAGTAGACGTAGCTGTCTACGTGTATCTAGCTTTGTAGGAGCATGTAAATATTGGGACGGTTGATTTAGGCGACTAATTGAGTGGTTTGCTTTTAATTTGATTGGTTCTTCCATGAAGATTTTAAAGAGAAGCATGTCAAAAGATAAACAATAAATAAAAATAGTTGTTTATATCAAATACCTAATTGTATTTGCACGCAGACAGATGTCGCGGCAGTATGCCCCTGTCCGATGCTTCTCGCCCAGCAGTTGACGCACGTAGAGCTGGAGAGGATGTCGTACATTGGTCCTGAAGAGTTCGTCCAGGCGTACGCTAGAGACGCTGCCCCCCATTGCCTCAAGGTCACTAAGAACACTTTCAACTTGGAGTATTACCTGGAGTGGTCGAGTCATCTGAGGAACCTCGTCACCTCAGAGGTGTACAAGGTGAGAGAGGACAGGGCAGGAGAATACAAAAAGAGGAAGGACACTATGGAGGGTATATAACAGAATACAAGGTGAAAGAGGACAATATAGAAGGTTAAAGAGTAAAGGAGGATACAAGGTGAGAAATGACAGGTGGATACAAGGACAAGATAAAAGATGAGAAAGGATAAGATGCTACACGAATAAAGAGGACATAAGAGGATACAAAGTGAGAGAGGACAGTGAAGGATACAAGGTTAAAGGTTAAAGGTTAAAGAGGACAGAAGGGGAAATAGGACAGGAGGACAAAAGGTGAAAGAGGACATGATAGAAGGACACAAGGTGAGAGAGGGCAGGACATGAAGATACAAGGAGAAAGCTATACAACAGGATACAAGGTGAAAAAGTACACAATGGAAGACACAGAATAATGTCGTGTGTCTGTTTCAGCAAGAAGCGCCTACGAGACGAGTACAGATGACGGAGTTTTGGATAAATGTCGCCACAGAATGCTTCAATATCGGAAACTTCAACTCTTTAATGGCCATCATCTTGGGCCTCGACGCGACCACATTGTCCGTCTCCAAGCTTCGAGTGAGTGCTTCATAGTACTGTTATATCCATGATTTTGGTAGGAAGCTCATTCTGGAAGGCCTTTTATAATACCAAAGTACTATTGAACATTAGGATTCTGGTAAGAAATAAGGCCTTCCAGAACGGGCTTCCTAACCAAATCACTGTTTATACATTGTAAGTTGGGAGCATAAGCTTACAATTATATTTTCATAGAAAGGGTGCCATATCTGACAAACATATACGTTACTAGATCTACCGTAACATCATTATACATCCAGTCATGTGATCTGCAGCAGTCACTTTTGATATATATGATCAATAGTTAAAAAATAGCGCCAAACATATTGTAAAATGTTATCAATATTGAGTCTAAGCAAAGTTTTCATTTTCTAAAAGTTAATTCCTGCCAAAATTCCATTATATCAACATATATTCTGCAGGTACCAAATTTAAAATAACTTTTGGTAACACTATGTTTAAAACTGATTTATTAAAAAATGTTACCATTAAAATTAACGAAAAAAAATTAATATGATTTCAACAACATTCTTCAGAAGGCTTTATTTTGGTGTTGGGGTAAAATTAAATTAAGCTGGAAAAATCTTAATCTGTCTGCACCAGCTAAGGCAGATTCACGTTTCTAAGCTGCGGGCTCTCGAACAGCAGATGCACCCTTCTTGCAACTTCAGTAACTACCGGTCCATTCTGAAGGCAGCTTCAGTTCGTTCGGAGAGAAGAGGAATCTCCCCCGAGAAGACTCGCGTTGTCATCCCTTACTTTTCCCTTCTTCTGCGAGACATCTACCTCGTCAGCGAGGAGTGCGCCAGCAGGTAAGCTACCTCCTCAGAGATTAGTGCGTTATCAGGTGAGCTACCTCTTCAGCGATAGCTATATTCTAATTAATACAATATTAGCAAGTTTATATTGTCAAGTCAAATAGTTGACCCATTCTAACTTCCAAACAAATTCAAATTATTCAAACGTTTACATTTTAGAGTAGAATTTTGGAATTTCATTCCATAAAACTCGAACCTGGCACCTATTTGGCTTCAAAGTTTCAAATTATATACGAATATTTCCAATACTAATATTTAGAATTTCGAATCGAATTCGAATCTTCGCATGGATTTAGTTATATGAATGTACTATGAATGTAATGTTCAGACTAGCAAATGGACACATCAACTTGGAAAAGTTCTGGGAGTTGGCCAAACTAGTGACGCAGTTCCTGACTTGGAGACAGGTGAACTACCCATTCGAGAGGAACTCACAAGTCATGAGTTACCTGCAGACCTGCCCTACCCCCACGGAAAACGGTAAGAGTGACCGACTCATACTCATAAGTACATAAACTCGGTTCATGATGCTCTTGTTATAAAAATGTATCTTTTAGAGGTTTAAAAAATTTATAAATAAATCTATATACTAGTATATTTACATAAACACATATCTAATCAAGGCGTTCCCTTACGGGGTAGGTAAGAAACTGTATATATAGCTCAAAAAACCACAACTCCGCACTAATCCGTCCTCACTAACTTTCTCCACACTTCCCTATCCTTGCATATTCCCTTCGCTTCAACAATATCCACACACCAAATCAAACATTCTCTTTTATTCTTAAAACTATTAATGTTTTTCTTTTTCACACCCTTGTCTACAACAATTAACCACGTCTTACATAGCCTACCTCTTCCTTTGGATCCAAACACTATAACTTCACATACTTTCTTCGTCACTCGATCCACACTCATCCTATCAACATGCCCAAACCAACGTCACGCACTTCTTTCACATTTACCTATTGGATTCCCTTTCAAACGACACTCCTTCAACACACATTTATTACTGACTCTGCATATAGGAGTTTTCCCACATATATTTCTTAGATATCTCATTCCAAACGCATTTACCTTGCTCTTGTGTTTCTCTTGACAAAACTACGCTTCACATCCATAAAACAATGTTGGCATAGACACACTTTTATATACTGCCATCTTTTCCTCTTTTGATATTACCTCATCCTTTTCTATATTCCACATACATCCAACTACTCTCCGAGATACATTCACCCGTCTGTCGAGTTCACCATCCATCCTTTCATTTTTACAGAATATTCTGCCCAGATACACAAAATTGTTCAGTTGCTCCAACAGTTTTATATTTATACTATGTTGACAATCATTTCCTGATCCGTCCTATAACAATTTATTGCCCTGGCTTTGAAAACATTTATACGAAGATTCATTATGTCTGTCACCACATACACATGGTTTGATGTAATTTTTCACAATGGCAGCATTCTTCAAGTCATTTGGAGCATTCGAAATCCCAACACACCGATTTAACAACTCACACAATCTGCCACGTAGTCTCACACACCCTGAATTAAGCATTTCACTTGTGATCCCATCTACGTCCGCAGCTTTGACATTCTTTAACAATTTGGTAGCTTTGAACATCTCAGCCTTCACTCCTCATAACATTTTCCCTATTTTCTGCTAGTTTATCTACGTTTTAGGCATACGATATTGCTTAAAAAAACTCTCTCTATTGCTCTCTTATACTGTTTACGTCACAGATCTTCTCACCACACTCATTCTGAATGCCGTAGCCTTTCCTTGGACTCCTTGTAACGTTCTCTTTACCCACTCTCAGAACAGCTTCTTTTTTCCTTCAAAATCATTCTGCATTCTTTCTCCTTCTTTTAATCAATTTGCTCTTTACTCTCCTTTACTACCTTCTTCGTATTCATCTGTTTCTCTTTGTATGTGTCCCACAATTTCTTTCGTTTTGTTTCACTCTACGCATACGCTATAACGTCCAAATTTTCTTACATGAACCCAGCATAAAGAATAAGTTTTTTAAGCACAGACTCTCACTACCTGTTTGGGTTATAGTGTATAGGAAGTGTACCTGCATTTACGTGGAGAAAGAGTGGAACACCATTTTAGGCTAAACCACTCTCAGCACACTCGACCGAGATTCAAACCTCAATCTCCCCGTCTCCGGCAATTTATTCTATTGCGAGAGTAATGCCTTAGACCATGCGACCACTGAATCGGGTCAAACGTGATTATTGTTTTGGAGGAATTTGACAATTTATATAATCAGATAATTACTTTCCAATCAGTCAAAGCAACGAACTTTATTTTATGTCACATTAAATGTCCATCTCGATGTAATGTTGTGTAAAAAAAATTATGTTTAAGCTTGATCATGCCTTTAAAACAATATTAATTTTCTCTTAATTTTAGAATTGAATTTGACGTTCTACGAGTCTGGATCTACTGAAACAGAAAATAAACCACCACAGTCTTCAAAGTAAGAAAGTTTATTTATAATCGAAACATCATTTATTTTTCAAACTCGAGATTATAGCTATAGGCTTACTGAAATCTTTAGCATCTTCTCCCAATTGAGACGTTTGACCAATAATAATTCTCTAATATAGTGGATCGAATTACTAACTATTTAAATTTATTAATATTCTTTCATAAGACATTTCACTAGTTCTTATTTTGTGTTACAGCTTCCCAACATGCACTTGACGTCTGTGACGTTTTTACTGGAACAATATGCAACTAGCACTGAAAGTAAGTTTAAACTAATAAATGAGGGATTCTGTCTTTCAACAGGTCCGATGCCTTGTCCAAATTGAGTCCTCTAGCATGTCCCATCAACAGCTTCCTTTTTTATATCCTGAAACTTCATATTCTGGGTGAGACGTAATCGCACCTTTGTGCGTGTGCGTGTGTGTGTGTGTGCGCGCGCGCGAGCGTGGTACGTAATCCTTGTGTATTTTAGCTCTAGTTTTTTTATTTAAATACTTTTGTGTGTTTTTATATATATTATTTTGTTAAATTTCAGTTTAATTGTATTGGTTAAGTGTAAGAAAAGGCAGTAGTCTTAACTTCGCCATTAAAGTCGATTATTATTATTATTATTATTCTTTTTTTGTTTGAGCTCATCCACCAGTTTCATTCGTAGTCTTACTGACCCCCTTCTCTCTTTCTCCTTGCCTTCTATGACATCACTCGATAAGACATTTCATCTCATAATGTGACCCATCCGGTCTACCTTTATTAGTGGAATCACCTGCAGAATGGTATTTTTTCATTTACTCTTCTTATCACTTCTTGATTAGTCATTCAATCTGTCCACTTTATCATATTTATTCTCTTCCAACACCACCTCTCAAAGCTTCCCAAAATGTGTATTTAAATTAATATTTATTAACGACTTACTCTAAGGGGTCGACTCTAATACCTGGATCTCAATCAACTTAACGTTTACGTAAGGTTACTTTACGTTGTATTAAATGTTTCTACAAAATCAATATGTTCAATTTAACCAATTTTAGTAACATTATTGAAAGGTAATAAAATATTATAATATTAAATTGTAGTACAACACTTTAGGTCAGTCGGTAACGTGTCTTCCTACTGAGCTAAGGATCCTGGGTCCGATTCCCAACATGGCAAAATTATTATTATTATTATTATCATCATTATTAGCACCGCGTCTTACTACCCGTTCGGGTTATACGCACTTACGCTAATGTGAAATGGTAGGGTGATTGTGAGATGAAATGGAGGACCTACAGTTTAACGTGGAATCCAAACCACGGTGGAGGCCTGGCATTCCCCGCCACATTCACAAGATGTCTTGTCAGAGGTGAAGGAAGGGTTTAGTAATCAGATAAATCTTTGCCGGGACCGAGGATTGAACCCTGGCCGCCAGCATAGAAGTCTGACACCTTACCCCTAGACCGCCAGGTCACCAACATGGCAAAAAAATGTAACATCGATTAAATGTGAGCTTCCTCTTTCACAGTAATGAATTAATGGCCAGAATGCTGGGTATTGTGTATGTTCTAGATTCAAGTAAGTTTATAATACGTGTGCTGATTAATCAGTTGGTTCAGAAAGTGTAAGTTGTGAATTCTGAATATAAAAAATGTGTACGTTTGTTATGTTAAATGACCTAGTACAATGAAATGTTATGCAAAAATAACTAATCTAAGTTGTCAATAACCATTAAAACATTATATAAGGTAAGAACTATTAATGCCGCAAATTTTTGAATATTGCGTCTAATTTAATTTCTGTCCAAAACTATAACGACCTTCACAGTGCTAGAAATCCCTAAACGCCAGAAACCAGGTGGATTTATAACGTTCCTGGGCGGAAATGTCCAGCAATAAGAGAGCAAACAGGGAAGGGGAAAATACAAATACAGAACATTACATTATTAAATAATATAATTCGATTTACAAAGATCCATTCTACGCTCCAATACCATTTACATTTCATTTCTCGGGTATTTAGCTCGTAATAATAAACAGAATTTTGTTGACTTAAAAAACAACCTTTTTATTTATTTTATTATTTGCTATATGGCATTAGGAAAGTGAAAGTTCATCCTAGCTCATACAAAATTACGCCACTTATCCCTATCTTTATCTTGAGCTAGCTCTATTTAGTTCACGCTATTACATTCTATTTTTTCAGCGTTATTCTAGTGTTATCCTCCCATCTCCATTTAGGTCTTCCCAATGATCTCTTCCCATTGGGTTTGACAGTCAGTACTCTGAAAAAGGTTCTAGATTTTCCCATTTATGTTACATGTCCTAACCACTGAAAATTGAGTGGTTATATTATCCTAACAATTTATTGTGATGAATACCGTATATGTATCTCATCAATATGTAACCTCTTCCCCTCCCAAGTATCTTTATCCCCTTTTGGATCGAATATCTTCCTAAGCACCTTGTTTTCAATCATTCTAGATTTGTTTCCGTCATTAAGGTAAGAGACCACTTTTCACACCCACAGAGAACAACCAGTAATTTTTGTGTGTGTAAATTTTGAGTCATACATTTCCTGACAACAGATGAGATGTCAACAACAACTTACTGACTGAATAGTATGACGCATTTTCCTGACTATATTATTTTCTTAGCTTTTTAGAGTGAATATTGTCAACTTTTAAACCATGTTTTCAAACCTATATGTTTCTATGATAATTGAAAATAGTTTTGTGTTAATTCCATTAAAGAGCAAACTCATGTACTGTTATTATTATTGTTATTATTATTATTTAGCATCGCGACTTACTACCCGTTCGGGTTATACGCTTTAAGTAGTAATTGCGCTAATGGATTAGGAATCGGGAAGGATGAATTAGAGGAAGTGAGCCCGCATTTGCGTGGAGGGGGATTGGAAAACCATTTAGGAAAAACCACTCCCAGTTCACCCGACCAAGATTCGAACCTCTGTCTCCCCGTTCTCAGCGGTTGAGCTCAACACGACTAGTGGGTTAGCCAACTACGCCACCGAGGCGGGTATCTCTTGTACTGTTAAAAGGTTTTATCAATATTTAACCTAAAAACAACCTTTAATTGGTAATAACTCAGCTACCTAAAGAGACCTCTTAACAGAACACTTACACCTATATACTTGAAAAAATGGATGTTCTATGGAATGATAGGTGTTAAGCATATTTTTGACGTGAGTGTTCATATAATTTTTTGAACTATTTAAGGTGAACTTTCTGAAGCGACTGATTATATTAGCACACAACTTATAAACTAACTTAAATCTAGAACAGACACAACATTCAATCCAAGGCCATCAATTCATAACCGTGAAAGGAAGAAACCCATATTTCATCAATATAATTTTTTTAGTAATGCCAGGAATCGAACCCGGGACCCTAGCTCAGTGGACAGACACGCTACCAACTGAGCTAAGGTGTCGGAATATCGACGTGAACATCAACTGTGAGTTAAGTGTCTTATCATCGGTAATTAGGGCCATTTGGCGAGTGGTTAATTTGAAAACACGTAAACTCTCGAGCGAAGATGTGCGTTGTTCTCGACCTTGAGATTTAAAATCACAAGCTTAGCTTCAAGAATCTGAGATAAGGTTGAGTACCATATTGCTAAATATTATCGACCTAACGTAATAGAAAGCTAATAAGTAACTTAAACTTTATATCTCGATTATTATTTTTTTCATAAAAACTTAGGAAATCTCAAGTCCGTGGTATTATTTATTTTAAATCGCTTTTGAATCTGAACCAGTAATGTATGAGTTCAATCCTCACCGCGTAGAAGGATAATATTTCCACGCTTTGATTTTCCTTCTTTCTCCTCACTGTACAGTTTATTAAAATATCCTCTTCAGGTTTATTATAGAATTGTAATTTCTTACATCAACTTATATCTATTCAATTAATTTGTTTATAAACTTTCAAATTATATTTATAAATTGAAATTGTACATTACTTCACTATTCATTTCCTTCTAATACCCCATTATTATTATTACTAGCAGCACCACGTCTTACTATCCGTTCAGGTTATACGCCTATGTACTAATTACACTAATGTACTAGGGATTAAATAATTCTACTTGAAAAAGTGCACCCGTATTTGCGTGGAGGTAGCGTGGAAAATCATTTAGGGAAATCAACCCTCGATTAACCCGACTGGGATAGAACCCTGATCTCCCCGTTATCTGCAGTCTAATCTATTGCGAGAGTAGCGCCTTAGGACATGTGGCCACAGAAGGGGGTATAGCCTATTATTTCTGTAGATTTTTTATGTATTTAATTAAAATTGATTTTCTAACCTAATAAGTTTTTAATTTACAAACATTACCTTGAAATCAAAATATTATCTTATACTAACAATATAGTAAAATGTTATCAATGTTGACCACAACATGTTTGTATTCTCTAAACATTTCTTTCTATAATAATATAACTATATTAACTGTGAAGGACCACTTGTTAACTAATAGAAGATTAAGTGTCACATGTATAACTTTCATGTGTGTCAATTAGTTTGTCCAAAAGTGTTGAAGTATAATTATTTGAAGTGCTCTATTTACTTCCATTAGAATTAACGCCCCTATCTCTGAATAATATCTTAATATCTGTGTACGTGAAGCACACATTATATAAACGGGAGGTTAGTAGAAAACACGTTTTCTTCATTTTGTGCATTAATCAACTGGTGAAAATATTTATAAGGTAAGTTCTTATAGAAGATCTAGCAAAACATAAACTATTGGGTCTTTTTTTATAATACTGAGAGATATCTAATAATAATATGGCGAGTAAAAACGTATCCAAACTGATGTTTACTTTAATTGACCGCCTCCGTGATATAGTGGTCAGAGTTTCTGGCTACAGATCAAGAGGTCCCGGGCTCAAACTCCGGCTCTTTCAGATTTCCTGTGAAACATTGGGTCTGGTACGGGGTCAGCTCAACCCCTTGAGGAGGAATGAGGAGCTACTTGAATGAAAAAATCGCGGCCGCGGACTAGAAAACTTAAAAATAACCTTGAAGATTTCCATTCAACCAAAAATAACGCGTGCTGTTTTCTTTCTCCCTCAACAAAAANAAAAAACACTTTTGTTTAAAACTTTTTTTCTAAAATGTTTCTTGTTCGGGATATTCTGGTGTCTCAACTTAAATTCCTCACCCTTTATTTACATTCTTTATAGATACATATGCAAATATATATACATATATGTAAATAACGTATTATATAACATTTATATATGTGTACATACATTTACATTTATGTATATGACGTATATATAACATATATATGCATATAACATGTGTATATGTAGTACATATAAGTATATAACGTACATATATGTATATAATATATATGTATATAGGTTGAGGCATTTAAGTTGAAATACCAGAATATCCCGAACACCAAGCATTTTGTAAAAATGTTTTAAACAAAAGATTTTTTGTTTTTGAAGGGGAAAGAAAACAGCATTAGCTATTTTTGGTTAAATGGAAATCTTTAAGGTTATTTCTAGTCCGGGTCAGCGATTTTTTTCATTCAAGTAGCTCCTCATTCCTCCTCAAGGGGTTGAGCTGACCCAGTACCAGACCCAATGTTTCACAGGAAATCTGAAAGAGCCGGGGTTTGAACCCGGGATCTCTGGATATGTAGCCAGGAACTGTAACCTATATATATCATATTTCAAAATAAGATATTTAATCATATATTTTCTTTTCTTTTTCAGAAATGAATTTCTTACTGACATCTTGTGTGGTCGCCTTAATTTTAGCCCACGCATTGGCTGATAGTAAGTTTGGAAGTAACACATATAAACTTTAAATTAATATATTGGTTTTCATTGTATAAATTACACTATTAAATAAATTTAGTTTTAAAAACCTTGAATAAAACAAGTACTGAATCAACATGTCGACTTTCATGCATCCCATAAACTAGAGCGTTTAAGATCACAATATCCCTAGAATATCCAGAGGATATTCAAATGTCATTACAAACTAGAATGTCCATACAATTTCCAGAGGACTAAAGGGCTATAATATATTTAAATGTTGTTGTCTAACTAGCGAAATCAATATTATATTGGAAATTAGTAAAATAATACAGTCGGGCGATGCTTGTTATTACTCGGTTAGTAAGTTGTTGGAGTCTCGCCTGCTGTCAATAAATGTAAAACTCAGAATATAAAAAGCTGTAATTTTACTGGCTGCTCTCTAAGGTTGCGAAAACTTGGCCTCTTACCTTAAATAAAGAAAATAAATTCAGAGTAAATATTCTCAAAGGAACGCTCAATACCAAACAGATATATTGAAAATCTTAAATAATAACTATGAAAAAGGATAGATATAATACAAAGAAAGTAAGTTGCAGATAAAAAATGAAGATTAAAAATTGACGAAGACAACAGGGAATATTTATTCACTAAAAAATGCTGTTAATAAGTGGTTAATACTTGAATGACCTTTAACACAACCAATTAGATGAAATACAGGCAATAAGGAGTCAAAATGAGAATAATGGTTTAACATTAAACATAAGGAGAAGTTAAATTGGTAATGGATGATAATACATAGAATTGTCAGAATAATCCGAATTTTTTTATGAACATTAATAGAATATTTATTATACTCCTCCTTACTAATTTAATATGAATATAATTCATATTAAATTTAGAGTGTTTGAAAACAGGGGGCTTAGGAAGACATTAGGTCCAAAAATGGATGAAGATAATGGGAATGGGGGAGGCTAAATAATGATGAGCTGCATACACTGTACTCATCACCAGACATTGTCAGGGTAATAAACTCTCATAGGTTACGGTGGAAAGGTCATGAAGTGCGAATGGGAGTTTCTACAGTAGCCCCATGGCTTCTTTGGTGCTGACTGACTGCTCACAGCTGAAAGCTGACGGCTTTGAAAAGTTACCAGACCAAATTATGTATCCCTACGCTGAACCAAATGATCTGAAAATACATGTGTTTAGCAACTGTCACTTCTAACAGTCAAAATTTAGTTATATACCTAAATGTTGACTGTCAGAAGTCAGCTGTGAGATGTCAGTCAGCACCAAAGAAGACATGGGGCTACTGTAGAACCGCGTTCAAGTATTGAGTAGCGAACCCAATGGGAAAAGACCACTGGGAAGACCCCGACGTAGATGGGAGGATAACATTTGGATAGACCTGAGAGAGCTAGGGTGTAATGAGTTAGATTGGATAGAACTAGCTCAAGATAGGGATAGGTGGCATACTTCTGTGAGTGCGTTTATGAACGTTCGCATTCCTAATGCCATAGAGTAAGTAATTAAGTAAAAGGTTTTTCGACATTGGCTTCAGGACATTCATTAAAAACATATTTATATAGCCTATTGAATGTTTGTAAAGTGTCATACTTAAATTTTAAACTAAAACTATGTATTCAAAATAATAAAGCAATAGTTATTTTATTATTTAAACACACATGTAAGAAAAACAAATATTGTTGTTTATACTGAGGGTCACGTAAATTACTCTGTATGGTTTCAATCTCAACAAATAATTATAAAAATTGGTCGTATAGCAAATAATATTTTGTATCCTTAAGTTTTTTATTTTATAAACGATCCCCAGTCCCCCCAAAAATGGGATTATTCATTAAAATGTATTGCGAAGTTATACCTGAAACTGTGAAGTTGAAAAATGCCCTTGTCTAGCTTAATTGTGAACAAGACAAATTATACAAATGTATGTTTAAAATGTAAGTCAATGCTGTGGAGGAGAAAATATTATAACGAGAGAGAAAGAGTAGTGTGTACGTAAAATTGGAAGAGCTGATGTGTCATTATGAGGTACACAGATTAGTGAGGTTAAATAATGATTATCAGCAACGGTGGCCACGTGGTCTAACGCACCACTCTCGCATTAGACTATATTGCATATGACGGGGAGATCTAGGTTCGAATCTCGGTTAGGTGTACTGAGTTTTCTGAAGTGGTTTTGCGCTCTCTCTCCACGAAAATGAGGGTTCACTTCCTCCAAATATAACCTTCCTGATCCCTTAAACCAGTAGCTTAATTAGTACATAATTGTATAACCCAAACGGGTAGTAAGACGTGGTGCTAAAATAAATTATATATTATATATTATTATATTTGTACTGAAGCAATATTTGATTTATTTTGTCAAAAAATATTGCTATAAAAATTTAAAAAAATAGCCTTTTCTTGCATTCCCTAACTCCCCACTAAGGTGCGGCAGAAGGGAGCACGAGTAATTTTACAGTTTTTATAGCATTACACTTTTTTGACCAAAATAAATCAAATATTTCTCCAGTAGCAACATTAGAGTTTAGTATTCTGCACATGCTAATATCAACAGATCTTGAATATCTGTCAAGGGTGTCCTGGAATTTGGTCATAGCTTTTTCTCTTTATTTAAAATGTTTTGACAACATTCCAGGACACCCTTGACACATATTCAAGATCTGTTGATATTAGCATGTGCAGAAAACTAAACTCTTTGTTGCTGTTGGAGAAATATTTGATTTATCTTTTCCAACAAATGTATATTCTATAAAAGCTGGAAAATTACTCGCACTTCCTTCTTCGCACCTTAAAGACATGCTTGTTTCCAGAAAAAGTCGTTTGCTACTTCGAGAGTTGGGCGGTTTACAGGACGGGTAACGGTGCGTTCAACATTGAGGACATTGACGCCAGCCTGTGTACCCATTTGCTGTACTCTTTCGTCAACCTCGGCGATGACGGTAGCGTCTCACCCGGAGATTCTTACGCTGACCTATCGGACGGATTAGGTTTGTGGCGAATATTTCATTTATGACCGTTAAAAAACCTAGAAATCGTCATCATGCATCCTCATCAACTGTTTCCGGCCTGTGTCTGGGGCAGTTTAGTAAAATGCCTTTATCTTTCTCTTGACTTCCACCCTTCTTCCACCCTTACTCTCATCCATTCTTCTCTTCTCAGTCACAGCTCATCTGCTTCTTCCATCTCACCAAGAATTTTTTTTAGTTTTTATGAGTAGAGAGGCAAATTTCCCTTACTATTGAGTTTTTTTAATTCTTGGTTTCTTGTTCATTATAAAGAATAAATACATTATGTGCCAAATCCTCTTTCCTGTTTTCAATCCCTTATAGATTCTTTTCAGTGATGGTAATCATTAATCTCCAGAAGACAGTATCACCCACAATTTCCTATGTTGATTTATTAAAATTATTTATTTTTTAACAGATAAATTAATACAGAGTAGTCTACTGTATCGTACATAAAGTTATGACTGTTGCTCCTCTTTATCACTTATGCCAGATCTTCCGTTAAGATGGGGAACAGTTGACTCGTAGAGATTTTGCATATTTGTAAAGTTTTAAAAATTGATATTTTGGCTTAACGGCTCATATTATCACAAGCATAATGTCAACCTTTGTTGTAGATAATTGTGCGATGAATATTATTTGTGTAAGACATATTTTGATAAAATACGCTGTTTTAGAAATAAAACAAAAAAAGAGCTTTCAATGACTTTACCTCCGTCCCCGCACCTTTCCAGGGGGTGATGATATCAGTTGTGTCCCGATGGTTTTTATACAAGGTCATAGTAGAGATTAGAGACAGTCTGTGCCAAATTTCAAGCTGGTATCCAAATACAAATTATCAAACGACTAACAGAAGGCCCTATTTACAGTTTTATCAACAACTGTAATTTATAAATTCTTGTCCACCCCCCCCCCCTTGGATAAATTTATGCAGACTACCACGGGACTCTTTAAAATAAACACATATTATTTGAAAAAAATATTAGATAAAATCAATAATGAGTTTAAAATATACAGAACAAATAATACGTTTTTGTAACTGTGTATATTATTTCATGTGTGCTCTAAATGCGCTGTTCTTTTTTTCACCATTATGTTTCCATAACAATGTATAATACTAGTTTCAATTGTTTTACGAGCTATAAGTATAATTTGGACATAGGGGAGAGAAAGTATGTGCAATGCAACGTTATATTATTTATCTGTTTACACACATTCCTTTCTTTGGCTGGCCCAAGGGATAATGAGTATCACCCTTTGTCTCTCTTCTTGCTTGGGAAGATGGTTACAACAAGGTCAACAACCTGAAGAACCAAGGGACAGGCATAAAAATCATGGCGGCTCTTGGTGGAGGAAGTGCAGGTTCGGCGACTTTCTCCACGGTGGTCAACGACGCGTCCAAGAGGAGCGCCTTCGTCAACAACGCCGTCAATTTCCTTTCGAACTATGGCTTCGACGGTATGGATATTGACTGGGAGTACCCCGCCTCCGGAGATGGCTCGAGGTCATCAGATAAGGTGTGTCGAGGTTACTTTGGTGAATATTAAAAGGAGGGAAAGTCACATTACATACATTTTCCTGGACGACTTTTATTTTATATTTCAAACTACATAAAGACCCTAGCAAATGTTTATTTATTTTAAAATTAATTTAAATATGACAAAGCCCTCTTTTAACCATAATCTAAAGTGCATTATAAAGATCTCATTATTGGCTAACAGATGGCAGCAGTAGTTCAATTCTAGTAAAAAATTTGACTTTTCCCGTTTTTCTCCTGTACTTATTCTTTGAGAAAATTGTAGATAAATAATTAATGCTTTTACTTTAACAATCTTTGTTTTAACACAAATTGCCATTTTATAGTTTTACAAAATATAAACTTTAGGCAATTAAAAACAAGGATCCAAAATAATACAGTGATTACGTCTAAGAGCGTATTTTTGTTTTACTAATTTAAATGCTTGTCTACGCGTAGTTTGATTATATATTGGTTATTTATAAATTAAATCGAATTCTTCCTGCGCTACAGAAATAATATATTACTTTCATAGTCATGTTTAATGCATAGAGGGTGTCCCAAAATTTACTGTGCAGTAAAGTACCACGTACAGTAGACTCGCGACTAACCAAAGTAATTGGTATCGAGCCTACCTCGGATACGGAAAAACTCGGATGATACGGAGCGTGTAGGATTTATAGGTAATACATTACTAGAACGTAATGCATTTTTGTACATTATTTGTAAGTTTCAAATTATTAATTTATTAAAACACATTACATTGCAAAGTATTACATTTACTGTATTGTAGAGTCAAGCTAGATTTAAAAAAAATCAATTTTGTGTTAAAATTGGACACTTTAAAAGAATGAGTGCCTCGGATAAGCGGGTATTGGATAATTGCGAGTCTATTGTACCTAGTAGCAGTTCTTCCTACAACAGGTGTTGAAAATACCCTCCGCGGCACTGAAGAGATGTCTGGACACGCCCTATTATATCAAATGAAGAGGCGTGTCTAGACATCTCTACAAAACCATAGGGGACATCTCCAACACCGGTTGTAGGAAGAACTGCAGAAAGGTACGTGATATTTTAATGCACAGTAACATTTGAGACATCCTATATTGTAATCACACAAAACGATGGTTGACGACAGTTTATCTTCGAACTATGGCAGACTATAGACCCGCAGAGGAAAATCTCCCTTCAAAATATTTTGAAGATACGAAGGTTATCGTGGGTGTTGAAGTCGAAGTGAAGGATGTTTGGCACTTAAACTTTGACATTTGGAAGCTTCACCTATCCCTATAACGTGATCTCAGTTTCGATGTTATCAACGTAGTAAACTGCACTTAGAAACGTTTACTGGTTGGAACGTTATCGTGTTTCTAATTTCCCGGTTAATGGATGTGGGATGGACTCTTGAACATGAAGTCTTAAATAAATTTATAAATTATACCAAATCACAGAAAACCAAACTACAAAACTAAACTTTTACATTGGTAAAAACGTCTTCGGTAGCCGTATGGTCTAAGACTTCATTCTTGCAATAGATTGGACTTCCGATGACGGAGAGATATAAGTTCGAATACCGGTTGGGTATACTGAGGCTGGTTTTTCCTCAATGGTTCTCCACTTTCCCTCCATTAAAATGCGGGTAAGCTTCCTTTAAATTCAACCTTCCTAATCCTTATATCATTAGCGTGATTAGTAAGTATGCTTACAACCCGGATGGTAAGTAAGACGCGGGGAAAACAGACTTTGATCAGAGGTTCCAAACCTGGGGACCTTGAAGAGTCCTGTGGGGGTTCTGCGAAACAAATCTAGATTTTTAAGTTATTTTTTATTTATAGTTTCACACCATATAAAATATTTTCTACTCACAAATTTGCTTAAACTTCTTGTTTCTTTCCCCCCATTACTGTCCGAATAAACATATTTTTGTCTTATATTAAGATGAAATGGGCTCCGTAGAATACTAGAAATGTGTGCGTAAGTTTTTAGTTTCTTCTTGAAAGGCGGAGGAGATTAGTGGACCGCGGTGAATTATAATTGGCTTCAGACAAGGGCATAGAAAGCTAATTTATCTAGGGGGGGTCTGGAGCCTCTGGATCCATATCGTTCTACGCCCTTAGCTTCAGGAGGGTCAGTGATATGCAAAAGTTTGAGAACCACCGCTTTTGACTTTGGCGCAAAGGAGGACAAGAACTTCCTAAATGTTGCATAGTAAAAGCTAGAACTGTACTTGTACAAATTCACATAATATGTTTTATTGATAATCATATTATACATTGTTATTCAAACATTTTTTCGGATATACTTATGCATTAGGACGCCCGCTGTGATTGGTTGCTGACGCCATACACGCAGCCAATAGAAATCACTAATTTGATCATGTGAACACCACGTGGCGATTTTGCCAATTAAAACTCCAAAATTAAAGATAGTTTGCTGAAGGGCAAAAAGAGATAAAATTCGATTTTCTCAAAATTTGTTTTAGTGATGTTTTTATTAAAATTGGTAACTATAGACTGTTTAACATTACAAACAAAATGGCAAGGAGCTATACTTATGCAGAAATTTCCAATTTTGATAATATCTTCATAACTATTTGATATTCAAAATAACTTATCATTGTAAAGTTGTTACACTGTTAAAATTAAACATATTTTAATCTGGAATACATTTTGTAAAACCAATAGTTTCTGAGATTTAAGCAACCAGACATATATATTTTTTTATGGAGTACTTAGAAATATTAAATTGATTGTTATATTTCCGTAAAAGTGTATATTATTGCATGTATGCTCTTTGGTAGAGTGTTTCTGTGACAGTGTGTATTATTTAGTTACACAAATTTTACGAGTTTTTAGTAAATGTATCTAGTTTATTATCAAAGAGAGAGAAAGTCTGTTAAGCTGCACATTACCAATTATTATTTATTTTAGGAAGCATTTGTGGAGACGCTGAAGGAACTCCGCAGCAAGTTCAATGAACACGGTTACCTGCTCTCTGTCGCCGTCGGGGCCGGGAACAGTTTTATCGGATCATCGTACGATGTCACGGGAATTTCACAGTAAGTCGTAGTTTCTCCCGTGTTCAGGGACCAACAATGGGTCGAGTGACACTTTCACTATCGTCAGACTCGGATAGGAAGGAGCTGTTACAAATAGTATTTAATATATATTCAGAAGCTGTGATTTCTCACCTACTTTATGACATTAGGGACTCAGACGTTCACTGCTGCACTTATAAAAGTACGCCACCTA
This sequence comes from Timema douglasi, assembly GCA_901482245.1. Classification (NCBI taxonomy): domain Eukaryota; kingdom Metazoa; phylum Arthropoda; class Insecta; order Phasmatodea; family Timematidae; genus Timema; species Timema douglasi. The sequence continues at coordinate 122,560 of CABEEJ010000547.1, forward strand.
TCTCTATCTTGAGCTAGTTCCATCCAGTCCACCTCATTACACCTTATCTCTTCTAACAATGTTCTGTGATGGGTACAGGGTATGTAGTTCATCGTTATGTAACCTTCTAACATATATATAAATATAGACTACATATACACTTATATATATCTATATATATTTAGGCTATAACATGTGGGGCCCATCTCAGTGGTGGACAGGATACATAAAAACAATGATAAAAGTTAATATGAACAAGTGTCCCATTTGACCTTGTTTCCAAGCTATGATCATGTCTTTACTCCAGTAATGTGGAGCTGCTTAACACTATAGAAAGTGTTCAAAATGAACACCTTCAGTCTAAATGCAAGCCTGCAAAAATACATCGAAGTTCATTATTTTTAGTTGTTAATTGTTCAGTGGTTAAAGGCGTTTCATTGGCAATGTATTTTTTATCTTACATTTGTAAATCGCGTGTTTGATTTAGTTGGATGCATCCATTACAATTATTAGTTCATATTTTTAGGTCATTGTTTGAAAATTTGAAGTGATTTATACAATTTTTATGTCATCATATAGGTCGTTCATATTTTTAGACCATCAAAATCCTAGAATTGCTTATCACACTTATTTTCCCCCGCAGGTCCGTCGATTTCATCAACGTGATGACTTACGACTTCCACAGCGGTTGGGAGTCCTACACTGGTGAGAACGCGCCTCTGTACGCCAGGTCTTCAGATTCGTATGATGAGAGCGTGGTATGGTTTCAGCTAACTCTTAGCACAAATATAAGTGGCAACTACCTTTTCATCCTAGCAAATCTCGATATGTAAAGCAAACAGTATCGTGTATTGAAGGCTACGTGCTGACAGCTTGCAGGCTGAATTTTTGTGCCTGCTTTAGATTATATCAGAAGGGCATAAGTTCGGTGCATCAAAAGTGCACCATTGCTTGTAGTTTCTGAAATTATTATGACAATATCTAACCTAACCTAATTATTGTAAAGAGTTAAGGGGTTGTTTACAATACAAATATGCCATGTTTCCATGTAATGCAGTTGTTGATTTTCCTGTGCGTTTTAAATACAAGTTCTAGGTGCGCTTTTGATCCATATCTTCTTTGTCTTTTGAAATGAGGTTTCTACCTCTTGTGCTCTTTCTATCTTATTCGTGTCATGAAGTGTTGCCAGGGTGAGCAGAGCTGGTTAAAACTATAAATCTGACAATATGTTATTTTCCATTTGACCAATTATACTTGGTAGGGTCTTCTCTACACACCTCACATGGAAATGTATTTAAGTTACTACCTAACCAATTATATTGTTTGATTGAGTGAGAACAATTCACAGATATAGTAAAAAATAACTCTTCTTTCGCTATCAATAATTCCATATCACCAGTGGCGTGTCATGTGGTGTTGCCAGAGTAATAGGAGTTTGTTTAAACGTTAGCTGTGATATGTTATCATCACCCAGTAAGACACCAATTGGACGGATATAAAAGGGAATATACTTCAATGTGAGGCGAGAATGGCAGATTTTTTGTATAGTTGGTCAAACAAGGAGCGAGTGGATTAAAACATGCCACATACACATATTTGACCAGTTGTGAGTTACCTTAGAAACGCTCTAAGAAACGACACTGGTCTAGGATGTACTCGGGATCAATTTATTTGACACACCTAGCTACACAAGCTGTGACAAAAAGAAACAGGATTAGGAATAGAGTTGTCTGGACAATATTTTCGGTACAGGGAGTATATGAGATAGTAGAGGAAACAAGGGTGAGATGTTATGGACATGTGGTGAGAATGGAAAAGTAAAGAATACCAAGAATAATGATAGAAATGGAGGATATAGGGAAAATACCACAATAGAGACCAAGAAACATATTATAAGAGCAGGTAACAGCAAGTGTGCGAGTGAGAGGAGAAGAATGGAAGCAAATAAAGAAGGGAGAATGGCGAAAAGACAGAGGTAGATTAAAGCGTTTTACTAAACTGAGCTGGTGAGCTGGCCACAGGCTGGATATAGTGTTGTTTATGATGATGATGATATGAGCGACACGTATTAGAGGGAAGTAGACCACACTGACTAAGCTGATGTTTCAGGACTCGTGTATCCAAGGTTGGCTGTCTGCTGGGGCTCCGGCGGAGAAGATCATCATGGGTATGGGACTGTTCGGCATCTCCTACAACCTTGTGAACGCTGACGACCGTTGGATAGGGTCGCCCGCTAACGGACCTGGGGCCGCCGGGATCTACACAGAGGGAGAAGGGTCTCTGGGGTACATGGAGGTTAGCTTACTGGCATACAAAAACTAGATTGAGCTCAACAATGAGATATACTTCAGGAAGGGTCTTTTTAGAAAATACAAACATTTTATTTGCGGTCAACATTGATGACGTTTTACTACTATTATTAGTGTTATTTTATAGGTATTGATAATTTTTATCAAAAGTGACAGCTGCAGATCACATGAATTTATGTATGAATACGTGAAAGTAGATCCAATACATTTTTTTAAGCTTCTATTAAAATTGGATTATAGCTCTCTTTTTTATTTAACGTTTACTTCATGTAACGAGGTATATATCAGAGCGTAGCTTTAAAACTAGTTTTTTAATCACCGTATCTTACTTCCTGTTCAGGCTATACACGTGTATGATAATTACTATAATGGAGCATAGATGAGGGAGGAAGCATTCTAGAGGTAATATACCCCAATTTGCATGGCAGGAGTGGGGTAAGCCATTTAGGAATAACCCCCCTCAGAAGACCCGGCTGAAATCGAGCCCCGATCTACCCGTCATCAGCAGGTTATTCTAAGACGATAGTGGGCAACTTAGACCATTCAACCACTAAATTGGGTCACCCTGGTATATACATACGAATATGATACTATTCTAATAACGTAGAGCTGTGGCGGGTAGAATTTGAGGATAACTGTACCTGGATTTGCGTGGGAAACCATTTAGGAAAAAAAATACCCTTACTGTGTACCCGGAATGTAACCAAACTTCAGACCTTCACGTCACCGGCATATCAGACAAAACGATCTTTACATTTAAACCACGTGCCCACAGACGCGGGCTACAAACGAAATTAACTCAACAAAAACACCCTGGGCGTTAATTTTATCGCCTGTGAAAGGGAAAGCCCTAATTTGACCAATTATGAATTATTATTCCATATCTGGAGTCGAATTTGGAGCCTCAAGTTCAATAGGTAAACCCGCTACCGATAGATTTACTTGGGACCAGTTTTATAGTCGGACTTGGCACGTCTCAAGTGTGGTGCGAAGAAACTGGCCCCAAGATGTGTCGGACTGGAACGATATCCTTGTACACTTTACCCTGAAAGGTACTACCTTGATGAATTAAACTCTTGTGTGGCTTATAGGTTGCACCATAGTGTTATACGTCAATACCTGTCAGGATAAACAAAATGTAAGTGGACACAACGAAATACCGATATGTTTTATTATACTTTGGCTTTCTTTTCTGTTTGTTTGGAAGAAGGTATAGGAAAAACGGATAGAAACATATAAAAGGAACAAAAACAAGATTGCTTTTACAATGAAAAGAAAAATACAGCAGGTACACACTTTATATTGCTGCCATTGGACAAAGAGGTGATGGCTACCTCTTGAAGAAAATAGTTCTTTATCACCCATTCACCCGACCTAGGTTTCATTCTATCGGAACTCATCAGGAAGGAAGTGTGAAACGCACAACGCAACTTCCTAAAAGAGGAAACACGTGGTCAAAGACGACAATCTTATCTCGCCTGGGCTGCAGATAATTTCTGTCTCTGTAGAAGTGTTTGAAAGGCACATTTCAAGGTAACATGTTTTTTTTTTTTCAGATCTGCCAGTACCAGCAAGATGGCGCTGATCACTGGCACATCGAGTGGGACGACGAGTCCAAGGTCCCTTACGGCAGCGACGGGACACTCTGGGTCGGATACGACAGCCCAGATTCACTCTGGATAAAGGTGAAAGGGAGTTTCTTTTTAGCACCATGTCTTCGGTCTTACTACCCGTTCGGGGTGTAAGCATATAAACTAATTATGTTTATGTGTTCGGAATAAGGAAGATTGAATTTAGAGGAAGTGTACTTATATTTCTGTGGAGAGAAAGAGCTGAAAACCACTTAGGAAAAACTACCCTTAGTACACCCAACCGGGATTATAGCCCTGATCTCCCCGTCACCGGCAAGCCAGCCTCTACCGAGAGGGACGCCTTAGACCTAGTGGTGATGTGGACTAGTCGTGCGGGTGTACATAGTAGGATTCTGGCACGAAGGAACTTTTAGATGGTACAAACATTTTTTTGCCATCAATATTGTTAGAATTTTACTATATTTTTATTTTATTATCTCTGTGTCTTACTACCCATTCGGGCTATACGCTGATGTAATAATTACTCCAATAGTTTTAGGGGCTATAAAGGTTATACTAAATGAAGTGGACCCGGATTTGGGTGGAGGCAGAGTAGAAAACCATTTTGGAAAACCCACCCTCAGTAAACCAGACCGAGATTCGAACCTTGATCTCCCCATCATCAGCACATTAGCTTACTGTGAGAGTAGCGTGTTAGACTATGCATCCACTGAAGCGGGTTATTATAGTATTAGTTTTATTGTATAGGTATTAGAGATATCTATATAAAATAATAACAGCTTGAATGAGTTGTAACATTAAAATAGTTTTAGAAATTTTTGTAGATGTCAGATAAGGTCCTTCATATCACGATCCTTCTATACAACATTTTAGAAAACATCCTAAAAATTGGTAATTAAGGAGCGACACACTGTATAAGATAAGATTTGAAAAGAAAAGTTGTGATTGATTTATTTATTTATTTACAAGAAAAAAGAATAATTAAATAATGTAATTTGATTTTTTTAAGGTTACAAAATTTTGGGAATAGAATATTAAACAAAGTTAAAAAACAACATTAAACAGAATTTAAAAACAATAGCAAAATACATGCAGTTATAAGATTAAGATTTTTGTTTGTCAGATATAATTTATAAAAATCTAATATCAGTTAATCTAAAGAATGAGAATAATGAAACTGATAATAAATATGATTTTGTTGACTCACATAGAGTATGTAGAACAGCATAAATAACTAAAAGAAAAAATTAAATTAAAAAAAATAGTACTTTAACAATAGAATTAAAATAAATATAATAAATTACATTAAGAGTGAATTTGTAGATTGAAAATAATTCTTTACGTAATGTAAAATAAACTTAAATTGAGTCAATTAAAATGCAGTAAGATATTTTTAGAAATTATTAAGAAATCAAGTTTTTTCAAATGTGACTCCAAAATTGTTTAACTTTTTTTTAAAATTACAATTAACATTATTAGATATTTATTCTTTTTCTTATAACGCTGGGACACAATAAATCATAACTTCTCTTTTCGAGTCTTAGCTTATCTTCTGTACAGCACTTAAAACATGAATAGTTTATTTCTAAGTTCCATATGATGTTCCCTTGTTCACAGGCGCAGTACGTCAGCGACAATGGCCTAGGTGGAGCCATGGTGTGGAGTATAGACATGGACGATGCCAGGGGAACATGCGGAACCAAGTACCACCTCCTTAAAAACATCAACACAGTGTTGAGATCTTGAAAGGGAGCAAAATTGGCGGTGGCGCGAACTGTCGATAGAAAGGTCATTCATGAACCCACGTGATCATCAGCCCATGTAGATCATTCACAGTTTTAAAGATAAACTTTATTCACAAATTACATACATTCTTATGTATCACTATATTATTTTTAACACCGTTGTATATAAATCGAGAATAAATAAATTTGAACCAATTTTTTTCAAATATAATAATAGTACTGCGTCTAATTATTACTGCCCGCATATTTCAACAATATAGGAAATAAATCTTGGGATCAGTGCAAACTAACATATTTATTATTTAATCACCGGATTGCCAATCAGCTTGATCTTAGATGAAGAAATTTTAATTTGTACTAAATTTAATTAAGAATCAAAATATCCGATCACCTTACCATATATTTTATCAAATAATTAAGTAAAACCAACATAAAAACACTGTAAAAAAGAATTTATTGGGGAGAAAATTGTTGTGAAATCATCTAGATATATGCAGAAGTTTGGTTATGATGTACAGTACATTTTATATAATGGTTCTGGTAGCTAAGCTGCTTAACATGTATTTTTTTATAAATAAATTGCAACTTTGGGCACATTCCTAAACAATATTTTTAACTATTTTGTAATAATATGAATAAATATACATAATTAATGTACTCAGTATAAACTTCAATTTAAACTGTATTTTTATTTGACTAAAGAAAAGTTCATTTATTTCCTGTAGCTGCTTTGAATCTCAAAAATGCTCTATGGTTTCACTGTATAGTTGAAAGACTTCATTTTAAAGTAGGATAGTTTGCACTAATATCATTACAAACAAATAACACTCAAAATGAATATACAGGGTGAGTCGTTATTGGTCGTGAACCCGCCGGGAGATGAATCATTATGAAAAAATACGTAGGAAATATATGGACAATTTTTCCCCGAAAATAATTACTAAGAGAGATAGAGAGTTATAAAAACTTGAAAATCACGTTTAAAATGCTTTTATGTAAAATTATTATAAAAATTTTAAGATAAAATAACAAATCCCTGGATAGTGTTTTGTTGAACTAAGATGTAAAAACCTATGAAAACTTGGTTGGTATTGTTATCCCTCTTCCCTGATTAAATAGGGGTTGCCACTTTTTTAATTTAACTTTGTAACACTGAGATATAACTGATTTATAATGACGAGCTATTAATTATAATGTCTAAATTGACAAAAAAGATCATCTTGTTGGAACTCTCTCAGGTTTGCCGTTCCCAAGAAAACCACACGTCTAGTTTCAAAGCGAGGTTTTTAATGCCTTGGAGTTAGGCAGCCAGTTTCAAAGCGATGTAAGACGGTTTACCTGCAGCTATGTATATAAAAACACTACCTTTATTAATCAATAAAGAAATGTAAAAACTTACTCAGTTATTAAAGATTATCGTGTTATGTTTCCCATGAGGATCGGAGAATCAAACATTTGATGAGAGAGGATTGGCTGGCTAGCTTGACCAGAGAGTTGGTGAACAATCGCCTAAATTTTAAATATTGCAACTGAAGATGAGGTTTGGGAGATTAATTAGAGATCGACTTACATCTGATTTCTGGTAAAGGCACTAATAATTGTTTATGTAACAGGTACTGAGTTATGAAATAATAATTATCAGATCCACTTCCAATAATAATAATAATAATGGCAATGATAGTGTCGTCATAATCATCTTTAAGCATTTTAAGTATTTTGGGAGGTTATTATTATTAGATTAAATGTTATTCGTGGAGTAAACTTAATGCTGATTTTTTGAAAGTTAACTTTAATTAATTTAATATATTTCTCACGTTAAATATTCTAGTGACAGCAAAATTCCAATAAATACTACATAAGAAGAGAGGGCATTTGTGTTAACTCTCTTGAAGATAAAAGATATAATTTGATATTAATAAAGTCGACCTCAGTAGTTTTGGGGTAAAGTGCTTGCCTATGGACCCAATGTTCGTGGATTCAGACCCAGCTGAGGTCTACAAATTTTTCTTGAGCGACACAAATCCGTAGCACAACTTTCTTCGGAGGGGAAGTAAAGTCATCGGTCCTATGTCGATTGTGGAATGTAAAAGAGCCCTGTAAGGTATCTGAAAATACCTTTCCCGGAAAAAAATGGTATACCCTTTCGCTCTCGTTCATATAAATACTCGTGTGCTGATATAAATAAATAATAATTATCAATAAATACTTCATGCTCAGATGAAACTTTACCTGTTATATGCACAGTAATATTTTGAGAAACTTTGAGATAAAAAATAAGTTTTGTTTCATTTCAATATTTTTGAAAACACTAATGGGGAGAATAAACTAATTTTCTATTTAAATTAGAAAAAATAAGAAGGATTTCGTACCAAATGAATCACACGAGTAGAAATGTGATAGTTGAATGCATTCTCTTAGTCATATAATAATAATAGCCTTTATTTATCTGGCGAATTTAAGGCGTTAGCCTTCTATTCCACTTAACCAATGTTGAATACAACATACATTATTACATTTATTGAAATTAAATTTAATAAAGTAATATTCAAATAAGTAGAAAAACATTCGCACGCTCATTCATACACTCATTTAAAGCTCAAGTAGTTTCAAGAACTCAGTTTAGCTTATTAGTCAAGATACATTGCTTAACCGCACACTTGAAGGGGAGTCTAGATGTTAGATGACGAGTAGAGTTATCTAGTTTGTTCTAAGCCTGTGATGCCAGGACAGTAAAGGAACGAGCATATATTTGAGATCTATGTATGTGAATAGACATCTGTAGAGTGGATTCTGATCTAGTAGCTCGGAAATAGGAACTGTGAGGATAGGTATTGAGGCTGAGATGTTGATAATATTTTGTAAAGCAATACTAATAAACGTAGCTTTCACCTTTGATTTATTCTTAACCAACCCAGTTTATTAAAATCCTTAGAAATATGGTCATGCCACTTTAAGCTAAATATGTATCGAACACATGTGTTTTGTAGTCGTTTTGATAGATCCTCTCTGAAGTCATTGAATACTACGTCGCAGTAGTCAAAGTGTGACATTACTAAGCTCTAGACAAGGATAATTCGTACATTTTCTGGGAGAAAATTATTTAGTCTTCTCAGTGAATGTAAGCAGGCATACACTTTCTTGCTAATCGAAGTTACTTGATTTGTCCAATCAGGATTTTCATCAATAATCATACCAAGGTTTTTAGTAATGGTTCTCAGTTGTACTGTGGCTACTCCTAATCGTAAGTCAGTCAGCAGGGAACGGTCCACATTCAGTAGTAATCTGCTTGTTCCTATAAGAATGGATTGAGTTTTATCAGAGTTCAATTTAAGTCCATTTTTTCAGACCAAGCATTAATTGCGTCTAGGTCAATATTTATTCATTGTATTTATTGAAGAACGGCCAGTGGAAATATATATTTGAAGGTCGTCTGCATACATGTGATATTTACAGTATGACATTGAAGAAGTGATATCTTTCACATATAGAAAGAAAATCAATGGCTCTAAAACTGAATCCTGTTGAACACCAGCCTCAACTGGGCGCCATGTTGAGAACGTGTTGTTTATCATAACACTTTGCTCGCGACCATGCAAATATGTTCTCATCCACTGTAGAAGTCCACAGAGAGAAGTCAAATAATACATTCAATTTTGCTAATAGATTATTAAAGTCCACGGTATTAAAAGATTTTGAAAATCTAATAATATAAGAAGTGTTAACTTGCGCTTATCCATAGCTAGTCTGATGTCGTCTGTGACATTTATCAACGCGGTACATGTGCTATGATGTGATCTGAATCCTGATTGATAGGCAGTTAACAAAATGTGTTTGTTAATGTGTCGGTAAATTTGTTGATGCACTAGGAGTTCTAGTGCCTTAGAAAGAGACGGAATTATATTTATACGTATAAAGTCATGTAAATCTTTTGCTAGTCCTTTTTGTAGGTACTGGCGTAATAAGTGCGAGTTTCCAAAGTGTGGGATACTCTTCGGTCATGAGTGAGAAGTTGAATAAATCAGTTATTGTTGATATAACATTTCTTAAATATGTTTGTATTAGTAATATTGAAATTTTGTCTATACCCTGTGCTTTCGATTTTATTCTCATTATTGATTTGTAAACCTCATGATGAGTCAAATATGCAAAGTAAAAATGACTGTTACCATTATAATCACTATTATTACTACTTGCATTGGAGGCATAAATGTCATATCTCCCTAGCCACCCATAAACAATCGTTAATAAGTGCCGTATATTTACAGCATTAACGATGAAAATCGAGCACTAACCAGCACTAACGTAGCACAAACGATGGGCGTATTCAAAAAAGCGTTATTTCTATTATTTCTTATACTAGGTGGCCAGGGAGATATCTCCCCAGCCACCCATAAACAATCGTTAATAAGTGCCGTAAATTTTCAGCACTAACGATGAAAATCGAGAACTAACCAGCACTAGCGTAGCACAAACGATGGGCGTTTTCAAAAAAGCGTTATCTCTATTATTTCTTTTAGTGGGTGGCCAGGGAGTAATCTCCCTAGCCACCCATAAACAATCGGTAATATGTGCCGTAAATTTACAGCACTAACGATGACAATCGAGCACTAACCAGCACTAACGTAGCAAAAACGATGGGCGTTTTCAAAAAAGCGTTATCTCTATTATTTCTTATACTGGGTGGCCAGGGAGATATCTCTCTAGCCACCCATAAACAATCGTTAATAAGTGCCGTAAATTTACAGCACTAACGATGAAAATCGAGCACTAACCAGCACTAACGTAGCAAAAACGATGGGCGTTTTCAAAAACCGGGTGGCTAAAAGTCGGGTGGCCAGGGTGACACACATACGAAATGTATGTAGAAGAAGTTCTTGGACCCCGTTGGAAAACACGTAAAAGGTAAAAGCCAGTTCATAATGAGTTGTAATAGTGTTAAAATTGTTTATGACAGTGGTTTTAATTTCTCTGTGTAATAATGCACCCTCAGATTTTTCACATTTATAATGGTATTAATAATACTATTAACAAGTAATTATTTATAAGATTAAAAAAATATTATTCAAAGTTATTTATTATTAATAATAAAACTAAAATGTGATTAAACGCTAAATTTTAAAAAAATATTGTAGAAAAAAATTAACAATTAATACTAGGTCCAACATCAACATATCAAGGTCAACAATTAATTAAAAATAAATAAAACAGTTGTATATGTTTCTTGTATAGACCTAAATTATGACTGTCAGAAGTGACAGCTGCTAAACACATGTTTTTGCAGACCATATGGTTCGGTGTAGGGATAAATAATTTGGTCTAGTAACTTTTCAAATCTGGCAGCTGTCAGCTGTCAGTCAGCATCAAAGAAGCCATGGGGCTACTGTAGTTGACATTAAAACACATTCTTTCGTTCAAGGTGGCAGTACCCTTATTTATCTGAAACTAAATATGATAAGTCTAAAAGCTTTTTAAGATAGTGACTTAAAAGCAGTTTTTTTTTCAAACACGTCTTTGTCTGCTTTGTTGATTAGTAAAGCTATTTAAACACTTTTGTAAATAATCCACGCTTCTCTTTCTTACGTTGGGGGAGCTATCATAAAGGTAAGCCAAAAATAATTATGATATATTCTACGTATTGGTTCTAATTAATTTAAAGTAGACTTAAAGTCCAACACCGTAGCTCAGTCGGTAGTGTGTCTTCCTGCTGAACTAAGTGTATATCGGCTTAGAATCTTGGCATGGCAAAAAACAAAACTTTTTATGAATTTGGGGTTTTGCCTTTCACGGCGATTAATTTTCGGCTGAATACTTTGAGTGGTGTTTATTTTAGATTTAAACTAGTTTTTAAGTTGTGTTCTGATATAATCAACTGATTCAGAAAGTGCACGTTAGATACATCAAATAAAAAAAGAAGTAGATATATTTGAAGCTCTGGGTGGTCAGGATATATCATTTTGTCATTTTATAACTTCTTTTTACCTGCTTCATAATAAATAAACGGCATGGTAAATGAGATTTAGCACTTATCTTTTCTCGCGTCCCCTACACTCTCACCTTAAATAAAAGCTTTTCGAGAAGATGTATCAATACGGACTCGATTTCATCGAACAATTTTCCGTGGTTGAACCTAAGGTTGGCAAAAATATTTCAATAGAGAATACATCGATCTATTTACAAAACTATGGTTACAGTGGTTAGAGCATTAGCGTACTAAGCCAAAGATCCCAGGTTCGATTCCCATGTCCAGGCGTCATTTTTCAATTTTCAGAAAATTATATCTTGATGGATTATTATTATTATTATTATTATTATTAGCACCGCGTCTTACTACCCGTTCGGGTTAAACGCACTTACGCTAATGTGTAATGGTAGGGTGATTGTGAGATGAAATGAAAGACCTACAGTTTAACGTGGAATCCGAACCACGGTGGAGGCCTGGCATTCCTCACATTCACAAGATGTCTTGTCAGAGGTGAAGGAAGGGTTTGGTAATCAGATAAATCATTGCCGGGATCGAGGATTGAACCCCGGCCGCCAGCATAGAAGTCTGACACCTTACCCCTAGACCGCCAGGTCACCGATATCTTGATGGAGAATTCCTCAATAAAAAGCATAAATAATACTTCGGCTATTTGATTCTTTATATCTATGTTTTAGTTTCTGATATCTCGATTAATTAATTAACATATTTAGTGCATCGCTTTAAAGCCCGTGAATCAAAATAAATTGAATATTTTTTTCCTCTATTTTATTAAAATGATTATTCTTTTTCCCTGTTTTTACTAAACTTGTCTGCTGTTTTCAACAGGTAAATAAAATATTAAAACGTGGAAAGCAGCAAAGGATAGTATGACGGAACAGCAGCCATTTTAATAACGAGGTTACAGTTTGTCCAGACCAATGCAATTCTTTATATCGATATATCGCTGCTTTAGATATATACCTTGCCATGTATCATATTAAAAATATATCGATATGTTAATGGAAATTATCATTACCACTCACTTGAACCATCATCTTGTCTAATAATTATATAATTTCAGGCTCACAATGCGGCTAAGGATATTATGTTTGATGCTGGTATCTTCAATATGGGCAATAGCCCATGCTAAAGGTAAGAATTCGACGTTTTTGAACCCACTTCTGCAATCCAATGTTAGGAAAGGGGCAGTACGTCCAAAATGGCAGCCAACGGGTCAAATACGGCCAGTGCTGGAAGAAAATAATTAAAATGATAATCCCCGGTGGCAGATGTGAAACAACTAACAATTATAATAAAAATCTTTATTTTATGAGTTAGTGGCTGCATTTTTACTATGCAATTATTTGATTAGTCAAAATCTGTATAAATATATATTAATAATGCAAAGTTGTTTCGTAAAAGTGTGTGTGGGATTGCATATTTTATAATATACTTTTGGGAGATCTTAAAACTTTTTTGGCAGTAAAAAGTGAAAAATCCTAACAACAAATACAATATAGCTAAATATTGAAAATAATTGTTTATTAAGTGTTGTTTGTAGGCCTATATTAAGTTGATATAGTTACTAAATATATCTTCCACTCGCGGTGCAAACTAATAGTCAAATTTGGCCCTTGGGTTTAACAATCTTGGACCTCCCTGGTATAAGGCGTCACCCTCAAGCTAGACTGGACTATGCCGATGATGGTGATATAGAGGCTACTATCCCGGTCAGCTATACTGAGAGTATTTTTTCCCTAAATGATTTTATAATCTACCTCCACACAAATACGGGTACACTTTCTTTAAATTAGACCTTATTCATCCCGACGCATTTAGTTAAAATTAGTACAATTATTAGGCCTACACATACGTATAGCCCGACCACCCACACCTCTGGATCTGTTCCAAGTATGGTATAGGGTTTCATGAATATATAATAAATACTTATTTAACGGTTCAGGTAGATGTTTACTATACGATAAACACCAATAGAATTGTTCTTAGTGTTAAAACCAATACATACAATATATTTATAATGTCTATTTGACGACTGAACGTGATATACACTTCGCGAAACTGGAGTTTTAAGTGATCCCTCGCTAACAATAGGGCTAATGAAATAGTGAACAAAAGACCACGCCTACACGAGGAATATATAAGCGACTGTTATAACACCCGGTAGGTGACCTGGTGGTCTAGGGGTAAGGTGTCAGACTTCTGTGCTGGAGTCCGGGGTTCAATCCTCGGTGCCTGTACAGATTTATCTGATTACTAAACCCCTCCTTCACCTCTGACAAGACGTGTATTAATCACAACTTGTGAATGTGGGGAATGCCAGGCCTCCACCATGGTTCGGATCCCACGTTAGAACTGTAGGCCCTCCATTTCATCTCACAATCAGCCTACCATTACACATTAGCGTAAGTGCGTATAACCCAAACTGGTAGTAAAACGCGATAATAATAATAAAACACCTGGCCTGGATTCACTAACGGGAGCAAATCTGCTCCGGCGCAAGTATAGAAATGGCGCAACTTTGCGCCCAAGATGCTCCTTATTTATTTGTGCCATTTCCGTATTCACTAAACAAGGCGCAAACTGGTGGCAGGAATAGGGTGACGTCATCATAAACGTCATCAATTGCTCTCTTTTCGACCAATCCTTGTGAAGAATTTACTTCCAAGGTCAAGGCTACTTTATTTTAAATCTGTAATAAAAACGACAGCAAATACAAAGATTTTTAAACATTTTGCTCATAAGCTAGCAATAAAATTATAAACGGCCTCTTTCTGGATATTTTACAAAAACAATATTAGTACATTATTTTGTATTTATTTATATTATTAGTTTAAAGTTTAAGTTCCATTAATAAAACATTAATGTTTATAGAAACTTTAAAACTTATTTTAAAGTTATACTAACTGCCATATTTAGGGACGAGAGTCTTTGGACTTGGAGGAATACAAACCTCTTTGGATCTAGACGAAGATTACACAGTTCGTAGTTTTGTTTTATAATAATGCAAGAAATGCCATTGCCTTGTTTGAATGTAAAAATCCAACAATAAAAGGTACGTAATTGTTTTGTTACCACTGTCTAAATTGAAACAAATTTTGTACTTGACATAAGTTTTGTTATTTTAATTAATTCATTATTAATTTGAGTATAGTTAGGTATTGTAATTGTATTTTAAGCCAATACAATAATATGCCGCCATTTAAATTTATTGAAGTGACAGTCATGATTTGATAGTTGCGCCTACTCTTAAGTGGTGGCAAATAAAAGGAGCAACTTTGCTCTCAAATTGTGCCTGCTTCTTTTAGTGAATAGGGATTTGGGCACATCTTTCAAACTTGCGCCGGCGCAACTATTTGCTCCCGTTAGTGAATCCAGGCCCTGGTGGTGCGTGACACAGTTTCACAAGAACTTCAAACATTTGAAATATTGCCTGAAGTATAGGCAACTCTTCTGGCATGCTAGTGGTGCTACCGACAGATCACTTATCAGAACATCATGCCTCATCCAAACAAAGGTCGCATGATTACTGAGAATGCAACCTACACAGGCGACATGTTCGTGCCATATAAGAGCAAAACATAAATTGAAGATTACACATTCACGGAACTACATTAAATGTCATCACATAGTTACTATTGGGAAAACATCGTTGTCATTGAACGCTGGCGAGTCGATGTTGCCAGTGGCTCCTTCTTACCTTCCATAATAATTGAGATTGGTAACAATTAACTTAGAGAGCGAAGATAAAGCTTTTTCCCATAATACCTGAGGTTTCCTCAGAGTTGATATTGGGTGTAGCTGACACACATCTTGTTTACGGGTGTAGTGGGACATTCTCTTAGTAATCATGTGAACTTTGAATGGCTGTGTCACGATGTTCCGATAGTGTGAATACCACCATCTATCGGTAGCACTGATGACCTGCTAGGAAAGTTGCCTATATTAAAGGCCACACTTCAATTGTTTGACGTTCCATGGCTCCTTAAGGGGACATCACAGTCTATGGATTCCTTGTACCAATAGAGTCGCTATAGCAGCATCTTCCAACCATTCCATTTTAGCACGCTCATTCAAAACCGGCTTGTATAGGGTGGGATGGAAACAACTAGGTGATCCATGCTGAGGAAAGTGATGGACAACTGCTGAGGTTTGACTGATGTCCGATAGAGCTCACCTGAGTGATATTATTTTCAAAAAAGTGAAAAAGTATAGTATGCAGCTTGCTTTTGTTTAGCTAATGAATATTTACTTTTCAATTAAAGTGTTAGTTTTCAAGTTATTTATCGTCTAATGGTTTCGGTCCCACTCTGTATAATATCAGCACATAGCTTATATTTTGCATCACTCTCGTTTGCAGGTAGAGTGGTGTGCTATCTCGCCAGTTGGTCCCTATATAGAACTGGGAATGATGTTTACAAGATAGAAGATATCAACTCCAGCCTTTGCACTCATATCATCTACGCCTTCGCGAATCTTTATGGCGATGGCACCATTAAAGTTGGAGATTCTTATACCGACTCATCCTCAGGACAAAGTATGTATAACTACTGCAATTCGTGACGGTTTTAACTGACACTGACCATCGATAACATGATCAGTATTGTATGTATAGTCTAATAATCTCAAAAATGAACAAATATGATAGCCAGAAAAAAAAAATAGATCTGGTTTCACATACACAATATACATACATCAATTCATACTATCTACAGCTGTCACGTTTGTTAGATAATATCAATACCTATAAAATACTACTACTTAAGGAAACTTGAATGTCCATTCGTAAGAAAATCACATTTTATAGCTGTGATTGCGAAAGTTGGCATTTAACAGTATCCACTATGGCTTCGTTTTAGAGTTGAATAGCCAAAGTAGATAATTAACTGTACCCATTAGGGATTACATTTTATAATGTAATTACCAACCTCTTAAGCACCGGGTTCGTTATTGCTTAGTTATAAAACTGTAATTGCGAAAAATGATAATTGATTGTTGTGTTCATTATTGATTCCTTTTAAGTTGACAAAGTTTATGATTAGATATGTCCTTTTTTGCTTCCATTACGGTTTCCAGCCTATGGCCTGGGCCAATTTTTTTATTCAGGCCATATCCCCCCCCCCTATCGGCTTGATAGACCTGTCATATTTTCGTATATCTTATAATCTAACTTAAAACTAGGACAAGAACAACATCCAGTACCCGGCCGTTAATTTATCTTTGTGAAAGTGTAAACCAATATTTAAATCAATGATTAATTTTCAGCCATACCAGGAATCGAGCCCGGGACCCTCATCTCAGTAGACAGACACGCTGCCTACTGAGCTAAGGTGTCGGATTGATGTTTCCTTTATATAGTCATTTTAAAGCAGCCAAAGTGAATAATTAGCTAATCATTTATTACTTCATTTTAAAGCTGATTAAGTAGGTACTTTGCTAAGTCGTTTATTGTTTTGTTTAAAGCTGACAAATTATATAATTAACTACCGCAGCGACCAATTGAATGCTAAATTTGTAGATGGGTACAACCGCCTGAATGCACTCAAGAAAGTGAACACGAATCTGAAGACACTGATTGCCCTCGGGGGTGGGAGCGCAGGCTCCACCAACTTCTCCAAGGTGTTCAACAGCGCGAGCTTGAGGGCCGCGTTCGTCGACAACGCCGCCAACTTCGTGCGGCAGAATGGTTTCAACGGGCTAGACGTAGACTGGGAGTTCCCTGGTGACGGAACAGGCTCACAAACATCGGACAAGGTGGGTGCTTGCCTATCACAGTTTTATGTAGACATGTTTTAGTTATTTATTTAACACCCACCTCGGTGTCCACATGGTCTAAGATATCACTCTCACAATAGACTAGACTGCCGATGATGGGGAGATCAAGGTTTGAATCCCAATCGAGTGTACTGATGGTGGTTTTCCATTCTACCCCCATGAAAAGGAAGACAAGGGTTTTATAACATATTTATCATCCCGTATTACTACCTGTTCAGGCTATATTCACATATGTTAATTACTTTAGTGGGGTGGCGATGAGGAAGGAAGCATTTTAGAGGTAATCTATTGACATATGCATGGGAGGAGAGTGGGAAACCATTTAAGAAAAGCTATCCTTGAATACCAATCTCGCTGTCATCAGCAGGTCAGCCAAACACGAGAGAGACGCCTTAGCTTAGAGCAGTGGTTCCTAACCTGGTTGCAAGGGAGACCACGAAGTGTTTCTGGAGGGGGGAAATAACATAAAAAAATTATATAAAAATATAATATTATTTTTTATTTAAATCAATTTTCCAAAGTAATTAAGATAATTATTTCTTGCGGTATTGGCAACACTGCCTTTAAGATTTATTCAATTCGGTGACCAGCCAAAAATGTGGATGCACATGTTTATTTTCAAGCCTGCAAGTCTTGGATTCACCCCCCAATTCTCCTATTTACCCTCCTCCTAAGCCAGAGGCTCCCAACTTTTTATACCAGAAGAGACCCTGCACCGGAAAAAATACATGAAGGAGCCCTTATAGTATTTTTTACACTAATATTATGAACATTTAATAACGACAATTAACTTTTACAATCAGAAAAGTATACCGAAAAGTACACATATGTTCTGGCTGCATCTTCAGCAAATGTACTTGACTCAGATTTGAAAAATTGGCAATCATAATCACTGATGATATTTTATAGTGTGAAAAACAAATACATAATATTATAAAATTGCTTCATGAAACCTGAGATGGCTGGCGGAGCCCAAGGACTCTGCTGAACACCGTTGTAAGAACGCTGCCTTAAGCTACCATTGCAGCAACGTGCAACACCAACGAATCTTCAAATCTGACTCTCATACAAATCAAACAGCA
The DNA here is from genome assembly GCA_901482245.1 of Timema douglasi. NCBI lineage: Eukaryota > Metazoa > Arthropoda > Insecta > Phasmatodea > Timematidae > Timema > Timema douglasi. Next base: position 141,022 of record CABEEJ010000547.1, read on the forward strand.
TTGTTGACTTGAAGTGGGAAGCGACTTGCGGTGAGCTCTGTCAAACCTCAAACCCAATATTCAATAACTTATGAAAACAAAACAGTAACAAACATCACGATAATCTTCAGTCATTTTTTTCTACCACTAACCTGCCAATGTTAAATTGATTTGAATACAAAATAAAAATTTGACTAAAATGCATTTACTTTTTTAAATATAAATATCCCACCAAATAGGGAGGGCTGAGAAGGGGGAGATTTGATTATCTACCAAGGAGGGCGTCAGCTTAAAAAGGTTGGGGATCGCTGTCCTTAAGGCCGTTACACACGTACAGGTATACCTGTGATATTTGCCTGTACAGGTGTATCTGTGGTGTTTGCCTGTACAGTCGCACCTGTCCGGTATAACTGAACGTGTGGATGACCAAACTGTACAGCTATTTCGGCCTGCACAGGCGACTGGAGAAAATATTTTATTTTATTCCACATACCTGCGTTGGAGCAAACTGTGCAGGCATACCGTAGCGTGTGTACCGAAGTGTGTAGGTGGCTCAATTTAGTAGTTGCTGTTGCCACCACCACAGCGTTCACTAATTAGATAAGTTTTATTCTTTCTTAATAAACTTCTCATGGTACACAATCTCTAGGTGCAAATTTTAATTTATTTAACAAGTTCACATGTGAATAAAATTAGAGCATTCGGTCCATTTCCTGTTCAACTAGGAGAAGTCCCTCTGCACATGCGTATGCCTAATTCTCGTGTAGTGTTTGTAGTGTAGTATTGACGATTAACGACAGATAATAAGTGCCGTAACAATATATATTGAAAAGCGCTGGTGTAGACAGTGAATATATATTTTATGGTCAGGTTACGAGGCTATAAAAGCAGAGAATACCAAAGAGAATGATAGAGATGAAGTATTGTAGGGAAATGAGCCTAAAGGATGGGAGAAGCAGATAGCAGAAAAAGTGCAAGTGAGAGGGAAAAAATGGAAACAATTAAAGGAGGAAGAATGGATAAAGGATTATGGAGGCATTTTACTAAACTGACACAGGGAGGAAACAGTTCATGATGATGAAGATGATGATTAATTTTTCTCTCTCCCCGTAGGTCGCTTTCACCACTACCCTGGCCGCTCTCCGCACCAAGTTCACCCCTCTAGGGTTGCTCCTCTCAGCAGCATGTCCGTCTCCGTCGTACTACATCAGAGTGTCGTATAACGTCAGCAGCATCTCTCAGTAACTATATAACTCACAGTGGCGGCTCATGAACTGTTGCCAGAGCTAGATATGCTTGACTAGACTGTACTAGTGGACTGTTCCCTCCCCATCACTATCTATTTCCCCAGTGGTGGCTCGTGAACTGTTGCCAGAAGCTATATATGCTTGACTAGACTGTACTAGTGGACTGTTCCCTCCCCATCACTATCTATCACTATCTATCACTATCTAAGGCACTATTCTCACAGAAGACTAGACTGCCGATGACGAGGAGACCAAGGTTCGAAACTCGGCCGGGTGTACTAAAGGTTTTTTTTTCAAAATTGATTCACTCTCCCTCCACGAAAATATGGGTGCACTTCCTATAAATATAGCCTTCCTAATCCCTAAAACCATTAGCGTATTTAGTACATAGGCATATAGCACGAACGGGTAGTAAGACGCGATGATAAAAAAAGATTAAAAAAATTGAATTTAACGATGACATGTAAATAAAGACAATGTATCTTTCAGAAATTTATAACAATCTAATAATTATGTTTTCTACCCCTTTTTTGTGTCATGAAGGAGCTTAGATTTCATCAATCTGATGACGTATGATTTCCACAACGGGTACCAATCAACCACTGGGCTGAACGCACCGCTCTACGTTCGGAAAGCAGATTCTGATAAGGAACTCAACGTGGTACGTTTCACAAATAAACAAAACTAATAGTTATTTGTTTAGTGGTAAAAGTCACATATTACATTAAATATTAGAATAATTAGTACATAAGCGTATAACCCTAATGGGTAGTAAGACGGTGACCTGGCGGTCTAGGGGTAAGATGTCAGACTTATGTGCTGGCGGCCGGGGTTCAATCCTCGGTCCCGGCACAGATTTATCTGATTACCAAACCCTTCCTTCACCTCTGACAAGACATCTTGTGAATGTGGGGAATACCAGGCCTCCACCGTGGTTCGGATTCCACGTTAAACTGTAGGTCCTCCATTTCATCTCACAATCACCCTACCATTACACATTAGCGTAAGTGCGTATAACCCGAACGGGTAGTATGACGCGGTGCTAATAATAATAATAATAATGATAGTAAGACACGGTGTTAAGAATTTGTGTAATGCCAGAGGTCCCAGGTTTGATCCCCGGCGCTTTTATAAAACAAAATCTGTGAAGCTGTAGGTCTGGAACTGGGTCAACTCAGCCTTGTGAGGACAAATATTGAGTAGCTACTTGAATAAATAATTAGCAGCTCTAGTTTAGAAAACTGAGATTAATGGCTGAAGAGTTCGCTGTACTAACCACACGGCATTCCTATATCCACACAAGTTGACACTATATTCACTAACAGACGTTCGGTATGTCTCGACTGTGGGCTGACGCCATGGAGGTTTACATACACACACACACACACATACTGTAATAGTCTCTTGGTTTAGCGTCAGAAGTGATGTGTTAACCTGTCACTTAAGTGTGCATCGCACTTATGAATGAGACTACAAGATGAAAGGTTCGTCTAGGATAGATAGAATGAATGGCCGAACGATTATTACTATTATATTTATTAAAGTGAACTATTACACCAGTCGTTATCGTGACATAGGATTGGGATGCATCTGTACCCGGTTGCCTGGAAGCCCGTTTCTTTGAATCCTACACGTAAATTCTAAACTTTAGTCTAAGTCCTGCAAATCCTCTAATCAGGATCTTTAAATTGAGAAATGACACCTGGACACGGGAATCAAACTCGGGACCTTTGGTTTAGTACGCCAATGCTCTAACCGCTGAGCCATCCAGGAATCGTCTCATGCCCAGGGTCCCCCTTCACTCATATCTTAAGGCAGAGTCTGTGATGGGCGTGTGGGAATCGTCGGCTACAAATGTGTGATCAATTAATACAACGAGCTATCGGATAACGCAGCTACCATCGACTCGGTAGTTGGATTTTTGCTGCCGAGCGTACAATGACAACTGTACGAATGCGTATATCGTGATGGACTATAACTTAGCAATTTAATTATTATTATTATTATTATTAGCACCGCGTCTTACTACCCATTTGGGTTATACGCACTTACGCTAATATGTAATGGTAGGGTGATTGTGAGATGAAATGAAGGACCTACAGTTTAACGTGGAATCCGAACCACGGTGGAGGCCTGGCATTCCTCACATTCACAAGATGTCTTGTCAGAGGTGAAGGAAGGGTTTGGTAGTCAGATAAATCTTTGTCGGGACCGAGGATTGAACCCCGGCCTCCAGCATAGAAGTCTGACACCTTACCCCTAGACCGCCAGGTCACCGGCAATTTAATCCATCATGATATTCACATTCGTAGAGCTGTAATTTTAAAGGTCCCGGTCCAGGTCTCATTTTTAAATCTAAAGAATATGATATTTATATGCGGTTATAACCTTAAATAACAAATATAATAGTAAGGCTATTTAGGCCTAATCTTATAGTTAGGTGTTACACATCGACACTTTGCTTACACGCACATGGCAAGTGCCTTCTAAGAATAATGTTACTAAGTTGAGAGCATCACAATACTATAGATTTTTCCTAATACATATTTTACCAAAGAAATTTGAGATCGAAAACCTTAGCTCAGTCGGTAGCGTGTCGGTCTACTGAGCTAAGGGTCCCAGGTTTAATTCCCAGCATGGTGAAATGTTAGTTTACCCTTTCACAGTGATGAATCAACGGCTGGGGGACTGGATGTTGTGCTTGTCCGAGAATTAAGTTAGATTATCAGGCATGTGAAGCTAAGACAGACCTAGCAAGCCTTTAGTGGAAAATATATGGCTTGAATAAAAAACTGATCCAGGCCACAGGATGGAAACAGTAATGAATGTAAAGTAAAGTTAACATTGGGGAGTTTTTAACTATGGTATGAGATATTCTCCAGTAAATAATGCACACCTACTTGTCCAAACACGAGAATGTTGTTTGTGGGTATAGGTTGCAGGGGTAAATAACTGGTTGAACAACGGAGCCCCTGCGAATAAAATTAACGTGGGGATGGGTTTCTACGGCACCGCCTTCAACCTGAAGGACGCCAGTAAAAACGGAGTGGGCGCCGCGTCAAGCGGTCCAGGAGGCTCCGACGGTGCCATGGAATACTACAAGGTATAGTAAGATTTTTAAAAGAAGAAACTCAACGAAACAACAACACATTTTCGTAGCAAAGGCCTTTAGATTTGTGGTCAACAATGTTAATATCCACTTCAGTGGTTGAATGGTCTAAGAAGGCGTCACTCTCGCAATAGACTGGACCACAATGAAGGGAAGATCGAGGTCCTAGACTTGGACCGTTATACTAAGGTAATTAAAAAACAATCCACTTTACCTCCACACAACTGCAGGTACACTTCCTCTTACTTCTCCCATCTCTTTCTTGGTCTCCCTTAAGGTATTTTTCCTATATATTTCATCGCCATAATTCTCTTTGGTGTTATCTCCCTTTTCGTCCACATTACATGTCCATATCATCTCAGTCTTTGCTTCCTCTATATCTCATGTACTCCAACATCCTCATCACATGATCATACCATATCATCCTTGCTTCCTCTACTATCTCATGTACTCCAACATCCTCATCACATGATCATACCATATCATCCTTGCTTCCTCTACTATCTCATGTACTCCAACATCCTCATCACATGATCATACCATAGCATCCTTGCTTCCTCTACTATCTCATGTACTCCAACATCCTCATTCCATGAGCACACTCTCAGCTTTGCTTCTTCTACTATATCATGTTATCTTTGTAACTCCATTCTTGCCCGTACAACTTCATTCCCAAACCTGTTTATCCTCGTGACAGCTAACATGCTCCTCTCAAACTTCATTTCGATGGCCTCCACTTTACTAGTCTCTCTTACATTCAATGTCCAAGTTTCTGCTCAAACCAATGAAATTCAGTACACCGGAAACAACCGATATCTGGATAAAATTTGATCGATATATTGTAGCTTTCCCCTTGCATTATATAAATCTATAAATATATTTAAATTGTATGGGAAATTACCATCCCTATTAACACTATATTCTCTCCCTAGATTTGTAAGTCTCAATACGACGACGATGGCTGGAACCTAAATTGGGACGACGAGGCTGACGTCCCGTTTGGCAACCTCGGGAAACTTTGGGTCGGGTACGACGATCCAGACTCCATCGCAGAGAAGGTCAGTCCTCCTGCCATACTAAATACAAGACGGTACATAACTAGAACAGAACAGAATGTAATGGTCCAGTTTCATATGAGAAACTAGTCCATTCCATTCTAGTCTAGCTAGGTGTCGTTTTGTATTTAGTATAGTGCCGCACTTGAGGCGTACTCAGTCTGACTAAGAAACTGTCCCAAACTGTATTTGGCCATGTTTCCACAGGCCCAGTATGTGGTGAGCAATCAACTAGGTGGTGCCATGGTATGGAGTATGGATCAAGATGACTATAAAGGGTACTGCGGGGAAAAGAATATACTTCTCAAGTCTATAAACAACAACTTATCTTGATGCTGATATTGTATGGAAGCGATGATAGATAAACAAGGACCACTTCAATATAAATATAATTTCTATTAGATGTATGATTTTAATATGTGCATCAATAAATACGTGAATTAATTTTGTTTCTTTAATACCATTAAAAAATACAGATTAAAACTTTTTAAAACTAATAAAGTTTATAATATATATTTTAGGAGTTTGCGAGTAGTCATTTTTAGCTTCAAATCGAGTTTAGATAAATAAAAACATTGAGTTTGTTTTTTCAAATTTGAGTAATATAAAACTTATTATAGAATAAATATTTCAAGTTGAATTTTCGTAATAGTTCCATGAATAAACCATAAGTACAAAAAATATATTTTAAGAATGATTTTTTTAAAACTATCACCTAAATTGAGTTTTTAAAATATAGGTGTTTACTTTTAATTTAACTAAACAAAAGGAAATATTGAAGGACCTCATTTGATATGAAATAATATCTAATTAATTAAACCTAGAATTTTCAGAAAAAATCTAAAATTTCAAGTTCTCACGTTTTTAGAGTTTTGTAATAAATAGTCTGGTTTAGTTCGAGAAGCTACTAAACTTCAACTCGAACTTAGGGCCAGTTTCATAGTCAAATTTAGTACGCCTCAAGTGCGGCACTACACTAAGTTCATGACGACACCTACCTAAACCAGAATGAAATGGGCCGTTCTCGCATAGGAAACTGGCCCATTCCATTCTGGTTTAGGTAGGTGTCGTCATGAACTTAGTGTAGCGCAGCACTTGAGGCGTACTAAATTTGACTATGAAACTGGCCCTTAAACTCTAGAGTACTTTCGCGCCCCTATTATGTTTGTTATTCTAAGTGTTTTCTAATTGATAGCAAATTACATTATTTCTATGATTAAGTTCTCAATGAAAGTAATAAATGAATAATTACTAATTGTTATCATTATGCCACCCCAAACTTCCCCGTCTCCCATAAATCTACTTAATAGAGTCTTCAGTTAGAAATGCCCCGTTTGTATGTACAGATATTCTATTTCTCCGTTATACAACCGATGACGTATACAAGTGGGAACACACAGTAAAAACTGCAGAACCAAATAGTATCAATTGTGAGGTTAGTTTATTGATTATGAAAGATGCTATCAGTTACACAAACGTATGATGTAGTACACTGACTTTATCCTCTATGAGAACATTGAGGAGTGATCAGTCTCCTGGGGATGACTTTAAGCATTTAAACAATAATGCACAGTGAAAATAGAAAGTTGGGTAACAGGAGTTACTCCTTAAACCTGAAAAACGATCCAAGGTTACAACGCTTGGGTCTTAAAAGTGGTGGTTGGTATCTCCTTAAAGAAGTACTTTAGATCTGTGCACAACTAAAGCAAATTCTACAGCTACAGATAATTAATATAATTCAAGTCAAGAGAAGCCGACTTAATTATCAGTTATAAGATCTGCATTAGTTAACTTCCCCAAGAAGTGGGAAAGAGTAAAGCTATATCTACTAAAATACTTGATCAACACTCATTACAAGTAAGCCTTCAATTAAGAAGTTACGGAGTTAGCCCATAACTGAAATTTATATGTGCTTCTTAGCTCTAGCTACTCCTTGTAGGAGCTGTTAGTATCATATTACAGAGTTAGGGAACTTAGAATTCATGGCTGTTTATTGGCCCAAACTACAGGAGACATACCATCAGGCTCAGGCCGGTTTCATATTATCTACTAATACGACTCTAGCCGTGATGTAACTGAATCCAAATAAACTTAACACACAAAAATACTCAAAGTATAACGGCGTCGGATGGGCGCCGGACATAACAATAATCAACACAACACGGGCTTCCACACAGGGCTGTCGACTAACCCAGTTTGAACACCGCACAAAAGTTACATTATTATTTACTCGACAACGAGCGAAAAAGAGACAAAGACAAAATAGGTCGATCCATAGAGCCATGAACGCATCTAACCTCCCTTGTACTGCTACAAAGGTTAGACCACTGGAAGAATGGCCTCAAAGTATGGGGAGTCTGACTGCCCCATCAAAACTCTAGTCAGAAGGAAATAGCGGAAATCTAACAATAGTAAAAGACGACCAACCAACATTAATTACTTATATTCGTACTATTGATAGTAAAGGGTGATCAGTTTATAATTACAACAATTAAACTCAGGCTAATGAGCCTGCACAACAAAGAACTTTACATCTGTGAGTGGGTGAAGATGAAGACTGCCTTAGAGTCCGTGAATGGAACACTTCCTAATAACTCAATAAAAGTTGATATAGTATTACTTTAACAGCCTTGTCTGTGGCGTGCTGGTGTGACGTAGTGGCCGACCATCTTCTGAGCGGAAGACGGGGCGAGTAGAGTCTGTTGAAGTTATCGGAGAGAATATTTGAAAATTAATACAATACATATCATACAAAATATCTAAGAGGTAGGTATTTTATACCGTCTTGAACAGACGGGCATGGAGTGGTAGAGGGGGGGGGGGGGG